>CM077160.1:17666865-18149573 GCA_039583875.1 Platanthera guangdongensis | reverse complement strand
TGTGCTGTGTGAGGTATATGGTTTAGACACGGGCGTGTCAGCCATGACACGGGCGTGTAGTGTGTGACACGGGCGTGTCACACGGCAGTGTACTGTCTAGATTGAGTCAGTTGTGTGGCGCTTAAGGGACACGGCCTGTAACACAGGCGTGTTAGGCCGTGTTCAAACTTTTTCTGGGCAGATCAAGGCCGTTCGTTTCCCTTATCTTGGATCCAAGGGTCCAGGCCCTTCCTTCTCATTAAAAGGTTGAGGATGGATGGATTCTTCTTCATTCATGCTTAGCCATTCTCCTTCTAAGGGATAGAGAGAGAGGAGAGCAAGGGAGGAAGAAGGGAGGAGGAAACCAGCTGCTGGAGGAGCTACAGAGTGCGGAATCAAGATCCGAGTTTGGATTCGTGAGGCAAAGCCGAGGCGGTGGGTGATTTCCATCCGGCTAGTTCATGGCTCCAAAGAGATCGTCGAGTGTAACGATCTCCTTCTTGGACAATCGAAGTCCTTTATTTATGCATATGCATGAAATCCTCCATCAAGAGGTTGACATCGTAAGTGATTCCAAGTTGAGTCTACATCTAGAGAAGGAAGTGTGGAGTATGGCATAGACATGCTGTGTGAAGCCCATCTAGATGATTAGTCTGGATTGGTGATGATTATGGGTAAACTGTAGAAGACTCCGTGTATTTTATGAATGCGTATGATTTGTGAGTATAGGGTTTTTGTATGGGTATATGGATGTTGATCTTGGATGCTTTGTGTCAGCTCCTTGTGGTGTGAGCGCTGCGAGCGCTATAGCTGCGGCTAATCAGGAGGGAAAGTTGACCAGCGTCGTGTGGTGTGCTACTGACGGTTTGAGCACGGGAAAATGCTGACCTACCCCTAGTTATATTGGGAGATCGATGAGTGGAAATGCCTGGGGGAGCATGAGGTAAACCCAGCTTGCTGCACCACCGCGATGGGTCGATCTAAATGATCAAGTTTGCCATGAGGTTCTCACCTCTGAGTGGTTTGGGTAGAATGCTCCCGGCATGCGTGTTGGGGTGACTAGGACCGTCCAGCCAATAAGTTAATAACCTCTGATCGGTGGTGGTGCCACGGAGTCCGGCCCACCGTAAGGTGCCCTGAGTGCACGGAGCGTGTGGTAGAGGCCGGCGTTTGTGATTCTGTTGTGCCTTAGTACACTTGTTGTGCTTGTTAGATCTTATGGCAATGCATACAGGGAAGGAACACTGCCCCGTGTAAGGGGTAAGGTCGTTATAATTGGTCAGCTAATGCTGAACGTTACTTTGTTTGCCACTCTTGGGGTGGATGTCAAATTTACAGGTGCTGATGGATTGAATTGAATTGAGCGGAATGAAGCCTTGCTGCTTAAAGGCCCTTGAAGGCCGTGTGAAGAATGCTTGGATTTCATGTGTGGCCGGCCTGCGTGCCGATGTATGAAACTGTATATTTGTAAAGAGCAACTTGTAAGGCCTTAAGACCATGAGCGTGTGCGTGTTATATACATTCCTGGTTTATATATAAATGTGGAGTTATATAATTAGTGGGCATTCATGTGGTTGAGTTCTGATAACTTAAAAATACTGCGCTAGAATGCTCTGAGTTAGGACACGAGTAGAGTGTGATTTTGATATCCCCACATGACTCCACTGTTTGTCTGTGAAATATGGCGTGGGGCCCGGCTGGACCCACCATTATATTCCATAGGACAGATGGGGGCTTTACAAGCAGTTAACACGCGGACTTCAGATCTCGAACAGATGGTGAAAATCAACGGTTACTCATGTCAGACCGCCAACTTCCTCAAGACATTCCTTGTACCAGTGATGATGCTCTCTAGGAAGCCCTCTTGCTGACACGTCGGGAAACTGCCTAGCAGATCGCAGCGATTAACGACACCTATTCACTATAATGAAGCGACTAGACTCGCAACTTACAGCAGTGCCGGTTACTACAGTCAACTCAGCAGTGGAGGATCCACATTCTTATCAGCCAACGTTTCTGCCAGTTGATCCTTATACATATCTGACAAGTTATTCACCTAGCCAGGCCGCAGTATCTTCGCAGTTCCCAGTTGCTGAACAAAGGGAAAGTTCCTGCAAAATCAGCCCTTAAACCCTCACTTGCTCTGCCAAACACCAAGAAAACTACCTGAATTTTCCGCTAAGTGTAAGAGATACTAAGAAGCTTTACCCCTTATTAGGGAACCTCCGTAGTCTTCTCCAAAGGATTTTCAACTTCAGGCCATGAAGAGCAAACCAAGTGGTCAGGATCTTCTCATCTTGTTGATCGAAAGGCCAAGGACTCTAACAATACTGCAAATATCAGAAAGAAAAGGGTCATGCAACAGAAGATTGTAGAGCCCTTCAGCAACTAGTAGAGAGGATGATAAAACAGGGTAAATTCTAGCATTTTCTCCAGTAGAATGATCATTCGGATCAACATCTTCTTCAAAGGGCAAAGTGCAGAAGATACATTCCTTATTGCTCAAAAGGGAGTGAGTCAAATCCACGATTATCCTGACCTCATTATAGCACAATACCTTTGATGCACATGACGTGGGCAAGCTTGGAAAGACTATTCAGAGGTTAAAAGAACAACGCCAAATCCTCAAGGTTCCTCGCAACCATTACCAGTTACTCTTACTTCACTTTTCATGTTTCAAGCATTTCTTTCCAAGCACTTCTAACTGTTGTTTCTTTCATTTGAATAAAGTTTTCGTCAGAGATCCCATACTGACACATTTCCCTTTTTGGAGTGCTTCCTCCTCTATTTTCTCTTTGCTAAAAAAGATCACTGAACCCCCAAGATATCGTCGAGTCTTGCTATAGGCCCCCTCGAGATTGGACTCTGCGTAAGTCCACGATGACCACATATCACGGGGAGTGTTCTCATATGTGTAGTGGGAGCTGTCCCAACTCTTATATGGTAGAATACGGGACTTCGGATCCTAGCTGGTATCTAACACAAAGCGTGCATCAAGGGAGGTCCCATGTGTTAGCTCTGCTGTGCTTCGTGAAGGATACATTACAATTACAATGATCTTTGCTTGACAAGCAATGGAGAACAAGTGTAGCCTTGTCTCTTTGATAATCTCATGATTGTAACAGTTGAATACTCTATGGTACTCTCAATCCGTGCTTTCGCGGGGCCACAACTCCGCTGATCTTTTCCACAGGCGAGCAATGCTATAGACCACTTGGGGCACCTGGCCTGACTGATCAAACGATGTTGTAACGAGGCATGAGAGCAGTATATCTAACGATCCTTCTCATGATTTCCTATGCTTTTCTCTTTTGTGCCCTTCTAAAGGATGCACAGCCAGCCCCCTCTAAGTCAGACTATACTTGTGATGACCTTTATAAGGCAAGCGATGCATAAGGTCCATGGGTGATCTCCTGTGGCAGCATCCAGTCTTTCTTGGTCATCTCCGAGTACAGACCTCTTTTTATCAACTGCCTCTTTCACAGGTTAACAGGTTAAGTCCTACCTATCAAAGGATTTGCAGCATTCATTCTTGCTTATGCCCATCTTATATGCACTGCTTGCATGAAGCTCTATCAGATAATAATTTACAAGCTCTCTATTACTCTTATCGGATATTAATGGCACCAATCATTGATCAAAGTATTTGATTCTCTTTGATTAACAAGACTTGCTACTGGAGTCCAATTAAGATGGTTTCTTCCTATTGATCTGAACTTCATATTCAATATAAGATCACTATCATAACTTGGTATTTATTCGGTTATCAGCGGAATCTGTCAGACATTTCTTCTGCTTTCCGATCATATCTATCTTATCATATTGATAAGTAGCATTTGCAAGTTCCCTCCAGGTACTTGCAGCTTAACGTTTCTTTCATACCTGCTTCTAACTCTTTTCTTACAGAGTTCAGCAGATACTTGCAAGTTCCTTTCAGGTACTTGCAGCTTACTTTAATATACCATACCTGCTTCTAACTCTTTTCTTGCAGAGTTCAACAGATACTTGCAAGTTCCTTTCAGGTACTTGCAACTTACTTTCATATATCATATTTACTTCTAACTCTCTTCTTGCAGAGTTCAGCAGATACTTGCAAGTTTCTTTCAGGTACTTGCAGCTTACTTTCATATATCATACATGCTTCTAACTCCTTTTTTGTAGAGTTCAGTAGACACTTGCAAGTTCCTTTCAGGTACTTGCAGCTTACTTTCATATATCATACATGCTTCTAACTCTTTTCTTACAGAGTTCAGCAGATACTTGCAAGTTCCTTTCTGGTACTTGCAGCTTAGTTTCATATATCATACCTGCTTTTAACTCTTTTTATGCAGAGTTCAGCAGACACTTGCAAGTTCCTTTTAGGTACTTACAGCTTATTCTCATATATCATACCTACTTCTAACTCTTTTCTTGCAGAGTTCAGCATATACTTGCAAGTTCCTTTCAGGTACTTGCACCTTACTTTCATATATCATATTTGCTTCTAACTCTCTTCTTGCAGAGTTCAGCAGATACTTGCAACTTTCTTTCAGGTACTTGTAGCTTACTTTCATATATCATATGTTGGGTATTGTATCCACACTAACCCAGATTTGATGAAGTCACCCTTGAACTAAGATGAATTAAGTTGTATTTGATGCTTGGTTTGAGTTATGTGTGTGCAGGAATCCTATGGGAAGTGTAGACCAATGTCAGTCTACAATGAGTCACCAAACACAGGACCATACAATGTAATCCCTCATTGTGTGCTCCAAGGTGTTGACTCATGTGTAGACTCTCTATTGTGATACACTTCATATTCAAGCTCTAGGACTATGTGAAAAGACTTGATGCTGGTCATCCCTTAGAAGAAGAAAATTTCTGTCAAGAAAAATTTCCTAAGTGAAGTTCTCAAGTAGTTCTATCTTCTGTCTCGAGTAATTAAATTCTGACTCTCGTGTAGTTCTTACTTACTCGAGTAGTCTAAATCATATACTCGAGTAGTTCATCTACTACTCGAGTAGTCCCCTGTTTATACTCGAGTAATCCAGTTTTCCAGTTCCAGAAATTTTCTAAGTCTATGACTCGAGTAGTTTCCTTTTATCTCTCGAGTTTTACAGAAATTGTCTTCTCAAATTTTTTTTCTAAGTTAAATACTCGAGTAGTACTATATAGTACTCGAGTAGTTCTATCTTATGTCTCGAGTAATTGAATTCTGACTCTCATGTAGTTCTTACTTACTCGAGTAGTCTAAATCATATACTCGAGTAGTTCATCTACTACTCGAGTAGTCCACTGTTTATACTCGAGTAATCCAGTTTTCCAGTTCCAGAAATTTTCTAAGTCTATGACTCGAGTAGTTTCTTATATACTCAAGTAGTTCATTCTTATATACTCGAGTAGTATTTCTTATACTCGAGTAATCTTCTCCACCTCTCGTGTAAGTACTCTAAGTACTCAAGTATGTTATTTTTGTTACTCGAGTAGCTGATTCCTTACTTACTCGAGTAGTTGACTCCATGTACTCGAGTAATGATCTTATACTCTCTCGAGTAGTTTTTCTGATGTACTCGAGTAGTCATCTTCTACCTACTCGAGTAGTGCTGCATGTACTCGAGTAGTCTGTTACATCTCGAGTATTTTACTTTGACTTTTCCGAAAATTTCTTTAAGTCCAGAATAACGGTCATATTCATAAACTTTGACGTGATTGGTCCACGTGTCTTTCATAATGACTCTATTATGTCTAATCTTCTTCTCTCATATAAAAGGTCTTGTCTATATCGACAAACCCTAAGTATCAGAAGTTTTTGCAGCTGAATATTTTTAAGATTTCTGTCTCCTCTTTCTCTCTCCAAGAAATAGAAACTCGCCGCCGCCGTCGCTGATTCCCGACCGGCTAGGGTTTCGTCTTTTGAGGATTCAGATCAAGAATGCTTTCCAGATCAAGATTCGCTCAACTCCTTTCTGATTCGATCGATCGTGTGAAGCCAAGAAGGTTCAGATCTGATTTTGCCGAGATTTTCTTCACCTCTCTGATAAAGCCTCAATGCCTAGAAGAAGAAGATCCTAGCCGACAGTTTGCAGATCTGAAAAAGAAGATCACTGTTTGTATTTCTTTACAAATTAATTTCATTATTGTAGGAGAAGTTTTCTCCGAGTGTAGGAGTTTTCCACTCCGAGATTGTAGGAAGTTTTTTCTTCCGAGTGTAGATCCGTTTTGTGGATCGAGATTGTAGGAACTTTGTTCCGAGGGTAGGATTGATTTCCAATCCGAGATAGTGGAGTAGCCGAGTCTAGTGTATTGCTAGATCGGTGAGGGAAAGTGGATGTAACCAAGGTTGGGGAACCACTATAAATCTTGCCTCGTCTGTGTTTGATTGGTAGATAGATCTGTGCTTTGATTTGTAAATTTTTTTATTATGCAAAAGGCGCACATCTCACCTATTCACCCCCTCTAGGTGATTTAGGTAGGTAACTGTAAACTTTCAATTGGTATCAGAGCGAGGTTGATCGTTAAAAGGTTAACACCTTGATCAGATCCTTCAATAGTTGTCTTTTGAGATCTACCAAATGGACAAGGCTAAAGATTTTGCCAAGCTTCCTTTATGCACCAAAAATAATTTTCCCATGTGGAAAGAGAGAATCAAGTTCTTCATGGAAGCTGTGGATCCTAGGATCTTCATGATAGTTGAAGAAGGTCATTATATTCCCATGACAATCTCCACTATAGATCCAACCAAGAAAGTCCCAAAGAAACTTATGGATCTAGATAAGGATGAGATTGCACTTATTTCATTGGACAAAAGGCAAAAAATATTATAGCAAGTACAGTCGATGATTCAATGCTGCAAAACTTGATTCACTGCCAATCTACAAAAGAGATGTGACAGTCTCTAGTTACCTTGATGGAAGGTACAGAAGAAGTGAGGGATGACAGAAGATCCCTTCTTAATCTGAAGTATGAAGCTTTTCGACAAGGAAACAAAGATACTATTGCTGACACCTTTGAGAATTTCTTCAAGATAGTGAATGGGCTAAGGGTCTATGGCAGAGTCTTCACTAATGGAGAACTAAATGATAAGTTCTTGAGATCCCTAACTAAGGAATGAGATAACAAGGTCTGTGCCATAAGGGAGTTTGGAAAACTGGCCGAGACAGATCCTCAGAATCTCTTCGGGAAGCTTATGTCATATGAGCTTCAACTCAACACCAGAAAGGCTGAAGAAGAGAAGAGCAGGTCTGCATTCAAAGAGAAGTCTGTTGCTTTAAAGGCAGACACCTTTAAGAAGATAAAGGTTGTTTCTCCTACTCCAACATAAGAAGTTAGTGAAGAAGAAACCTCAGAGCCAAGCACCTCAGGGTCTGAACTATCAGAAGGAGAGTTCTCACTACTCTCTCGACAGTTCAAGAAATTCTTGAACAACAAGAAGCAATGGAAAAGCAAGGATGTCTCTTATAGAAGATCACGACGTGATGGTGATCGGCAAAGAAAAGGCTCAAATAGCCACGACATGTATAATTCTAAACAGTACAAACATGTTTCTACTGACATTATTTGTTATTGTTGTAATAAGGTAGGACACGTCATCGTTGACTGCCCTCACAAGAAGAAGGAGGGTGGTAGAAGAGAGGAAAAGAAGTCCTCGTACAACAAGAAGAGGACAGAGAAGAGCTTGATAGCTAAAAGGGGCAAGACTCTTAGCGACTCTGACTCATCTGAGTCGAGTGAAGAAGAAGAAGCCTATTTTGGACTCATGGCTCAAACAGATGATGAACAAGATCCCCAGTTCACTGGGAAGGTAAACTCTCACACTCCTCTTTCCGATTCTGAAGTCTCTAAACATGATTGTGAGGATAGATCTTCTGACGATGAGTCAGAACTCATGGCCCAATATAAGGAGTTAATCATGGCTTACGACAAATGTCGCCGAGTCGGGAAAACTCAGGCAAAAGAGATAAAGTCTCTTAAAGCTGAAGAGCGCGTCTTGAGAGAGAAAGTCGCAAAGCCTGACTCGCTCGAAGAAAACTTTAATAATGCTATTGAAGAATATACGAAGGCTCTAGAGCACCTTGAACTTAAATAGAAAATCATCAAAGAGTTGGAAGAACAACTCGCCGCTGAAAAGAAACTTGTTGAAAGTTTCTCGAAGCCCAAGACAGTTCTTCCATTCATTGCTGAATTCTCAGCCAAGGCCAAGGGTGCTGGACTAGGCCATGAAGAACCTCATAGTAAGTCTTCTAGGAGAAACAAGGCTCAACAGAAGAATAAGGCTACCAAAAAGGACTTAGCCAAAGAGAAGGGGAAAGCACCTCAAGATCAGACCACGTTCAAAAAGGTTATATTTACTTCAAATGAGTTTGATCTCGACGCATCCTACGGACACTTTGCTAGGCCTACCTTTGTGGAGCCAAAGTCCCATTATCAAGGATGGACTTATCCCAGAAACTTTGGTGAAAGCGTCTTTATGGCACCTTATGAAGAAGTGATTCTTCAGAGCTATGGTCCTTTCAATCATGGCCATAACTTCAAGAAGGCACCAAAGACAAAGCCTGTTGTAGAAAAGCTAGTGAAGGAGAAGAAAACATGTGATTGTCATCATCATGAAGCTTCTTCCTCCAAGAATGCTGCCCCGGCTAGACCACAATTCCAAAAGGTCAAGCAGGAGAACATAAGACAAAGATATAACAGATTTGACTATTGGTGTTGTGGCAGAATTGGTCACTTTGCCATTGATTGCTGGTTTAATCCCAGAAATGCTGCAACCCCACATGTTGGCAATATGAGGAAGACCACTCCTAATGCTAATATTCGTAGGGGGAGTGTTCTAACCTGAGACCAAGGACCCAAACGTATTTGGGTTTCTAAGGCAAACTGATTGTGATTGCAGGTATGTCCAAAGGCCACCAAAATGCCAATCTAGTACTTGGATAGTGGATGCTCTCGGCATATGACCGGGACAAGAAGCCTAATTTAGAATTTTACTCCAGTCGTGAATAGACCGAAGGTCATCTTTAGAGGTTCAGACCGTGGAATTACTAAAGGCTATGGTATGATTACAAACGGTAATGTATCCTTCTCAAATGTGGCTTACGTTGAAGGTTTGGAACATAACCTAATAAGCATTAGCCAACTCTGCGATAAAGGATACATAGTTGAATTTAATGCTGGTAAGTGTTTGATAAAATCGGTTGATAATATGGAAACGATTCTATCAGGCACTCGAAGCAGAAACATATTTTGCTTAAATTTCATTTGTATAGATTCTTCGACACTAGTGTGCTTTTTAGAAAAAGCTAGTGCATCTCTTGGTGACCAATGACACAAGAGACTAGCACATATTAATTCCAAAACTATTAATAAATTATTTTCAATGAACTTAGTACGTGATGCCCCAAATGTCAAGTACGTCAAAGATAGACCTTGTCATGCATGCGTAAAAGGTAAGCAAACAAGGGTTACCTTTAAAAGCGTTATTGGCAAGGATTCTAATAGATGTCTTCATCTACTGCATATGGACTTGTTTGGTCCACTGCAAATTAGAAGTTTGGGAGGTAAGGATTATACGTTGTTAATTATTGATGATTACTCGCGCTTTGCATGAGTGTTCTTTCTGAAACACAAGTCAGGTACCTTTGACATCTTTGATAATTTTGTTAGGCAAGTTCAGAATGAGTACAACTGCGCCATAGTCAAAATCAGAAGTGACAATGGAACAAAGTTCAAGTCTGGGTCCATGACAGAATTTTATGAAAGCTTAGGTATCTTTCATGAGTTTTCCTCTACTCGTACTCCACAACAGAACGGAGTGGCCGAGAGAAGGAATAGGACACTCATCGAGGCCTGCAGTACCATGTTGAGTGATGCTTCACTTCCAGAATATATTTTGGCTGAAGCCGTCAACACTGCATGCTATGTGCAAAATCGAGCCCTCATAAACAAAAACCACGATAAGACACCTTACAAACTTCTGAAGGGCAAAAAACCAACAGTCTCATATTTTTGAATTTTTGGCTGTAAATGCTTCGTGCTAAACAATGACAAGTATTATACTACAAAGTTTAGCGAAAAGAGTTTTGAAGGTATTTTTGTAGGTTATTGATGAATTGTAAATATACCTATTTTTCTGTACATTAATTTAGTCGTTTTCATTTCTTTTCGTCATTTTTACATATTTTTGCTTAATAAATTGCTCCTTTTTTGTAAATAATTTTGCTGACTTGCTTTATTTTTATGTTTCAGAAAAAATCAAAAATCTGCCAAAAATTGTCATGTCACGCCCGTGACATATTGGTCACGCCCGTGACCAGGTGTGACACGTCAAAAACTGTGAAATCAACAAATTTTTGAGAAGCAAAGCTTGACAGGCCCGGGGTCACGCCCGTGTCACCCGACACGGGGCGTGACCCAAGCCCGTGTCCACCCGTTCGACGTTTCCAGCTCAACGATCGTCGACCTTCTCGACACGCCCAGAGTCACGCCCGTGACCTAGGGCGTGACTCAATCTCAGCTCAACGATTTCAACTTGACACTTTCCGCTCGACATTCGTCGAGTGTCGACACCAACTGACACGCCCAGAGTCACGCCCGTGACCGGGGGCGTGACCTTTCCAGCTGGCCCGACAAGACCTGCCCGAAGACTTTCGGCGCAACCCGCGCCCAGATCCACCTCCATGACACGCCCAGCGTCACGCCCGTGACCTGGGGTGTGACCACTGCGAGACTGACACGTGTCCACCCCGAAGTCCACTTTCCCGTCAAATCACCGGCCGCCTTCGCAAATAGTACTGACACGCCCCCTGTCACGCCCGTGACCGAGGGCGTGTACTTGTAAATTTTTCCCTATAAATTCAGAGCTTCTGTTTGAGTTCTTGTTCCCTTTTTTTGGATCCATTTTGTGTAGGGGAGATGCTGTTAGATGTATTTCCAAACCCTTGTAAGGGATTTTCTCCCTCTCTCTCTTTCATTTTTGTATTAGCTTTGTAACCGTTTTTAGACTTAATAAAAATGTAGATTTTTTCCCATTTCATGGTTTTGGAATGCATCTATGTGCCCCTCTCTTATACAATCTTATTTATTCCTTTGTTTTCTCTTTATTTTTCTTCTTTTAAATGGGTGTGTGAGTGTATGAGTGTAAGTTTTACTTTGTTGTTTTCTTTATTTTACTTAGTTTCGTTTAGATTAAGTTTTCATAGCTTTTTATTTGCATTCCTATAAACCCGTAAAAATGTTTTTAAAAGTGTTTTTCATTTTTCTTCAAGCTAGATTTTCAATTTTATGTTGCAAAACTTTTCTTCCTTTTTACTTTATTTGTACTTTTTAGCATTTTTACGGAGTTATAAGAATAATAATATAGTCGTTTTAATTTTTCGTGCACTTTGATTTTTCGTTTAAACTTTTGCTCCTTTTATTTTTCTGTCTTCATTTTAATCATTTCTACCGCATTCTAGCAGTAGAAATGTATTCATTTTTATTTTTCGAGCACTTGCATTTTCATTTTTATTTGCAAACTTTTTCGCTCATTTAATTTTTATTTTCACTTTTTATGCATTTCTACCGCATTCTAGCGGTAGAAATGCAGTTGTTTTAATTTTTCGGTAACTTAGTTTTTTTTGCAATTTTTCATGTATGCGCATTTATTTCCGCCTACTCGTTAAGAGTTAAATGACGCTTGCTTATTTTACTTTCTGTAGAGTGCGTGAGTTTGTAATTTTCTTTATTTCCGCCTACTCATTCGAGTTAAATGGCAGGTCTTTATTTTCCCTACTCATTTGAGTAGAATTTGTGTGTGTGTGTTTTCAATTATGTCGAGAGAGCGTGTGCGTGAGTTTTACTTTATGTCAAGTGTGTGCGTGTGTTGCATTTATTTAGTCCTACTCATTTGAGTAGGACCCGCTTTCTTTCTCCCGCCCACGCATTTGCGCAGGACTCGCAATTTACAGCTTTCTTCAGTCCTACTCGTTTGGGTAGGACTTGCAATTTTCAGCTTTCCTTTACTGCTTTCATTTTATCGCTTTCATTTACTGCTTTCTTTATCGCTTTATTTACTGCTTTTCTCGCAAGCCGTCCCCATTCCGATGAGTGGCTAATCGTTCTTAGCCCTCGGCATCGAAGAGCATTGGGACAGATAAAATAGCTTAAAATAATTAAAGGTCATATCTTTCTAATTAATTAAAAGTACTTAAGGTTTGCCCGGGGTTAACGACGCGTAGGACCACATATCGATGTGTGGGCCCTATTTCCGTAGTCCATATGCTAGCTAGCCGAGAGGCCATGCATATGGACCGATCACCCCTTGGCAAAGAGAGTTCCGCACTAACCCTCGAGAGAGGAGGCGCGCCAACTCTACCGGATTGGGTTCCCCACCCAATAGCGGGGTTCTTAGCGTAATGCGGGCGTTAAGAGGAATCCTTCGTCGGACTAACGTTCGGTCGAATAGTCTTAGCGTTCAGGTGAGCGATAGCCCTATAGCTAGGTGAGCTCATTTTAGTGGAACCTCCACGGCCAAGTCTCCGCCTTAATTAATTAGAAATTTAGGAGCTCTTTTTATTTAAAGTCTATTTTAGTTCATTTGTTTTCTCGGTGCCATCGAGCTAAGCTCTTCATCGGCACCACCTTATTGCTTTCTTTTTATGCTTTCTTTTTATGTTTTCTGCCTTTCTTTTATATATATAAATACCCGACAAGTATTATCGGTAAAATAATAGTCCCCTCTAGGGAAGAGTAGAAATAATCGAACCAACCCCGAGAACAATACAACCTCGATATTCCACCCGAAATATCTTGTATTACTCACGATAGGTGCACTTGCCTCCTTTCGTTAAAACTCGATCTAAACCATTTTATATCCAAATAAATAAATACGTGCGCCCCGTTTTCTAAATAAAATCACTTCGCCTTTTTCTCAAATAAAACCGCCGGGTCGCCGCGTGACCGTAAATAATTTTGGAGTTTTAACCATCAGTTATAGTAGCCATAGTAAGGCATATAGTATATTTAATAGAAAAACCCTGGTGATAGAAGAATCGATACATGTTGTATTTGATGAGACGAGTTTGCTGCAAAGCAACTCTTCTAGTGTGCTTATTGAAGATGTAGGTGCAAAGCTGAAAGAAATTAGCTTGGATGGACCGTCTGAAGACAAATGAGAAAAGTTCATCAAGATTACCTCTCCAACCTCTATTGGAGAAGTTGTGATCAAGATGATCAAGATGAAGAAGTCACTCCGGTGATAGAAGATATTCCAGATGCAAGGACTCTAGAGCTCAAACATTTGAAGGATCACCCCATGGATCAGATCATAGGAGATCCCCGGGATGGTGTCAGAACTCGTAGAGGTACAACTAATGAGAATCTATATTTAAGTTTTCTCTCGCAGGTTGAACCAAAGAAGTTTGAGGAAGCAAATTCAGACGCATCGTGAATAATGGCGATGGAAGAAGAACAAAACCAGTTCAAGCGCTGCAAAGTATGAAAACTTGTTCCAAGACCTAAAGGTAAGAACATTATTGGGACAAAATGGGTCTACAAGAACAAGATGGACGAGAATGGAACGATTGTAAAGACCAAGGCCAGACTTATCGCAAAAGGCTATCGTCAAGAAGAAGGAATTGACTTCGACCAGAAGTACGCTCCAGTGTCAAGGCTGGAGGCAATAAGGTTATTCCTAGCATATACTGCACTCAAAGGCTTCACTGTCTATCAGATGGACGTGAAATCTGCCTTCCTTAATGGTGACATAAAGGAAGAGGTGTATGTGGAACAACCTGCAGGTTTCGTTGATCCTAACTTTCCTGATTATGTTTATTTACTGCATAAAGCATTATATGGTCTAAAACAAGCTCCTCGAGCTTGGTATGAGACACCGTCTACCTTTCTACTTGAGAACAAGTTCACAAGGGGAAAGATAGGCACGATATTATTTCTTAGAGAAATTAAAGGCAAGATTTTGTTACTGCAAATCTATGTTGACGACATTATTTTTGGCTCTACTGATGACAACCTCTGCAAGAAATTTTCAAAACTTATGCAAGGGAAGTTTGAAATGATCAGTATGTGCGAGCTGAAGTATTTCTTAGGGCTTCAAGTGAAATATTCTGAAGTTGGAATTTTCATCTCACAGATCAAGTTCACCAAAGAGCTGATTAAGAAATTCGGAATGGAGAACGCAACCTCGATGAGGACTCCAATGGGTTCAACTATGTCTCTGGACAAGGATGAAAAAGGGAAACCTTTTGATAAAACCAAGTACAAAAGCATTATTAGATCCTTGCTCTACCTTACTGCGAGTAGAGCTGACATAATGTTCTCAACATGTGTCTGTGCTAGATTTCAGGTGAACTCTAAGGAATCTCACTACGCTACTGCAAAGTGGATTTTGAGATACTTTAAAAGTACACCAAATCTTAGCTTATGGTACCCAAGAAGTAATGACAGCGAACTAATAGGTTTTTCAGATACAGATTTTGCAGGGAGCAAAGACGACAGGAAAAGAACTTCAGGGACATGTCAATTCTTTGGAAGAAGACGTATCTCCTGGAGTAGCAAGAAGTAGAACTGTGTAGCAATCTCAACGGCTGAGTCAGAGTACATCTGTGTAGGCAGTTGCTGTGCACAATTACTTTGGATAAAGAATCAGTTTGAGGACTACAACATGAAGTTTGAAAAGATTCCATTATTTTGCGACTCTTCCAACGCAATTGCAATAGCCAACAACCCAGTATCGCACAGCCGGACAAAGCATATAGAGCTAAGGTATCATTTCATCCGAGAGCATGTGGAGCAAGGGGACATAGACCTTCAATACGTCTCTACAGATAGGAAAATTGCAGACATTTTTACGAAGCCGCTGGACAAGACCAAGTTCTCGTTCTTCAAAACAGAACTTGGGATGCTCAATAAGGAAGACTAGAGAAGATGGATTTTCAAGAAGGCTCAAGGCTCAAAGATGGAATTGGACAAAAGAGCTAAAGAAACCAAGGTGAAGATTTGTGAAGAAGTTCGACTCTTCAAAGAAGATGCTGTTACCAAGATATCTGTTGAAGTCAGAAAGGGGGAGAAATTGGTAAAAGATATCTAGCAAATTTTCATAGTCTTATGCTTGCTTACACTGCTTTATTACTTAACATTCTTCCTATGTCCATAATTCACCTTAGTGTAAAGGGTTCTGACTTCTACAAATAGGGGGAGATTGTTGGGTATTGTATCCACACAAACCCAGATTTGATGAAGACACCCTTGAACTAAGATGAATTAAGTTGTATTTGATGCTTGATTTGAGTTCTGTGTGTGTAGGAATCCTATGGGAAGTGTAGACCAATGTCAGTCTACAATGGGTCACCAAACAAAGGACCATACAATGTAATCCCTTATTATGTGCTCCAAGGTGTTGACTCATATGTAGCCTTTCTATTGGGATACACTTCATATTCAAGCTCTAGGACTATGTGAAAAGACTTGATGCTGGTCATCCCTTAGAAGAAGAAAAATTCTGTCAAGAACAATTTCCTAAGTGAAGTACTCGAGTAGTTTTTTACTTACTCGAGTAAGTTACTGAGTCATACTCGAGTAATAATACTCTTACTCGAGCAGTTAAGATTTATCTCGAGTAGTCCAATTATGTCTCTCGAGTAGTTAAGACAACTACTCTAGTAGTTTCCTTTTATCTCTCGAGTTTTACAGAAATTGTCTTCTCAAATTTTTTTTCTAAGTTAAATACTCGAGTAGTACAATATAGTACTCGAGTAGTTCTATCTTCTGTCTCGAGTAATTGAATTCCGACTCTCATGTAGTTATTACTTACTCGAGTAGTCTAAATCATATACTTGAGTAGTTCATCTACTACTCGAGTAGTCTACTGTTTATACTAGAGTAATCCAGTTTTTCAGTTCCAGAAATTTTCTAAGTCTATGACTCGAGTAGTTTCTTATATACTCGAGTAGTTCATTCTTATATACTCGAGTAGTATTTCTTATACTTAAGTAATCTTCTCCACCTCTCGTGTAAGTACTCTAAGTACTCGAGTATGTTATTTTTGTTACTCGAGTAGTTGATTCCTTACTTACTCGAGTAGTTGACTCCATGTACTCGAGTAATGATCTCATACTCTCTCGAGTAGTTTTTCTGATGTACTCGAGTAGTCATCTTCTACCTACTTGAGTAGTGCTGCATGTACTCGAGTAGTGTGTTACATCTTGAGTATTTTACTTTAATTTTTCTGAAAAATTCTTTAAGTCCAGAGTAACGGTCATATTCATAAACTTTGACGTGATTGGTCCACGTGTCTTTCATAATGACTCTATTATGTCTCATCTTCTCCTCTCCTATAAAAGGTCTTGTCTATACCGACAAACCCTAAGTATTAGAAGTTTTTACAGCCGAATATTTTTAAGATATCTGTCTCCTCTTTCTCTCTCCAAGAAATAGAAACTCGCCGCCGTCGCGATCGCTGATTCCCGACCGGTTACGGTTTCGTCTTTGGAGGATTCAGATCAAGAAGGCTTTCCAGATCGAGATTCGCTCAACTCCTTTCTAATTCGATCGATCGTGTGAAGCCAAGAAGGTTCAGATCTTATTTTGCCGAGATTTTCTTCACCTCTCTGATAAAGCCTCAACGCCTAGAAGAAGAAGATCCTGGCCGACAGTTTGCAGATCTAAAAAAGAAGATCACTGTTTGTATTTCTTTACAAATTTATTTCATTATTGTAGGAGACGTTTTCTCCGAGTGTAGGAGTTTTCAACTCCGAGATAGTAGGAGGTTTTATCTTCTGAGTGTAGATCCGTTTTGTGGATCGAGATTGTAGGAACTTTGTTCCGAGGGTAGGATTGATTTCCAATCCGAGATAGTGGAGTAGCCGAGTCTAGTGTATTGCTAGATCGGTGAGGGAAAGTGGATGTACCCAAGGTTGGGGAACCACTATAAATCTTGCCTCGTCTGTGTTTGATTGGTAGATAGATCTGTGCTTTGGTTTGTAAATTTTTTTATTCCGCAAAAGACGCACATCTCACCTATTCACCCCCTTCTAGGTGATTTAGGTAGGCAACTATAAACTTTCATCATACCTGCTTCTAACTCCTTTTTTACAGAGTTCAGCAGACACTTGCAAGTTCCTTTCAGGTACTTGCAGCTTACTTTCATATATCATACCTGCTTATAACTCTTTTTTTGCAGAGTTCAGCAGATACTTGCAAGTTCCTTTTATGTACTTGCAGCTTACTTTCATATATCATATTTGCTTCTAACTCTTTTCTTGCAGAGTTCAGCAGAAACTTGCAAGTTTCTTTCAGGTATTTGCAACTTACTTTCATATATACCATCATATCTGCGTATAACTTCTCTTTTGTAGAAACTAGCAGACGCTTGTAAGTCCCCTTCAGGTACTTGCAACTTATTTTTCTTTCACGCCTATTACTTACTCTTCGTTTTGTAGAGGATAACATGTGCTTGCAAGCCTCCATCAGGTACTTGCAAGTTATTAGTCTTCCGTGCCTTTCTTCTCATCTTTGTTTTGCAGAGCTCAGTGGAAGACATTCATCTCTTCTTCATTTTGTGAAGGCAATTCAGGTACACACAAGATGTACCCTCCATTCTTTGCTTGCATTAACTTTGTCTTTGTAGGAGAAAGATTGGCATTAGCAAACTCCTTCTAAGGAGAGACATCAGGTTTTATCTCTCCATACCTCTTACTTTTCATAGGGGTGGATCATGATTTTCGTGGGTCTCCTACTTTTTCGAACTTCCCTTCGGGACTTAAAAAAGTGCAGGGATTATGTTAACCCAGAAATTGGCGATCCTTCCCAAGGTATCCAGCTTGCTAGTCGCGGCCTGCTCTAGATTCTCCCTGGAGGTCGCGATCAGTCAGTATGGGCAGATAGACCTCTCTCTCTACTCAGGCTGCACGACTAGGGCGGTCTCCCCGATCTGACTGCCTAAGTCGCACAGCAGCCGCTTGTTCTGCAGGGGCTGCGGACTGCTTCCCCAGTCCGCCCCTATAGGCCGCGCGGTTTGTTCAGCTAAATGCATCGTGGTTTTCTCCATGACAACAGGTAGACAACCCAGGTAACTGTGGCGGACTCAAATTTCTATCTGTCAAGACCGCCATATAGCCGCATGAGGGTACCAACCACTTCACTAGGCGACCTTCCTCCAGGTCGCTCAATGTTAGGCGACCTGCCTCCAGGTCGCCCAATAACGATAGCTTAGTCGCCCACCAGAGGGAAACAACCTCCATGCCGCCCAGTAGGGGCGGCAAGCCCGACTATTACAACAGGAGGAGGACTTCCGCAAAGGTTGTGACCTGCTTCCTCAATCCGCCAGGTCACCCAGTCAACCAACTTGCCCGCCAACGGTTTGCAGAATCTAGTTTAGTCTGCCAAAGGAGAGTGGACTTGCTCCAGCTCTCCGTCAATCCGCAAACATCCTGCGGACACTTCGTCAATCCGCCTGCATTAGACGGACTCCCTCAGCAGCAAAGGCGACCTGCTCTATAAAGGTCATGAACATCTGACCAAGCGACAAGCCTCCAGCAGAGGCGAACTCGTCTCGTCTGCCGGGGGTTGGGCGGACTTTTCCAGTCCGCCACCGAGCCCTCCAGCTTTCCACCAGTAATCTTCCCGGCAACAGAGGCAGACTCACTACGCAGCCCACCAATCAGCTTTCCACCCACTTCTTCCTAGAAGCGGGCAGATAACTCCTCAGCCTGCATATCTTGGCGCGAGCTCACTCAGCATAGAAGAAGCGAACTCCTCCCAGTCTGCCAAGATCAACATCAACAAGAAAGTCCCTGACCGCGTGGCCTGGTGCGGACTCGGCGGACTCCAAGTTCTACTCGCACAAATCACCAACTTATCGAGGGTGATGTTACCAGAATTCGTTACCTCCTCGGGCCTATAAATAACCCCCTATACCTCTCATTCTGGAAGACAAAGACACGAGGACAACTTCCAGCAAGGTCGAGTATCAGACTTTGCAGACTCCATTCTCTCAGTCCGCACAACCTCTTCCTTCTCTGCCGACCTCTCTCCTCAGCCCGCTCGGCCTCCTCTGGCAATTTCTTTCCTTAGCTGTCAGCTTCCCCCTATGTACCTTTTATTTGTGTTCCATGTAAAGGTGTAACTCAAGCTGTAATAATTGAATATTAGTCAAAGGAATGCCCGTCGCAAGTGTGGTATTTAAGCCGCGATGGGCGAAGTCTGCTGTTGCCGATGCTAGCGGCCCCTTCTTCTTCTCAACTCCCTTCACTCAGCATCTACCTGCAAGCACAACCATCAAAGTAACCTCCTGATCGACAGTTCCTAGTCAACCTTCCAGGCCATCTCCACACTCGGAGTATCAACCTTCTCTTTCTCTCCTCTATCCCCGCATCCCTTGATTAAGCGTTTGCTCCACTCTCGAGCACTCAGAAGCATAACCTCACCATTATCCCTGCAATCAACCTCTTCACCTCATCATCCTTGCATGTGAGACCGAACACACCTGTTAACTGTTGGTGCCCCCGACAACCTTATCCCTCTCTCCGTTTCCGCGCATCAACAGCTGGGGTGATACCCGAGGCCACATATGCAGAGGGATGGGATTGAAGAAGTCATTATTTCCTTTTCTCTCTCTCTCTCTCTCTCTCTCTTCCTTGCTTCCCAGTTCTGGAGCAGAGAACTCTCGGCTGGTGATAGGGTTTGGCTGGAACTTGTTGAAGTTGCTAGAGAAGGTCTTGTGGTTGGAATCAAGATCCAAAGCTAGAGTCGCGAAGGGAAATGTGAGGCGATCATTTCCATCTGCGTAGAAAAGCTATGCCATGGCTCCAAAAAGAATTCCAAGGGTAACGATCTTCCTCCTTGATCATGTGAAGTCCTTATTTTGGCATATACATGGAATCCCCCACCAAAAGGTGGAGTTTCAAGGGATTTTCGTTGGGTTGATTTATGAAATCCCTAGTCAGACTTACATATAGATCCGAAAATGTGTAGTATGAAATATGCATGCTGTGTGTAGCCCATCTGGATAGGTTGGTCTGGATTGGTGATGCTTTATTTTGCACACCGGAGAAGACTCCGCTTAGAAACAAGTATTTTGTAGAGTCGGTGGGTTGTTCCCGTGAAGTGGAGTAACAGGAAGTACTGGAGTGGAGTTCCAGGAAAATACCCTCGAAATTCATGCGTTGTATGCTATAAAAGTGCAGTGTTTCTGGAACTGTAGGTGACTGCAGGGTTTTTTGGATAGTTGGACTAGTTATGGTTGGGGCTGGGTACAGAAAGAATGTTCTGTCGCTAATGCCAAGTGATAGTGCCTGTCGCTGGCGATAGCTCCCAGCTAACCTGTGATTATGAAAGCCAGTCCTTAGAGGACAGTGTGGCTATTGTGAGCTATGCACTCTTAAAGGCCAGTGTGCCAAACAGACAAGGGGAAGCCGACCTCGTCAGTCCAAGCATTAAACTGATGATTTGAGCAATGAGCAAGGCCTGAACTATATCTGCGTTATAGTTGTCTAACTTGAGTGCCTACGTTATTGGATTTGTTAGGATCACATAATGAGAGTCTTGGGCTGTCCGCCATCAAGACTAAAGTCTCCGGCCGTGTGATGTGGATCATGAATGCTCAATGTTTACCGTTGGGTCTGGGACCTGAGAACGATGGTGGGACCCTAGTTTTCCAGTACACCGATAATGTGCCATGAGTGCACAGAGCGCCGGGCCGTACGATCGACGTTTGTGATATATTAAACTGTGCGTGAGTGCATATTTTGTGATATATCTGCTTGTGAAAATGATATGCCTGCAGGGAAGGAATACCACTGCCTCGGGAAATGGGTAGGGTCGTTATAAATTGGTCAGCTGAATACTAACCATTGCTTTGTTTACCACCAATGCGGTGGATTGTCCTCATGCAGGTGCAGGAGAGCCGAGCGGGAATTAGTGGGCTGAAGCCCTTGCTGCTGTTGTGAATAATTGTTTAAGGATTGAGAGTGACCTAGAGGGGGGTGAATATGTCCAATTTGAATCTTGTCTACCCCTTTTTCCTTCAGAGATATATTTTCTTTCAGTTAAATAAATACAGTTGATAAACATAATAATTTTCCAGCAATATAGCACTATCACAACATATCAAACACAACATACACAGCACAACACACACAGTTTTATAGTGGTTCCCCAATTTATGGGTACATCCACTTTCCCCCTTCGCCAAACTCCTTCTTTCTTTTCTTAGATCCACAAATCTTACAGCTCAGAGCACAAATGGCTCCTACAACTCAGACTTTATAAGTCTTACCACTCAGATCACCAAGATCTTACACCTCAAGTTCTTCCTAAGAACTCTACCTCAGAATGTATCCACACTCCTACTTCTCAGACAAATCCTACCCTATAACTTAGAGAAATTTCCACTTCTCCTACCTCAGGCAATCCCAGCTCTACCTCAGCCTTTATAACATAGGCTTACAATCTCAGAGAAAAAGTTTTCCCTACACTCAGATCTACTTGTAAATCTTACAATTTAATAAAAGTAAAAGAAATTGATTGAGAACAAGTCACCCAGCAAGATAGGAATTGGTGATTGCTTCTTGATCTGATCCTGATATGTTTGCTTCCTTTGATCTTAAAGTGATAGATTTGATCCTGCCCTTCTTAGCTTTTCAAAGCTTCTTGAAGATGAAATTAGGGTAGATCTAGGCTGAAGAATGTTGAAGAAGATTCTTGATCCGACTTCTCTCCACCTTTTGTATTATAGCAGATTACTTCTTAGATCTGGACTTGCCAAATTTTTCTCTCTTTTCTTCTTATTTTTTTGAAGAGTTTGATCCCTTTATATAGGCTCCATCAAAGGTAACTGGCTAATCCGGTTAATAACTGACATCTGACAGTTCTGACAGTTCTGACAATTATCAGACCCTCTGACTTGATTTCTATACTTAGGAAACAAAACTATTTGAAGTGCTGTAACTTGACTGTTGGATGTGTCGACACCAGTCCTGGGTGTCGACACTACTCTTGTAGTGGTGTCGACAAACTTTTGAATGTGTCGACATAACCTTTATCTTGTCTCGACACAGCTGATGTTGAATATGTAGTTACTAGTCCTGAGCGTGACACTACTTGCTTCCAGTCTTGACTTAGCCCATAAAGTGTGTCGACACTGCTTGCTTCCAGTCTTGACTTAGCCCATAAAGTGTGTCGACACTTCTCTTGAGTGTCGATACAGTTGCCTTCAATCTCGACACTACTTGTATAGAGTGTGTCGACATATGTCCTTAGTGTCGATACAGCTTCTCTCTGTCTCGACACAATTTGTGCAGTGTATGTGGACACTAGTCCTGAGTGTCGACACAGTTATTTTCTTGTATCATAGTGTCGACCCAAGTCCTGGGTGTCGACACAACTTTCTCCTTGACTCAACACTTCTTGTTTGAGTGTGTTGACACTAGTCCTGACTGTTGACACAACTTTCTCCTTGTCTCAGCACATCCTTGACAAAGGTGTCGACATATGTCTAGTATCTTGACACTTTTGTACTTAGCTTTATTTGCCTGCACACATGAACTTAACATTCATCAAATACAACTATGTGTATATCATTGAACGGAAAGGGCTTCTTCAAATGCAGTACATTGTGACCAATGTACCCAACAATCTCCCCCTATTTGGAGAAGTCATAACCCCAATTCAATGATATACAACATGATATCAAAAATATATTATGATAAAAACATTTCAAAGTACAGTGCAGTACTATACACATAAATACACATATACAAAATTAATAATGTTGAATCAGAAAATAAGACAAACAATTGTATTCCTAATTAATAACACATGAAATGTTGAGTAAACCAAAATCTTCATTGATTGTTCACCACAAGGTTTATAGCTACAAGTTTTGGTTATACAATTGTTACATAACAAGTTTTTATGAAATCAAAAACTAAAAACATTCTATGGCTGCTCTAGCTCTTTGATGACTATGCCTTTTCTAGGTTGAATCTTTACCTTCACCTCTGACACCTTGTCATCAACAACCTTCTTCCCTTTGTCATACTCAGCTTTAGCTTTTACAATGGCTTCTTCTTTCAGTCTTTGTCTTTATAAATAATGACATGGCTTTGAAAGTATTTACTAGGCTCAATTGACTTAGCATGGAGCTTTCCTTTCTTCAGATCATGTCTGAACTTCTGGATAACTTTTTGCTGCTTTAAATGTTTTGCCCATTCCTATTCTGAATACCATTTGCCTCTATCTATCAAATTTGCATTTACTGCCTTCCATGCAGTGAGAATTATAGATCAGGAGGTTGGGCTCCACTGCTCAGAATCAGGTCTTGTCTCAGCTTGTTCTCTGAACCTTTTCTTTGAAAGTCGTGCCTCTTTTTCTTTAAGCAGAATAGATTCAGGCATCTCCACCTTTTCACAGATAATATTTTGAGCTGGTGGTGGAGGACTGTACATGTGAGAGACAGCAGCTTGGATAGTCTCAAAGGTAGCTTGTGTTGCAAGATTGTATATGGTTTCCACCTCAGCATGAGTACCAGTGGCATGAGGTGCTTCAAGGTGAGCTGGTTGACAACCAAATTCAGCTGTTTGATCACCATCATACCATATGGGAGGAAAGCCTAAAGTGTCTATGATATTATTTGATATCCAGGTAGCATGTTCAAAACTAGCTTTTATCATTACCCTCTCCCCCTTTAAGACTTCTGTTTCAACATGATCTCTCAGATCATTCTTGTGAAATCTCACCTGTCCATCCAAGTAATTGATACCTGAGGTGACAGTATTCTTTACCCTCAGTAAATTATTGTCCAAACTCTTGTCAGAGGCCTTTACATCTTTAAGCAAAGTGGCTAAATGGTCTTCCAACTGAGCTTCTATGGCCTTTGTAGGAACAACTAATTTGTTGTCTAATTCAGTAGGCTGCTCAGCTAGTTTAACCATTATCTCTGTATACAGGGCTGTCATGTTTTCATCCAAAATTCCCTCATTTTCAAGGAATAGCCTTGTTTGACAACCATCTCATCTGTAGTTGGCTTGGCCTCTTGCTGCTATTTAGCAAGATATACTACAACATTAGCTCCTTTCTCAAATAAAGTAGTCATTTAAGATTTCAAAAGATTGACTTCAAATCTTATTGACTTAATATCCTGAGCCTATTGAAATTACAGCTCTTTATTGCTATCATCTACATACTTTTCAAGATCCTACCTTTGCTTATTAAGAATTATTTGAATTTGTACTAGGAGAGAGCTAGTGTCTTCTGTATGAGCAGCTGGTGTCCCAGATAGTAAAGATTGTTTTTAGCTTTTTCTCCTACTCTTCATTTCAAAAAACTTCTTTTTCTTAAGTTGAGATTCTTCTGCATCATCTGATTCAAAAGAACTTACCTATTCAACTTGAGGTGATATTGTGGTTATGGCAGTATCTGGGGCCAACTCCCCCTTAGTTCTTGTATCTGTCTCATTTATATTGATATTCTCTAAGTTATCATCTGCATGCTGAATGTCAGCATCAGGAACTGCAATCTGAGGAATTCCATCTATCTCCCCCTGCAAGTTTGTTTATTTAGAAAGAAGAACTTCTTCTTCAGTCTCCTTTAGAATTTCTTCCTCTATCTCTTTCCTAGATATTTCTTGTTCAGATATCCTTGAGTGGTCCAGTTATTATACAACTTCCATTATTATAGTTGTAGAAGTATCCATTGGCAATTCATTGAGGTTCTCCCCCTCAATTTGTTCTTTTTCAGGAATGTTCTCCCCCTGCACCTGCTCACTAGTTCCAGGTGAGAGTCTTAGAGATCTTCTTGCTTCTTCCTCAACAACCTTATCTGAGCTAAACTCTACATGTTCTTCAGAATCACTTGTGGATTCTTCTTCTTATATCACTGCTTTCTTTTCTTCTCATTTGTCTTTTTGGGTTCTAGAGTGTCCTTAGAAAAGACTCTTTCCCATCTGGACAAAATTCTCATGTCCATTCTCCTCATATGATTTATCTTGGATCCAATCTTCTGATTGATACTCTCTGGAATTGCCTTTACCAGATAGAGACTAACAATTCTGTCTATATTGGGCTTCTGAATCCCCTCTGCTATTTTATCAAAGACTACCTTGTTCCAATCAGTCTTGATTCTGAAGATGATCCTAGTCATCAAGCTAAATATATGGGTTGAAATTCTGTCATGTGTTCCAGTCTTGCAGATGAACACCTTTCCAATTACTTTAGATAAAAACTTCCCTTGGGAATTCATTCCCTTCCTGTTCAAAGAACTTCCAAACCTAGTTGCTGGAGCCAGTCTACACCACTCTAAAACCTCTACAGTCTTACTAGAATCCAGGTTATCTTCTTGAGCAGTACTTGGAATCTGAAAGACTTTAGCCAGTCTTTTGGTTGTAACCTTTACTCTTGCTCCATTAACACTAGATTTGATCTTACATGACTTAGGGTTTAGTGAGGCATTGAAATAGAATTCAGTCACTTCTTTCTTCCAAATCTTAGTGGGTTCTGAAAGTAGATATTCATGACCTGTCTCAGTGACAAGGTCAATCACTTTCCTTATTTTTTTCTAGTGCGGAGATGAAGGCATTTCGCACCAGTTCATAACCCTCGTTAATGTTGTCATCCATCTTGGGTTCAATTCTAGTTGAAAGAGTTTGAGATGAGAGGTGTCGACTAAGAATTTCTAGATCTCGACATACAGCGATCAATCTATCAAGATTTCCTGTAAGCGTAGCGACAAATCCTTTCTCCTCCTATTTATAGTAACTGTCTATTGAACGTGAAAAGGCGCGCTACATTTAGTAATTTTCTAAATATTGGGAAATTTCCAGTGTCAACATGGAAAACCTACTTTGTCGAGTTGTGTCGACTTAAGTCAACACAAGGTTCATGTCTCTCGACACAGACCTCAAGGTCTCGACAACCTTATGTCTCGACACTAAGTTATAGGGTCTCTACACACTGTCACTAATCAGTGTCGACATACTGTCAGGTGTCTCGACACACGACTACTTATTATGTCGACAAACATTCTGATGGCTCGACATAATATTTCCGATAGTGTCGACACACACTGTGGTGTCTCGACACAGTTATTTGACTTAGACAAAATTTGTATTCTGAATATAATTTCTTAATTTTGTTGCTATTAATTGACAAGATATATTCAATATTTAACATGCCTAGTTCAAATTTAAAGTAATTGAACTTGCTTTCATCTAGGGGTTCTGTAAAGATGTCAACAACTTGTCTATCTGTTGGAGTATACTTTAGACTAATATTTTATTTTTCAACATTCTCTCTAAGAAAGTGATATCTAATCTCTATATGTTTAGTTCTACTGTGTGAAACATGATTATTAACAATAGAAATTGCACGAGTAGAATCACAAAACATAACAGATTTACTTAGCTGTACACTGTAGTTTAGAAGTTGATGTTGAATCCATAGCAACTATGCACAACAGCTTTCAGCAGATATGTACTCTGATTCTGTTGTAGAAATTACAATACTTGTTTGTTTCTTGCTACTCCAACTTATTAGTCTTTTTCCTAGAAATTGGCAAGTTCCAGAAGTACTTTTTTATCCTCTATACACCCTGCAAAATCTGCATCTGTGTAGCCTGTAAGTTAAAAATTACTATCCCTAGGATACCGAAGCACAAGATTTGGTGTGCCCTTAAGATATCTCAATATTCTCTTCACAGTAGTGCAATGAGACTCATTGGGGCATGCTTGATACCTTGTACAGACACATGTTGAGAACATAATATCTGACCTACTAGCAGTCAAATACAGGAGTGATCCAATGATGCCTCTATACAAGGTTTCATCAATTGGTTTCCCAGATTCATCCTTGTATAGTGACACTGTTGAACCCATTGGAGTTCTCATGGTAGAAGAATTCTCCATACCATATCTCTTAATCAACTCCTTAGTGAACTTAGATTGAGAGATGGATATACCATCCTCAGATTGTCTAACTTGGAAACCCAAGAAGAACTTTAGCTCACCCATGCTGCTCATTTCAATCTTTCCTTGCATTAGCCTGGCAAATTTTCTACACAGCTTCTCATTAGTAGACCAAAAAATTATGTCATCTACATAAATCTAGACTAGGATACTTGCACCTTTGATGTCCGTAAGGAATTCTATCTTGTCTATCTTTCCTCTAGAGAACTTATTCTCTATAAGAAAGGTAGACAAGGTCTCATACCAGGCCCTAGGTACATGTTTTAACCCATACAAAGCTTTATGCAATCTGAAAATATTGGTGTTGTGTTTAGGGTTGACAAAACCTGGTGGCTGCTCTACATAGACTTCCTCCTTCAGTGTACCATTGAGGAATGTTGACTTTACATCCACCTGGTAGACCTTGTATCCTTTGTATGCTGCATGAGCTAAAACAACCTTATGGCTTCTAGCCTAGCTACATGTGCAAAGTTTTGATCAAAGTCTATCCCTTCCTCTTGTCTATATCCTTTAGCCACTAATCTAGCTTTGTTCCAAACAATAACCACATGCTTATCTAGTTTATTCCTATAAATCCACTTAGTGCCTATGCCATTATGATCACTAGGTCTAGGAACTAAACTCCATACTTTGCATCTCTCAAATTAATTGAGCTCTTCTTGCATAGCCATAATCCAGTTAGGGTCTGAATTAGCTTCTTCAAATCTTTTAGGTTCTACCTGAGAGATAAACTAGAGTATAGAACCCCATTGTGATGTCTACTTCTAGTTGTTACTCCTAGCCCGACATCACCTATTATTTGGTCCATAGGATGATCTTTAAGATTCCTAACTGCTAATGGCAGGTGCCTACCATTATCTAGTTCTCTAGGAGGATTAGGATGATTCTCTTCCTCCCCCTGGGCAGTTACCATATCTTTTATGAGTATTTCTACATTATCTCTAGTGTGTAACTCTAGATCTGGTGAACCACCTATATTTAATTTTTCCATCCTAGAGTCTATATCACCTGCACTAGAGTTGTTAGAATACTCATTATATAAAATAGAAGTTTCATCAAAAACTACATTAATTAATTCTTCTACAACTTGATGTTTCAAATTGTAGATTCTGTATGCTTTGCTATGTTCACTGTACCTTATAAAGATTCCTTCATAGGATTTTTCTGAGAACTTAGTTAGATATGTTTTCCCATTGTCCAAAACATAGAACTTACTGTAACGCCTCCATCGTTACATGACATATAATAGAAGGTCCGGCCGGGGCCCCATACCATATATCACAAACAAGTGGCGGAGTTTACAGGTTAATATCAAAAACTATTCACATCCTAATCCAGAGCATGCTAACAGAAGCTTTTAAGTTATTTGAACTCAACTCATTTGAATGTCCACAATATATAAACCAACATTTATATATATCACCACAAAGGAATTTCCTCCAAATACACAACAAGTCTGGCCTTAAGGCCTTATAGTTAAGTTCTACAGGCATGGATTACAAACATCGGCACGCATGCCGGCCATACATGAAAATAGTAAAATTCTTCATTCGGCCTTCAAGGGCCAACAACAGCAGCAACAAGGGATTCAGCCCACTATTTTCCACTCGGCTCTCCAGCACCTACATGGGGACAATCCACCGCAACGGTGGTAAACAATGCGACGGTCAGCATTCAGCTGACCAATTTATAATGACCCTACCCCTTACCCGGGGCAGCAGTATTCCTTCCCTACAGGCATAGAATTTCACAAGCAAATATATCACAAGATGTGCACTCACACACCACCAATATATCACAAACGTCGACCACATGGCCCGACGTTCCGTACACTCATGACACATTCTCGGTATATCGGAAAACCAGGGTCCCACCACCATTCCTAATGCAAACTTGAGCATTTCGCTCCATGGACTACAACCGGAGACTTTAGTCTTAATGGAGCACAAGCCTAAGACTCTCATTATGTGAACCTGACGAACACCAATATCCCATGCACTAAATTCAGACAACCATAACGCGGATACAGTTCAGCCCTTGCATGTTGCTCAAATCGTCAATTCAATGACTATACTGATGCGGGTCGGCATCCCCTTGTCCATTCGGCATGAAGCCTTTTTAAGAGCTTACAAAGCTCACAATAGCCACACTGTCCCCTAAGGACTGGCTTCACAATCACAGGTTAGTTAAGAGCCATTGCCAGTGACACTCACTATCGTATGGCGTTAGCGATAGAACTCTCTTTCCGTCTCCATCCCTAACCTTATCTGGACCAACCATCCATAAATCCCTACAGCCACCTGCAGTTCCAGAAATATTGGTCTTTCATAGCATACAACACACACACAATGAGGGTATTTTCCTGGAATTCCACTCCAGTATTTCCTGCTACTACCCTTCACAAGCACAACCCACCGACTCCACAAAATACTCATTTATATGCGGAGTCTTCTCCGGTGTGCAAAATAAAACATCACCAATCCAGACCAACCTGTCCAGATGGGCTACACACAGTATGCCTATTCCGTACTACACATTTCTGGATCTATATGCAAGACTCACTGAGGATTTTATGAATTAACCCAAAGTATCTCCCTCGACTTTCCACCTTTTGGTGGGGGATTCCATGTATATGCCAAAAGAAGGATTTCACTTGTCTAAGAAGAAAGAACATTACCCTTGAAAATCTCTTTGGATCCATGGCAATGCATTTCTACTCGGACGGAAATGATCATTACACTTTCCTCTTCGCAAATCTCACTTTGTCTTTAGATTCCAGTCCCAAATCCTCCTTTAGCAGCACAACCAGAGCACTCAAACCTTAATAGCCGAGAGGGCCTGCTCCAGAACTCGAGAAGAAAGATAATAGATAAAGGGTATAATGATTTCCAATTTCCATTCTCTAAAGATAAGGCATTGGTTATCTTCCAGCCACACGATTTCTTCCCCTCAAAACACATCAACAACTTCGTATTGAAGCTGAAATGTCAACCACCGCTTAGTGTCCGCACACCAGCCACTTGACACGAGAAACTACTCGGCCATATCCATATTTTTGACAATTCGTCGAACGAGACAAATTCCATCGAATGAAATTCGTCGAGCTCCGCTAGACGATTTTCATCGACCTCCGCTCGACGATTTTCGTCGAGCTTCGCTCGACTATTTTCGTCGAGCTTCGCTCGACTATTTTCGTCGAGCTCCGCTCGATGATTTTTCGTCGAGCTCCGCTCGATGATTTTTGTCGAGATCCGCTCGACGATTTTCTCGCCCAGCCAGGTGAACTCTTTGCCTGTTTCATTTTGGGGTTTTACACTTACTACCAAAAATTTTGAAGTAGGACAGATTTGGTTTTCTACCTTTCATTAGTTCATAGGGATTCTTGTTGTGATTCTTATTGATTAATACTCTATTCTGAACATAGTATGTTGTGTTTACAGTCTCAGCTCAGAAATATTCTGGAAGACATGTATCACTCAGCATTGTTTTAGCTGCATCATTGAGAGTTCTATTTTTCCTCTCAGCAACTCCATTTTGCTGTGGTGTTCTTGGTGAGGAGAACTCCTGAAAGATCCCTAATTTCTTACAAAAATTTGTCATCTTTTCAGATTGAAATTCTGTACCATGGTCACTTCTTAATTTGACGACAGAACATCCAATCTCATTCTGGATTTGTTTAACAAAATTAGCAAGAATATCTAGTGTTTCAGTCTTTCTCCTTAAGAAGAATACCCAAGCAAACCTAGAGTGATCATCCACAGTCACATAGGTATAGGACTTCCTACCCAAACAAAGAACTTGTATAGGACCAAATATATTTATATGAAGTAAGTACAAACACCACTCAGTGTCTTTGGACTGTATGCTCTTAAAGGAGAATTTTGTCTATTTGCATTTTTTACATGCAGAACATAAGCCTTCTTTGGAGCATTTGAGTTGTGGACTATTTCTAACAAAGTCCATAGAGTATAGTTTGCTCATTACTTTATAATTTAAGTGAGCCAGCCTCTTGTGTCATTACACACATAATGAGTGTTTCTCACTAACTACTAGGCATACAGGTGATTTTTCATTTATACTTAAGAAGTTTAGAAAATAAATGTTCTCACTCCTAGTGCCTGAAAAGATGATCTCTTGATCACTTGAGTTCCTTATTAGACACTTGTCATTGTGGAAAACAATTTCATAACCTATATCACAAAGCATACTTATGCTTATCAGATTGTGGTTCAATCCTTCCACATAAGCCACTTTAGTGATGGTAACTGGGCCATTAGAAATGTTACCATATCCATTAGTGAGTCCTCTCTCTAACCCTCCAAAGATGACTTTTGGTCCATTCCTAACTAGAGTGTAATCTCTTAGCAAACTCCTTGTTCCAGTCATGGGCCTGAAACAACCACTATCCAAGTACCATATTTGTAACATTCCTCAAACAACTAGACCCTTATGAGTGGTTTTGTCATGACTAGGTCATGATAAAACCCTAGGAAGACCAAGTGAACCTAGGAATGTAGGTGAGATCACTATGATCTGTAAATAATAGATTTCTAAATACTAGGTTAGGATGATCATGGGGCTTCACCATGACTCCAAGACCTCACCACAACCTCACCAACCTATTGGAAGGTCCATTAGAGACGTAAGGGTCCATTGGAGTCAACTCTGGGAGGCCAAGTTGACCTAGGATCATCCTAGTCCTAAACTGGGCAAGGTACCCTAACTAAAAGCAATGTGCACCCTAAGGAGCCCAACCAACCCTACCTAGGTCTTCCTAGACCTAAGGTGAAGTCAATGAGTCACCAAAGATCCCTTGGGGTCAAACAAAATGGTCATGTTGACCAAAGTCAACTATATTCCTAATTTGGTCAAAGAACCCTTCCTAAGGGTCAAGTGACCCCAAAGTGCCAAGTCAACTCTACCCAGCCCTACCTAGACCTTAGGGGAGGCTAATGGGTCACCAAGGACCCATTGGGGTTAATCTAAAAGGTCAAATTGACTAAGGTCAACCATAGTCTTGGTTAGGTCAAACTTAGCTCAAATGGGCTAACCCAAGCTCAAACCCTTTTCCATTTGGGCTAACCACCTCCTAATTATATGATGGTATGATTTATTGGGCTGCAAATAGGCTAAAGGGATGAGCAAGTCAGCCTTGATGACTAGGAGAGAGAGAGAGCTCGCCTTAACCCTTAATGGAGGAGAGAGAAAGGGGCGAGGAAGAAGCCATTCACGGCATAAGGATGCCAAGGGCCACATTTGATGGCTGGATTCAACTCCTCTGGGGAAGAGGAGGAGTTTCCAGTTGTTTTCTGGCCACTCCAAGCCAGGTTCACCCCCCACCCCACCACTTGGCCGAAAGCTTCATTGAAGGCCATTAATGGCCATTGGTGCTTGGCCCTTCCTCTTCCCCCTTTGATGATCTTAGAAGCACCACTGGACTTAGGGGAGTCATTTACACACTTCACCTGAAGGAGACGAGGAACTCCACTGTGCTGTTGCAGAAACCCGATCGGCGGCACCACCACCATGGAAACCTGGAGATCAACGCGACTTCAAGCCTCCAATAAGGTCATCCCCTTCTCCTCTCCCTATGGGTAGATCGTAGGGATCATTAGGGATGAGAATCAGGCTCAACTGAGTCCGATCGGGAAAGGCATTTTCCCCATTTTCCATGAAAAATCAACCTATCAGGAACGCCAGAATCCGCCCCTCTGGCGGCTGTGCTACCGCCTGGCGATAGCCACCACCTCGACGGAGGTGGTGGTGGTGGTGGTGGCAGGCCAGGGAGGTGGCCGGGTGGCCAGCTATGGTGGCTGGAATCTGCTCCAGGTCGGGAGGATCCTGTCCATTGGCGCGCTGGAGAAGATGGCCAGATGCCGTCCATCTTTGCACCAAGATTCATGCTGATTTATTTTAAATCATGGGATAATATTCATTTCATTTGATTTCTATCACAGGAAATGTATTCAATGTTTTTAATTAGTAAAAATACCTAGAGACCTCTAGTGAAAAAATGGTAAACATCAAAGTTGTAGCCATAGGGGTGTACTTTAATGTAAAATTGGTTTGAACCAATTTGGATGTCTGGTTTGACCACGACACTCATTTTGGTGGGATCTATACCTAGGGTTAGTCAGAGACTAAAATAAGTGCCCCCACTTCATCTCTTGTCCAAATGACCTGAAATTTGGACAGGGAGTCATTCTAACCTATACCTAGGCCTGACCAAAAATGGGAATTTTTGGAGATATTTTTCTATAGTTTTTGAAAAATTTTAATAAATAATGTACAAATTAATTAGGTGTCTTAAACCCCTCAAAAACCCCCAAATGTTTGGTGGGTAATCTTGGGGAATATTATAGCGCTCTGGTAAAAATTTCACCCCTTTTGGGTTGGATGTGATAGGGTAATTGTGTAGCCCAAGGTTGACCCTTTTAGGTCAAATTAGGGCTAAGTGCTCTAAGTGCTCTTGAGCTGGCCAACCTCATCCAAGGTGATGGATCATGACACTCATCCATTATAGCACACAAAACACCCCCTCCGCTGATATTGGGTGGAAGTTGAAGGGAGGAGCCCTAGAACACTAGGGTAGGTCCTATATGTGCAAACCTAGGGTTTGAAGATCAAGGGGTCAAGTGACCTTGAAATGACTTGAAACTTGGTGGAGAGGACTCTAGGGTAGTCAAGGTCCTCTGGTAGAAATATTATGGAATTTAGAGGTCCTTGAACCCCTCAAAACCCTAACCCTAGTTTAGGGCACAAAATTATACATGTACGTTAGGTCATCAAAACTCTGTGAAAAGTGGTGAAACTTGGGTAGTATAGTCTTAGAGTTAACATGAGACTCTGGTAATTTTATTGGAAGTTTTGGAACAATAATTTTAGTACCTCCTTTGTAGTATATGGATTAGCCCTTGGTAGACATTTGTTTAGTATGATCTTACTGTTCACTGAAAAATTATAAAATAATTGGCAAGAGGAAGTTTTGATCATTATGCTCATACCTAAATTTTATTATAATTTTTAAATGTATATTTTCAGTACTTACCTCACAAGCTTATAAATATGCAAACATGTTCAATAATAGATTCAGAGCTTAATCCTTGTTAGAAAATTGTAAAACATATTTGGTGGCGTTCTTAGGTCAAAATGCTCATGAGGAAATTTTATCATAATGTTTAGGTGTTCAACTTCTATAGTTATTTCTTTAATTTATGAAAGAAGGATATTGATCAAAATTAAAATTAGAGTTCATTATTCACTGAAAAATTTGGAAACTTGGTCAGGAGTGTTTTTAGGACATTTCAGTCATGCTTGAATTTTCTCATAATATTTGGATATCTATTTGTAGCACTTGTTTCTTTAATTGATAAATATGTGTTTACATTTAAAATTTTGGATCAGAGGCCTAAACCTTGCAAAAAAATTAGGGGATTTTAATTTACCGTCTATTAGTTCCCTAGTATTTATCATAATTTTGTGGAGCATTTTGTATGAATACAAAAGCCACTTCATATTCAAAACTAGGGCATTCGGATTTTTATGGAAAATAAATAAAATATTTGTTTAATTAGGAAAATTCCAAGTTTCTGGATTTAGACTAAATATGTCATGATAGGCCCCCATTAATTATCTTAGGGTTATTGGAGTAAGATTTGGAGTACCTCCTATCATGTAAGTCATATAGCATAGGCTGTCTGCATGTAGTAAGACTGCAGGAAGTCAGATAGTAATTGAATTGGCCATATGGATTGGGGTTAGTGGCTTGCTGGTCTGGGTAAAGCGAAATTGAGTATGTCAATTTAAGTTGGGATGAGCTGAGTGTTGGTTCAACTAGGTTTAGGTAGTGCTCGGGATCGACGAAAGATCATCTTTCCCGTGGAGGGAGAGAGAGGGTCAAAACACACTAGGGTTAGATCCAGAGTAATATAAAAAGGGATCGAGAATCAGGTATTGAATAATAATAGTAAGTGCCTTGCAAAAGGGAGCTTTGGGCTTCAGCCCATCGTAGTACCTAGTGCCCTCGAGAATCCTTCACGGGGTATGCCTTGGGCAGTCCTGGGCTAACATAAACTATAGGCAAAATAAACTGCAAGAGTAACTAGTACAACTAGGGGTTCACTTTCACTCACCTCAGTGTCTCAGGGAGTTAGGTTGGGTCACACGGGCAATAGGCTCGGTGGTTTTGGTGATGGGCAGGTTAGCCCGTCGATCCTTGGCTCGGTTGTTGGTTGTGACGGACGGGATAGTTCGAGGAGCTTTGGCTCGGTTGTTGGTTGTGACAGACGGGATAGTCTAGGGAGCTTTGGCTCGGTGGCTGATACATTAAGATTGCATGTGCATGAATTATAAGGTGATGGGTCTTCGATATTAGAGGGTCGATGCACCGACGCCAATAAGTTGACTCGGCAAGTGTGGTTTTGCACTTTGCCAAGTTAAGTCCGGTGGACTTACCGGCAAGAGTATGTTGGAGCTCCGCTTAGTGCACCAGCGTCGAGGCGTACGATTGGTCTGACTGGTAGTATAATTACCGGTTCAGAGGTGGGCGAGGCCCAACCCACCGCTTCCGTTTTCCACTACGGAGGTATCCTGGGAGGTTAGGCTCCAAAAAAGGGGAACTAAAGATCTGTGTGCACAGAGTCAGGTGGGTGTGTTACACTTGCATGTTCACATCATGACATACTTGCATGACATAGCACCATCATTGCATATGACCCCTGACACCTGCTGTATAAAGTGGTATGGGATGCTTTATACAATAGGCCATACGAAGCGACCCATTAGTTTATAAGCTTGCGTGAGTGTACTTATAAGTTAAGATTATATTTCTATAGATATATATTGCTTGCTTGAAAACCGACACCACAGCGTATAAATCAGTATGAGACTTTTTATACGATTGGAGCTTTGCAAAAGACCCCTTAACTTATAAGTTTGTATGGGCATTCATATAAGTTAAGGTTACATGTTTCTTAGTTTACCTTTCATATACTATTACATACATATACATGCTGTATATACTCATGCTAGAATAGTTCCACCGTCACCTGATTTGTTTATTCTCCACCTTCAGAGCTTCCCTTTCCTCCTCTCCACACGGTGCCTAGGAGCCATGGGGGAGGGGTGGGGGATGATAGGACTTAGTCTTTAGACTAACAGTTTTCGGACCAAATCATTTTAAGGGATCGTGGAGCCCAGCTTGGAGGTGTAGCCCCGGAGGTCGGCACTCTTGGAGACGGGATAGTCTAGTACCGGAGTTCAGACAACTAGGACTGTGAGTCCCGTTCGCTAGTAGTTATTATAGATTCGCTTCCGCGATGAGTGACTTGTAGTGAGGACTTGATGTATCAGGCATGAGCCCTATTTCCAGTACTTTGTTTATTATTGGTATGGACTCTCCCTTTGTGGAGAATTATTACTGTATATGTGATCATTGTGAACATGTGTTAGAGTTTTGCGTTCACGTACTTTCTTACTTTTGCTGCTATTCTGTGATCGCTATGACCAGCATGATCAGCGTTTTGTAGTGATGACCTTCTCGGGCATGATGGTATCACAACAAAGCGACAGTTCTGGGCCTAAGACCCTATAGTATTTTAAAAAGGGGGGGGGGGGAGGGGTCTTACAAGTGGTATCGGAGCAGATCTCGATCGAAAAAGTAGCAGTCCACAAACCATGGGTCACCCCCACACTAGTTTAGTTTGAGGACAAACTAAGCAGCAGAAGCAGTGGCGTGCCCATACGGGGAACACATATAAATCGTTCACTTTTAATTAGGTTTGGGTCAATTACTTACAATGGTCTTTGTTATGCAGCCTCCAGCACATCCCACACCACAGGACAGAGTCCAGCAAACTCCGAATGTTGCACCACCTCACCCGGCTCCCATTCCATTTCTACAGTCGGAGATGGGGCAGACCCTGACTGCCATTCTGGAGGCTTTCAGGGCCCAGCAAGTTCTAGCTCCGCAGCCAAACCCGGGGTCCAATTGGTTGAGTATCTTCCGAGGACTTTCTCCCCCATCTTACTTGGGGACAGAGTCGGCTGTACGGATAGAGGAGTGGCTCGACATCATGTACAAGATGCTGACCGGGATACGGTTCCCATGGGAGGATAGGGTGCCATTGGTGGTCTCTTGCTTGGAGTCCTATGCCAAGAGATGGTGGAAGACACTGCTTGACTCGACATTTATAGATAGGGAGGTGGCTGACATTACTTGGGAGGAGTTCAGGGCCACATTGTTGGAGCACTTCGTTCCACAGTCGGTAAGAGATGAGCTGGAAGACAGGTTCCTACAGTTGAGGTAGGGCAACAAGACGGTGGTGGAGTACAACTTGGAGTTCAATTATTTAGCATGGTTTGCAGACTCCTATCAACTGGATGAGGCAGTATACACCAAGAGGTCCTATAAGGGCCAGTGAGAGGATCTTAGAGAGGCTCTTTTGTTCATATCCAACGGGCCTATACCTCGGATTTTGGAGATGGAAAAGAGGATTGAGGCAGATTGGCACACGACTCGAGGATGGAAGAGGCCAACAGAGGATCAGGGCGGGGGAGCCAGAAATGATCAGTGAAGGGGCGCATTATTGATGGGAGAGATGGGAGAAGAGCATAGGACCAACCTCGTCAAGAGGTGAGGCAGGAGCCAAGAGAACCGGTGGTAATGGCTCCTCAACCTCTCCAAATGCGGGAGATACAGAGACCCGGGGGTATGGCATATCCCCCGCCTGAGTGCTACAACTGTCATCAGGTAGGGCATATCTGGAGAAACTGCCCCATGAGGAGGGCACCACTACCAACACCACCGGCTGCCCCGCCTACTCAGCAGTTTGGAGGCCGAGCGCGTGGACGAGGGCCTGGATTCCAGGGTGGAGACCGTAGGCAGGATAGGGAGCAGGTGTATGCCCTGGATTTGGCTCAATCTCGGAACCCGGAGCAAGTGACAATAGGTACGCCATCAATTTTAAGTTCTTTCTTTCCTAAAAAGCTGGACTCAGGGATATAGAATTGTTAGAACTAGGAAGGAAAACCATAACTAGATTTCTAAAATATCTAACCACCCCAGGCATAGTCTTCATCGGCGGCAAGCCTGCTTATATGCTATTCAATACAGATGCTTCACACTCATTCATGTCGGAAGCCTTTGTAGAAGGACTAGAAGGTGTGGAGCGATGCACATGTTTGATGATGCGGGTTCGACTACCTGACGGATCAGAGCTATTCACCTCTGCCCACTGCAACATGGAGGCAGTGATTGGCGGTGTAAGACCCCCCTTTTTTTGAAACACCGGGGTCTTAGGCCTAGAACCGCCGCTTTGTGGTGACACCTTCACGCCCGGGAAGGTCATCACTACAAAACGCCGATCCTGCTGGCCAAATCGATCACAACTGCAGCAAAATAATAAAGGCAAGTCCACATAAATCACATAAATAGTAAATAATCTCCACGATGGGAGTGTCCACAGATTTAATAATAAAATACTAAATCTTGGGCTCATGCCCAGTACATCAAGTTCTCACTCCACATCTCTCATCGCGGAAGCAAAACTAAAACAACTAGTAGCGAATAGGACTCACAGTCCCTGTCGTCTGAACTCCGGTACTAGACTGCCCCATCTCCAAGCGTGCCGACCTCTGGGGCTGCTCCTCCATGCTGGGCTCCACGGTCCCCTAAAATGATGTGGTTCAAAAACCGTTAGTCTAAAAGACTAAGTCCTATCATCCCCCGCCCTTTCCCCTATGGATCCTAGGCACCGAGCGGGGAGGAGGAAAGGAGAGGACATGAAAGTGGAGAATAACAAAAATATGCAGGTGGTGGCGGAACTAATCTAGCAATTCTATAATGTATAATCCATAAAGAAAATATGAAAGATTGAACAAGAAAAAGTAACCATAACTTATATGAAAACACATAAGCCAAGGGATCTTTTGCGGGGCTCCTATCGTATAAAATGTCTCATACCAAATTATACGATAGGGTGTCGGATTTCTAACAAGCATACATATAAAGATACTGAAATAAACCTTAACTTATAAGAACGCTCGCACGAACTTATAAACCAAGGGGTCGTTTTGTAGGGCCTATTGTATAAAGCATCCCATACGACTTATACAATAGGTGTCGGGTTATATGCAATGATTATGCTATGAAATAAAATTATGACATGATGTGAACATGCAAGTGCAACTCACCCACTCGACTATGTGTACACAGACCTTTAGTTCCCCTTTAGGAGCCGAACCTCCCAGGATACCTCTGTAGTGGCAAACAGAAGCGGTGGGTTGGGCCTCATCCACCTCTAAACTGTTAATTGCACTACCAGTCAGACCTATCGTACGCCTCAACATTGATGCACTAAGCAGAGATCCTGCGTACTCTTGCCGGCTGGCGCATCAGACTTTATTTGGATAAGTGCAAAACCACACTTGTCGAGTCAACGTTTTGGCGTCGGTGCATCGACTCTCCAATACCGAAGACCCACCACCTTATACTTTATGCACATGCAACCTTGATGTATAACCACCGAGCCAAATCTCCCCGGACCATCCAGTCTGTTACAAAAACCAACCGAGCCAAAGCTCGCCGGGCCAACCTGCCCATCACAAACAACTACCGAGCCAAAGCTCGCCGGGCCAACCCGCCCATCACCAAATCCACTGTGCCTATTGCCCGAATGACCCAACCTAAAATCCCGAGACATCGAGGTCTGTGAAAGTGAATCCCTATTTATACTAGTTACTCTTGCAATTCAGTTTTACCTACAGTTTTGGTTAGCCCAGGACTGCCCAAGGTATTTCCCGTGAAGGGCTCTCGAGGGCACTACGAACTACGATGGGATGAAGCCCAAAGCTCCCTTTCACAAGACACTTATTTTCATTGTTTGCTACCCATCTCCCAAACCCTTAAATGTTATACTGGATCTGATCCTAGAGTATTTAACTCTTCCTCTCCTACGGGGAAGACGATATTTCGTCGACCACGATCACCACCTAACACTAGACAATCCAACACTCTACTCATCCTAACTTCTAATAATGGACTCATTATTATTTATCCAAACCAGCAAACCACTAACCCCAACTCATGTGCCCAAATTCATATTCCAACATAATTTCTGCAGTTTTACTAAATGCAGACCAACTTAAGCTATATGATGTGCAAATTGAGAGGTACTCAAAATAATCATCCAGTATCCCTATAATAATTATTGGAGGGCTTTCATGACATTTTAGCCTAAACCCATAAATTCATAATTTCCCTATTTTATCTGATAATTTATTTAATTATTCTAGTAATCCAAAAACCCAAAGTTTGAACATGAAGTACCAAGTTTTGACAAGCAAATGCTCCATAAAATTTATGATAAATACAATATGACTATTTAACATAAAATCCAAAGTCTCCCAATTTTCAGCAAGGTTTAGGTCTCTAATTCTAATTTTAAATATAACCTATATTAATAATTTTTAAGAGGCAAGTGCAGCAAGAAAAATTCCAAAAATTCTAAGAAAATTCAAGGTTGATTATAAGGACATATAAATACTCTAGGTCAAGTTTCATAATTTATTATCAAGTAATGAGATCTAAACAAAATATTGAATAAGTTTCCAAGTTAATGAGCTTGTGAAGTAGGTACTGCAAATATGTATTCAAAAATTCTAATAACATTCATACATGAGCATAATGGTCTAAAACTCTCTCTGCCTAATTTTCATGACTTTCTAATTGATAGTAAATTCATAATAACCAAATATTTAAGTCGGGCTAATTTATGCATTACAAAGGAAGTACTAAGAGTATTGATCCAAAATTCCCAATTAAATTTCCAGAGGTTCATACTACCTCTATGACCACATTACCCAAGTTTCATCACCGTTAAATGAGTTTTTATACCCTATTCTATCACTAAAAAGTTTGTGCCCTAAACTAGAGTTAGGGTTCTGTGGGGCCTACCCTTTTCCAAATCCACTAAGCTTTTCACCAGAGGGCCTTAGCTACCCTAGTACCCTCCGTACACAATTTCAAGTCCTCACAAGGTCTTTTGACCCCATGCCTTTCACAAGATACAAAAGCCCATCCTTAGGGTTAGGACTTAGGTCCTAGGGCAAATCTATTCCAATCCACCCCATCTTCCATGGGAAGGAGTTGAAAGCCATGCCAAGTCAGTGCCCCAATTTCAACCTCTATTGAGGTGATTTGGCCACTCAAAACCCAAAGTGCACTTTTTGACCTAAATACCCTTATTATGGAAAGGCTAGGGTTTGCATGATTTCAATTCAAAACATCTCCAAATGAGATGAAATTTTAACCAGAGCCTTATAATGACATCAAGCACCACTCACCAAAATTTGGGTGAGGTTGGAGGTCATTTGGTCCCTAAATTAATTTACCCTAGAGAAATTAAATAATTTCCAAAACTATAGAAACATTGTCCCAAAAAATTCTCATTTTTGGGCAGGACCTAGGTATAGACTAGGGTAACTCCCTGTCCAAATTTCAAGTTATTTGGGCAAGGGAGAAAGTGTGGGGACCCATTCTAACCTCTGCCTAGCTCTAGGTATAGACCCCACCAAAATGAGTGCCCTGGTCAAACCAGGCACCCAAATTGGTTCAAACCAATTTTTAATTAAAGTAGACCAAAAGGTATACAAGTTATATGTTGACAATTTCCAATGATTCAACATATAAATATTTTTAACTTAATTTACAAGGTAACAGAAATAGTGTGACAGATTCATTAAAATGCAATAAATATAATCCTCTAGATTGAACAGTAGCCCATGCATCTTGACGCACATTTGGATGGCATCCCGTCATCATCCCTGCACGCCAATGACCAGGATTGACTCTTCCTAGGCCAATTTCAAGTCTCTACTACCGGCCACCCAGCCACGTACCTGTCTAGCCACCGCCACCACCACCTCCGTTGAGGTGGTGGCTGTCGCCAGGCGGCGGCACAGCCGCCGGAGGGGCCTATTTCGGCGAACCCGATAGGTTAATTTTTGCAGAAAAACTGGAGAAAAAGCTCTCCCGATCGGGCTCAATTGAGCCCGAAACTTGTCCCTAAGTGTTGCTATGATCTACCCATGGAAGAAGGAGTGGAGGAGGACCTGAATCGCGGCCTGAGAGCGGATGTTGTGCCTCATCGCCATTTCCGACCACCAAGCTTCGGCTCCTCTACAACCTCTACACCAACTCCTCTGTAACTGGAATGTGATCGGGGGAAACTCTTCCCCTTTCCCTGGTGAAGGTCTCTAATGAAGGAATTGGGGAGAGGAGTTTTGTAACTCCCCACTTCTTCAAGACACCATTAAAGCCATTAATGGGGAGTTTTCGGTTTCACCAAATTTGAGGGGCTGAGCCTCCCCACTGGCCGGCCACCTCCTGAAAACTCCTCCCCTTCCTCGAAGGAGTTAAAGCCCCATCAAAAGGGGGAGGTATGGGGCCTCCATGGCCATGATGGACATTAAGCTCCTCTTTCTCTCTCCTCCAAATTTGGGTAACTCCCTCTTTCTCTCTCCTAGTCACCAAATTCTGAATTTGGTGGGCCCAAAATGTGTCTCACCACCTCCTGGACCAATGGGCCACACTTGCCTAGGCCTAGCCAACTTGGATTGGGCTTGAGTTAGCCATTTAGGTTAGTTTGACCATTTTGACCAAAGAGTTGACTTTGGTCAAATTAGCCCCTAGGGCTGACCCCAATAGGTCCTTGGTGCCCCATGTGCCTCACCTAAAGTCTAGAAGTACTTGGGCAGGGTTAACTTGCACTCTGAAGGTCACTTGCCCCTTAGTTAGGGCACTTTGACCTTTTTAGGGTTAAGGTTGACATGGGTCAACTTAGGCTCTGGAGTTGACCCCAATATGTCCTAGGTGGCCCATTGACCTCACCCTAGGGTTAGGAGGACATGAGTGAGATCCACTTGGATAAGGGAATGTCAGTTGACCTTATGTAGGTTAGTTTGACCCATTTAGGGTTACAGTTGACTGTGGTCAACTTAACCACTTTGACTGCCCTCCATGGATCCTTAGTGACCCATTGACCCCAATTTAGGTCTAGGAAGACCCTGGTAGGGTTAGTTGGGATTTACTAGGGCACACTGCCCTTAGTTAGGGCACCTTGCCAAATTTAGGCCTAGGGTGGCTCTAGGTCAACTTGGCAACCCTGGGTTGATTCCAATGGACCCTTACGGTTCTGATGAACCTCCCAATGGATTGCTGAGATCATGGTAAAGCCTTATGGTCATCCTAAACTAGGGTTTAGGAATCTTCTATTTGCAGGCCATAGTGATCTCACATACATTCCTAGGTTCACCTGGCCTTCTTGGGCTTCCTAGGGTTTTGTCATGACCTAGTCATGAAAAAACCACTCATAGGGGTCTAGTTGTTTGAGGGATGTTACAAATCCCAATATATAAACAAAAAATTTCGTCCTCGAAATTCTAGTTAGGCCTACGGGGTTTCAAATATGAAAGGTAAATTGTAACATCCCGAGAGGTTGTGAGTAATACCTGACTAAAAAGCTCCGGGTACCTTTGTTGCATCAAGTCCTGAGGCTCCCAGGTGTGCTCCTCTCGCCCATTATTCCTCCACAGGACCTTGACCAATGAACCTTCTTGCAGCGCAAGACTCGTATTCCCTTGTCGTCAATCCGGACCGGTTCCAGGTGAACTGACCAATCAGATGCTACAGGCCCATCCGTGTCCGTAATCTGCTGCTCCGGGCGTAGTAGAGCCCTCCTAAGAGAGGATACATGGAACACGTCGTGAAGGCTCACCATCTCCGGTGGCAGCTCCAGCCTGTAAGCCAACGGACCAATCCGCTCCCGGATCCTATAAGGCCCCATGTACCTTGCGCTGAGCTTCTTCTTCCGACCACGTACCCGTGAAACCCCATGAATTGGTCGGATCTTCAAGAATACCCGGTCCCCCACCTGGAACTCCACCTGATGATGCCGAGCGTCGCAATACTTAGCATGTCGGCTATGTGCCTCTAACATCCTATCCTGTATCATTCTCACCTGAGCCTCGATGTCCTCAACAAACTCCGAACCCAAAGCCTTCAGATCCTCGTCCTGTATCCACGACAGCAGAGTCCTACACCTTCGTCCGTATAGGGCCTCATAAGGAGCCATCCTTATGTTGGACTGGTAGCTGTTATTATATGAGAACTCGATCAGTGGCAACAACTTCTTCTAAGGCTCACCGCAATCCAATATGCAAAGTCACATCAGATCTTCCAAAGTCTGATTAGTGCGTTCCGTCTGCCCATCAGTCTCGGGATGAAAAGCTGTACTGAATGTCAGCCGGGTGCCCAAGTAAGTCTGCGCTGATCTCCACTCCCTGGACATAAATCGTCCATCCCGATCCGATATAATCGTCCTGGGTACGCCATGATAACAGACGAACTTCTCCACGAATCTCCGAACCAGCACACCAACCGAGTCATCCTTTCTGATCGGGATAAATCTGGCTACCTTCGTCAGCCGGTCGACGATCACCCAGATCGGATCATTTCCCGTCCGCGATCGAGGAAGCCCATGTATGAAGTCCATCGCAACATCATCGAACTTCCACTATGGTACTAGGAGTGGCTTCAACAATCCTGCGAGGTTTCTGCACTCTGCCTTCACTAGCTGGCATGCCTCGCAGTGGGTCACGAAGTAGGTGATATTGTAACGCCCCGAAACTCAAAAGAGCGACGGGTGACGATCTGTACCAAATTTGGAATTTCGCAGGGGTACACGGCCTGGGACACAGGCGTGTCCCAGGGCGTGTCAGGGTAGTTCAAAGAACTGGCTAAACATTAAGGCAAAAATCTGCGTTCGACGATCGGGCCAACTTTCTGCGTTCGACGACCGGGTCAGCATTCTGGGTTCGATGATCGTCGAGAAGCGCTCGACGATCTGGTCAAAATGCTGCGGTCGACGATCGGGCCGCGTGTTCATCGAACAGGCAATTTTCTGGGTTCGATGATTTTGGCGCGTTCAACGATTTGGTCAGAGAAGCTCCGTTCGACGATTCTGGCAGCGGTCGACGATCTTGGTTCGATGATCGTCGAGCGTGGGGCTTTGTGGCGTGATTAGCTCTGTCTACACAGAATGTCAACACATGGGATTGGCGGGAGTTGACTAAATGTCCTGACACCATTTATTGGTCGCGGACGTGTCTTGCTCCGGATTGGTGAACCATGCGATGTTTAACCCCAATCGTCCAGGTCAGACCTAGATCTTATCCGTGCATCTCTTTTTGTGGTATCCGACAACGGTGGTTATGCCTGAAAGCGTTATACCCGAGAGATGGTTTCAAAACCATTATTTTCCTGCTGTGAGTTCACTGTCTAAATCCTAGAGAGAGGGGAGAGCAAAGGAGGAAGAAGAAGCTTAGATCCAGTCGTTGGAGGGGTTTTAGAGCTCCAAATCGCGAGCCGACTTCGGATCTACGAAGGCAAAGAGAGTGCGGTGCTTTTCATCCGCTTACATTTTTATGGCGCCAAGGATGAACGCTAGGGTAACGATTCTCTACTTGAGCATGTGAAACTCTCCTTCTTTTGTATAGGAAGACCGCTCTCGCGAGTTTGCGGTGAGTTTGAGGCGTTTCTTCGGGTAGACATGAATAGTCCCCGTTGTGTAGAGTACGTAAACAAGAACAGGCATAAGCATGATGTGTGAAGCCTACCCGGACATGTTGGTCTGGATCGATGATGTTGCATTGCATAAATGCCGGAGAAGACTCTGTGCGAATGTTTGTTTTTCGGGTTTTCTACGTGGTAGATTGCAACAGGGAGCCTTGGGGATTAACCCTAAGGTGCACCCAGAAAACTGGGCGGATGCGAGATCTTGCCAACTTGGTGGCCTGGGAGCCAACTTGAACATAACCGGGTTATGTGAAATGTGATGGAAACGGGACTCCGGAGAAGTTTGACCCGCACATATGGCTTGAATTGTCGTTGCGATGTGAGCACGGGTTAGATGGAATCGTACCCGCTCTATGTCGTTTGGTTAGAGCCGTTGGCATAGATGAGGGTCTTCGGCGGTCGATGGCTTAAATTGACGTGACCCATGCCAGGAAGACAAATTGCTCATAGTTTGGCCGTCAAAGTGGCGGTTGTGTGATCAAAATGTCGATGGCTTAAATTGACGTGACATTGGCCGGTTCAACAAGAATGTGCCCTGAGTGCACGGGGTGTGTGGCCGTGTGAGCCTACGCCTGTGATGAAATGTATATTTATACACTGCTTGGTTATGTTAATAAGTGCAGGGAAGGAGCATCGCTGCCCTGAATTGGGGGCGGGATCGTTATAATTTGGTCAGCATTGCTGATCGTTGCTTTTGTTTGCCACCGTGCGGTGGATTGTGCTTGCAGGTGTTGCTGGACCAAGCGGTCAATAGAGTGCTAAAGCCCAAATTGCGAAGCTGGCCCTCGAAGGCCTAATTGAAGTGTTTACTTGCTTTTGTTCATGTATGACTGGCCTGCGTGCCGTGGTATGGAAAACATGTAATAAGAGTAAACCATTTGTAAGGCTTTAAGTCCAGTAATTGTGTATGTACTTCATTCATATTTGGCTTGTTAGTGGACATCCATGCTTTTGTGCTGTGTTCTTTTAATTGCAACTTTTAAAACTGCTTCCGCTAGAATGCTCTGTGTAGGACGTTATGATAGGTTGGATTGTTTCCATTGAGTAACCACCCGGTCTGTCTGTGGTATATGGCGTCGGGCCACGGCCGGACCTTCTGCTATATGCTATGCGACGGATAGGGGGTGTTACAATTTGGTATCAAAGCGAGGTTTCGATCCGGCTTAAAATGAATTCGTGGGCGAATTCTTTTTAAGGGGTGGTGAGCACATGTGTGTGCGTCATCGTTATAACAGTAAAAGAACCCATGAATGTCCACTTAGGAATGAAAATACACGTGTTTGGGGAACCTGCGTGTTCCTATAATTGCTGTTTGCAATTTTATTTGGTCGCTTAACGGTGTTTTGTACCACTATAGGTGACCAGAAGCAGTGTTTGGCCGTCAGAATGTCGAGTTTCTGATTCTAGCAGTGCACCAAATGATGCTCCTGTAACACCTCCGTCGGCTGAGACCATACGATTGGTGGCCGAAGCAGTGTTGGCCATGATTAATGCGTAGCCTGCAAGGCAAATGCAGCAGCCCGCTCCTGTGATGGAGCAGGTACCTCTTCCATAGGTTGAGCCGTGGAGAGTGGAAAAGGTAGTCGTGGAGCCGGTGGTGCCGAGGAGGGCAACCGAGAGACAGCTCAAACATGTCATGAGCTTTAATCCTCCGGTATTCTCGGGGTTGGGAACCCCATCTCAAGCTGAAGATTGGCTCTCCCGTGTGAAGAGAGTCTTGACAGCGATGGAGACGAAGGAGTGGCAAATGACCACCATTGTTACGTTCCTTCTGGATGGTGAAGCGAGATTGTGGTGGGAAGGATTGGAGCTGCATCTGTTGAGAGGTAGGCAACTTATAGATGTCTCGATGGAGGAGTTCTTGAGACTGTTCTTGGCTAGATACCTCCCTTCGGCGCAGAGGATAGCGTTGGAGAACGAGTTCCTGAAGTTGGTTCAAGAAGAAAGCAGTGTGGATGAATATCTCCACGAGTTCACTCGATTGAGTCGATATGCTAGCTCCACCATCGCGGATGAGGAGTGCAAGACGAATCGATTGTACGAAGTGTTGAGAGATGAGTTGAGTCTACTACTCTCTTGGCCGATGACGCAGGGTTTCTTAACCTTGGTCAACATGGCCCGGTCCTTGGAGAAGGACATGAAGAATGTGTTCAAGCGATGAAGAGCGTTGGTGATAAGAGATCGGAGTTCAAAGTGCCGAACTCCTCAAAGTCTGTGTTACGGAAGTGGAACAAGAAAGCTAGGACTTCGGGTCCAGCCCCCTCTGCTGGTGCTTCTGGGGTGACTACGGGTCGGACCCCGGGTGAATGCTTTACTTGCGGGAAGCCGGGGCACTTTTCCCGTGACTGTTGGAGCGGACGTCCCATGTCCCAAAGGAAGCCGGGAGCGACTTATGAAGAGAAGGGCAAGGAGGTGGAGTCAACCGCGCCCCATTATGCTCCGGCCCAACCAAGAGTGTATAATCTTGGCCAACAGGAGGCCATCAAACAGGCGGATGTGGTGATAGGTAAAATTTAAATTTATAGCAAGATAATCTTTTAAATGCTTGTTATCTTACCACTGCTTGTTTAAGCTTTGTTTTGATTTGTGAAAATCCGGCAAGAGCACTCTTCGATACAAGAGCTTCACACTCTTCTTGTCTGAAGGATTTATATCACGCATCGGAGTACCTTCTTCGATGGCGAATGACAAGTTGGATGTGTTGTTGCCCAATGGGTGTTCGATGCGCGCGGATAGAATCTGTGGCGTGAAGATTCGAATTGGAAGCCAGGAGTTCCATTTGCAAGCGTCGTTATTGCCACTAGTGGAATTCGACGTTATATTTGGCATGGACTGGCTCTCGGAGCAGCGAACTTATATTGATTGCGGTAGCAAGGAAGTCAAGCTGGGAGCAAGTCGTGAGACGACTTTTACGGGCTTAAAAGGGTCGAGCAAGACGTTGATGTCTGCTCTTCGGGTAGTGAAGGAGGTTCGTGCTGGTGCAGAGCTGTTCTTTATGTTAGTGGAGGTTGCAAAGCCTAAGCCCGCATTGGATTGTATTTCAGTGGTATCAGAGTACCCTGATGTGTTCCCTAGCGATCTTCCTGGAGCCCCGCCGCAGCGGGAGATAGATTTTACGATAGAGCTCGTACCAGGTGCAAAGCCTGTGTCACGCTCTCCATATCGTCTAGCGCCTAAGGAAATGGCGGAGCTGAAGGTTCAACTGCAAGAGTTGTTGGAGAAAGGGTTTGTGCGCCCAAGTTCTTCGCCTTGGAGCGCGCCGGTCCTCTTTGTTAAGAAGAAGGACGGAAGCTTGAGGCTATGTATTGATTACCGGGAGCTCAACAAGTTGACGGAAAAGAACAAGTACCCGATCCCCCAGATCGATGATCTTTTTGATTAGTTGGTCTGGTCGACAGTGTACTCAAAGTTGGATCTCAAGTCCGGGTACTATCAGCTGCGAATAAGGGAGAGTGATATCCCGAAGACAGTGTTCAGTACAAGATACAGGCATTACGAGTTTACGGTCATGCCGTTTGGGCTGACTAATGCGCCGTCAGTGTTCATGGATTTGATGAACAGGACCTTCAGGGAGTACTTGGACCATTTTGTGATCATCTTCATCGACGATATTTTGGTGTACTCGCAGAGTGAGGAAGATCACTTCAGGCATCTTCATTTGGTTTTGGAGACGCTAAGGAGAAATCAACTGTACGCCAAGTTCTCGAAGTGCGAGTTTTGGTTGTCCTCAGTGGAGTTCCTCGGTCATATAGTGAGTGGAGAAGGTATTGCAGTGGATCCGACGTAGATTGTTGCGATACGGGAGTGGCCTGAGCTTTCTACGGTAGTGGAAGTCCGGAGCTTTCTGGGGCTTACCGGCTATTATAGGCGCTTTGTAGAGAACTTCTCGCGGATAGCGTTATCTCTCACTACTTTGACGAGGAAGGAGCAGAAGTTCGTTTGGACGCTGGAGTGCGCGCGAGCTTTTGAGGAGTTTAAATGTCGGTTATGAGATTTATAGTGATGCTTCGGGCAGCGGTTTGGGTTGCGTGCTACTGCAACATGGAAGTGTGATAGCTTATGGCTCGAGACAGCTGAAAGTGCACGAGAGGAATTATCCGGTCCATGACTTGGAGTTAGCGGCCGTGATTTTTGCCTTGAAGCCATGGAGACATTATTTGTACGGTGTGAAGATTGATATCTACACCGATCATAAGAGCCTGAAGTATTTGATTGATCAAAAGGATCTGAATATGCGACAGCGTAGATGGATGGAGTTCCTGGGGGACTATACATTCAAGATCCACTACGTGCCTGGTAAAGGTAATGCGGTTGCAGACGTGTTGAGTCGCCGAGCCCCAGCTCAAGCCAATTGGCTGTCGATCCATGACGAGCGGTTGGTTCGGGAGTTGGAGGCGTTGGAGATTGTTTGTGTAGATAAGCAAGCAAGTGCTGAAGCAGTACTGAATTGGACTGAAATTCAATATGACCTTGCTGATCGGATTCGGCAGGCATTGGATTTGGATGACCATATGAAGCAGTTCATGGTAGAGGCTCTGGATGGGTCAAATTCCCAATTCGTTGTGGAGGACGGATTGCTTTGGAAAGACGGTCGTCTTTGCGTCCCAAGCGTGGACAGTTTGCGGGTGGATTTGTTGTACGAGGCACACCATACCAAGTACTCGATTCACCCGGGGAGCACAAAGATGTACTGTGACTTTAAGGAATTATTTTGGTGGCCTGGTTTGAAGAAGGATGTAGCGCTCTACGTGGCGAAGTGCCAAACTTGCGCCTTGGTAAAGGCGGAGTGCCAAAAGCCGGGAGGATTTCTGAAGTCCTTGCCTATTCCGGAGTGGAAATTCGACGACATCACAATGGACTTTGTGCACGGTTTGCCAAGGTCGCAAAAGGGGAACGACGCCATCTGGGTGGTCGTAGATCGGCTAACGAAGGTGTCGCATTTCATTCCGCATAGGAAGGATGATCCAGTGGAAAAGTTGGCAAAGTTATATGTGGATAATATAGTACAGCTTCACGGTGTGCCCCATAGCATCGTGAGTGACCGAGATGGGCGGTTCACGTCCAATGATTGGAGGCTAATGCAGCAAATATTGGGAACAAAGTTAAAATTCAGCACACCTTTCATCCGCAAACAGATGGGCAGACCGAGTGTGTCAATAAAACTATGGAATACATGGTCCGCATGTGTGTCTTGGACTTTGGAAAGCAATGGGAAGACCATCTTTATTTGGTGGAATTTGCGTACAACAATAGCTACCAGGCGAGTATTCAAATGGCGCCCTTCGAGGCCCTTTATGGTAGAAAATGTCGCACGCCGTTGTCTTGGTTAGAAATGGGTGAGTCAAAGTTGTATAAGCGATTAGAAGTGGAGGATGCTACTTCGTTGGTACGAACCATTCGGGAGAGGTTGATAATCGCTCAGGACCGTCAGGCGAAGCACTATAATGCCAAGCACAGGAACGTGTAGTTCGCTGTGGGCGACTGGGTGTACTTAAAGATCAAGCCATTCAAGGGTGTCTCGCGGGTGCGGCGTTTGAAAAAGCTAAGCCCGAGGTACCTTGAGCCGTTTGAGGTTCTGGAGCGGGTTGGCGAAGCGGCATATCGGTTGAAGCTATCGGTGGAGTTTAGTGGTTTACATGATGTATTCTATATATCGGTGCTATGGAAGGCGGTGCAAGAGCCTTCGCAAGTGATCGCGGTTGGTCAAGTGCCGGTGGATAGTGGGTTGACGACAAAGGTCAAGCCCGTGCGGATTGAAGACTCGGAAGTCAAGCGGCTACGCAATAAAGAGATCAGGATGGTCAAGGTCCGATGGGACAATTTCGGTCGAGAGGAGCTCTCTTGGGAGCGAAAGTAGACTATGCTTGACGAGTATCCGGAGTTGTTCCGCTCAGGTACAAATTTTGGTTTTGTACTTATCTTTCCTTTATGTAATTTCGTGGACGAAATTCTTTTAAGAGGGGAGAGCTGTAAGGCCCCGAAACTCAAAAGAGCGACGGGTGACGATCTGTACCAAATTTGGAATTTGGCAGGGGTATACGGCCTGGGACACGGGCGTGTCCCAGGGCGTGTCGGGGTAGTTCAAAGAACTGGCTAAACGTTAAGGTAGAAATCTGCGTTCGAAGATCGGGCGAACTTTCTGCGTTCGACGATCGAGTCAGCATTCTGGGTTCGACGATTGTCGAGCAGCGCTAGACGATCTGGTCAAAATGCTGCGGTCGACGATCGGACCGCGTGTTCGTCGAACAGACAATTTTCTAGGTTCGACGATTTTGGCGCGTTCGACGATTTGGCCAGAGATGCTCCGTTCGACGATTCTGGCAGCGGTCGACGATCTTGGTTCGACGATCGTCGAGCGCAGGGCTTTATGGCGTGATTAGCTCTGTCGACATGGAATGTCGACACACGGGATTGGTGGGAGTTGACTAAATGTCCTGACACCATTTATTGGCCGCGGACGTATCGTGCTCCGGATTGGTGAACCATGCATTGTTTAACCCCATTCGTCCAGGTCAGACCTAAATCTTATCCGTGCATCTCTTTTTGTGGGATCCGACGACGGTGGTTATGGCCGAAAGGGTTATACCCGAGAGATGGTTTCAAAATCATTATTTTCCTGCTTTGAGTTCTCTGTCTAAATCCTAGAGAGAGGGGAGAGCAAAGGAGGAAGAAGAAGCTTAGATCCAGTCGTTGGAGGAGTTTTAGAGCTCCAAATCGCGAGCCAACTTAGGATCTACGAAGGCAAAGAGAGTGCGGTGCTTTTCATCCGCTTACATTTCTATAGCGCCAAGGATGAATGCTAGGATAACGATTCTCTACTTGAGCATGTGAAGCTCTCCTACTTTTGCATAGGAAGCCCGCTCTCGCGAGTTTGCAGTGAGTTTGAGGCATTCCTTCGGGTAGACATGAATAGTCTCCATTGTATAGAGTCCGTAAACGAGAACGGACATAGGCATGATGTGTGAAGCCTACCCGGACATGTTGGTCTGGATCGATGATGTTGCATTGCATAAATGCCGGAGAAGACTCCGTATGAATGTTTGTTTTTCGGGTTTTCTACGTGGTAGATTGCAACAGGGAGCCTTGGGGATTAACCCTAAGGTGCACCTGGAAAACTGAGCGGATGTGAGATCTTGCCAACTTGGTGGCCTGGGAGCCAACTTGAACATAACTGGGTTATGTGAAATGTGATGGAAACGGGACTCGGTAGAAGTTTGACCCGCGCATATGGCTTAAATTATCGTTGCGATGTGAGTACAAGTTAGATGGAACCGTACCCGCTCTATGTCGTTCGGTTAGAGCCGTTGGCATAAATGAGGGTCTTCGGCGGTTGATGGCTTAAATTGACGTGACCCATGCCAGGAAGACAAATTGCTCATAGTTTGGCCGTGGCGGTGGTGTGATTGCAATGTCGATGTCTTAAATTGACGTGACATTGGCCGGTTCACCGAGAATGTGCCCTGAGTGCACGATGTTTGTGGCCGTGTGAGCCTACGCCTGTGATGAAATGTATATTTATACACTACTTGGTTATGCTAATAAGTGCAGGGAAGGATCATCGCCGCCCCGAATTGGGGGCGGGATCGTTATATTTTGGTCAGCATTGCTGACCGTTGCTTTTGTTTGCCACCGCGTGGTGGATTGTGCTTGCAGGTGTTGCTGGACCAAGCGGTCAATAGCGGGATAAAGCCCAAATTGCGAAGCCGGCCCTCGAAGGCCTAATTGAAGTGTTTACTTTCTTTTATTCATGTATGACCGGCATGCGTGCCGTGGTATGGAAAACATGTAATAAGAGTAAACCATTTGTAAGTCCTTAAGGCCAGTACTTGTGTATGTACTTCATTCCTATTTGGCTTGTTAGTGGACATCCATGCTTTTGTGCTGGGTTCTTTTAATTGCAACTTTTAAAACTGCTTCCGCTAGAATGCTCTGTGTAGGACGTTATGATTGGTTGGATGGTTTCCATTGAGTAACCACCAGGTCTGTCTGTGGTATATGGCGTCGGCCCCGACCGGACCTACTGCTATATGCTATGCGACAGATAGGGGGTGTTACAGATATCCTTCTTCATGCCTGGACAGTACATGGTCTTCTTTAGATCCGTAGTCATCTTCGTAACTCTCGGGTGTACTGAATACCGACTATAGTGAGACTCCATCATGATAACTTCCTAGACCTGGCCTCCCTCTGGTATGTAAACCCGTCCTCTGAAACATACTAGGCCATCCCTCAGTGTGTAATCTCTAGTAGTACCTGCTTCCAAGGCACGGAATATCGGATCTAGCTTGGCATCCTGCCTCTGCCCATCTCTGAATCGGTTGCGAATGTCATCTGTGGCAACCAACGACGCTAGGTACTCCCAGTACAGCTTTGGGTGATCCTCGGACACCAGGGATATCTGCATCTTGTCCAACATCCGGACCAACTCCAAGGCCATCATCTGCGGTCCTGCTCTAGATGTTGTGGCCTTCCGGCTCAGCGCATCTGCCACCACATTCTCCTTTCCTGGGTGGTAGTGCATCTCGTACTGGTAATCTGCTAAAAACTCCACCCATCGTCTCTGCCTGATATTCAACTCCTTCTGCGTGTCCACATACCTCAGGTTTTTGTGATCGGAGTATATGTCACAGTGGACACCGTACAGATTGTTGAAACCGATTCCTCGATCTCCCGTGGAGTTCGCCCTTGGGGAAGGGGTGGTCTCGCGCCTACTTCGCTCCTAAAAGCAAAACAACAAAGAAGACAAGGTGACACAGACCCAAGGGATCGGCCAGGGAGGTCCCACCACAAACCCGAAAGATCTCAGAGCGCTTCCCCTCCTTAGCCAGAAGCCGAGCTAAGGTACCCTCAGAAAGCACTTGAATATTAGAGCAGGAGAGCACAAGGGAGAACCTGCTTTCTGGGGTACCCCTTGGTCCCTATTTATAGTTTTTAAAATCTGGAATGCCAATAACCAAAAGAACTGACCTGAAATTACCGGAAAACCCTTGGTTGGGTCTGCCAACAGCCAAGATCCGCTGTTTTGAAGGGCTATGGGCAGACCAGCTGGGGCAAAACAGTAAAAAATACCTTGTACATCCAGGCGAGCTGGGGCGCTTTGACCACCTCGGCATGTTTTGCTTGCCTACTACTGCCGAGCTCCACTGCGAGGACGCGAGTTGTGTCTCGCTCGGCGAATGCCGAGCTCGGGGTCGCCGATCGTCGATCTCTGGTCGACGGATGCCGAGCTCGGGCTCCCCCCTTTACTGCCGTGCTCGCCTATTGTCCTTAACCCGATCTGCTTAGACCCTGGTGACCTTGCTCGCCGGACACGGGGTTGTACACAGATAGTGCCGCCAGTCTTTCATAGCAAATATGACTGCTCCCATCTCTAAGTCATGAACTGGGTAGTTCTGCTCATGCTTCTTCAGCTGCCGTGAAGCGTACGCTATCACTTGACCATTCTGCATCAGCACTGCACCCATGCCCTGGTAGGAAGCATCGGTGTAGACCTGAAATCCTTCTTTCCCCGAAGGGAGGGCAAGTATAGGAGCTGAGGTGAGTCGATCCTTCAGCTTCTGAAAAGCCACCTCGCACTGCGGTGTCCAGACAAAGGGCACATCCTTCCTCGTCAGGGATGTGAGTGGAAGGGCAATATGAGAAAATCCCTCCACTAACTTTCGGTAGTAACCGACAAGTCCTAGAAAACTCCGTACGTCTATGGCCGACTTCAGCTGCGGCCAATCCCAAACTGCCTGTATCTTGGCCGGGTCTACTGCCAACCCAACACCACTGATGATATGGCCTAGAAAAGCCACCTCCCTCAACCAGAACTGGCATTTGTTGAACTTCGCATAAAGCTGGTGCTCCCGCAATCTCTCTAGAGTCAGCGTCAGATGTCATGTGTGCTCCTCCTCTATCTTCGAGTAGATAAGGATGTCATCAATAAACACGATGACGGACACATCCAAATATGACTCAAAAACCCGATTCATGAGGCTCATGAATGCCGACGGTGCATTCGTGAGCCCGAATGGCATCACGGTAAACTCGAACAACCCATATCTGCTACTGAAGGCAGTCTTCGGAATGTCCTCCTCCTGGATCCGCAGCTGGTAGTAGCCCGACCTCAAATCTAATTTTGAAAAGAAATGCGCCCCCTCCAGTTGATCGAATAGCTCATCTATCCTTGACAATGGATAGGTATTCCGGACTATCAATCAGTTAAGTGCTCGGTAGTCGATGCACAATCTAAGTGTCCCGTCCTTCTTCTTGACGAATAACACCGGGGCTCCCCATGGTGAAGAGCTTGGCCGGACAAATCCGGCTTCCACTAGTTCCTGTAGCTGACTTCGAAACTCTGTCAACTCCTTCGGGGCCATCCGGTAAGGGGCTCTAGATGCCGGCTTTGCCCCTGGTACCAGGTGTATCCGGAAATCTTGCTCCTGGTGCGGGGTAGCCCTGACAGCTTCTCTGGGAATATGATGCTTAAGATCACGGCAGTGAACCGGTCGCACAAGTAATATAAAATGTAGGTTTTCCCAAGTATCGATCTCACAAGGAACACAGTAAGGTGGGGTTAATTTTGAGGAGGACTTGAGATTGAAGTCCTTAGGGTCGGCGGTAACGATAGGGGCTTTGATATTGCGGATAAAGAAAATAAAACACTGTCAACTACTCCTATGCAACGCCACTATGCGATGCTTCGCCAGGCGGGATGGAAGACTAGTCGGGCCGCTATGCACCGAATCACTAGGCGGATGGACGAGAAGGGTAGCGGATGAGGTGGTTAGAACGGCGGAATGAGGGTCGTGAGCACCTCTTCGCAACGCACGCCACTAGCAATTTCTAGTGCGGCAAGGGTGGATGGTGGTGGATGGAGTATGGCGCAACCCAAGTAAATAACGAAAACATACAAAATCACATAGACATGATTGTATAAAAACGTTTTACACACTAAGCATACTTCATCAATATAAACAAAGTTAAACACCAATATTTAACAAGAAAGCAAGAACAAGTCAGGAGATCGACTGAATCCGAAGTCTTGCTGAGGATTCACGGTTGGAATCGTCGGGTTGTCATTCCGCATCCAAGCTCGGTCCTCAACTGCGTCCGGGGTAGAGAAGGGCTGTCACCACCTTCCAATGGCCCGTCTTCTTCGTCTCACGATAGCGGACGAATTTTGCTAGCTTTCCTTTGCTTAATGGCTATGACGTCAAATCCTATTTGAAGCTCATTGATGAAGGAGAAGGCCGAGAGGAAGCTCCGGCTTGGATTTGGCGGTGAAAGCTTGCCCGGAGCACCTCCCTAGGGTGGAAGATGAAGGGGAACGACGGAGAAGGCGGAAAATGGCGGAGAAATGTCGAGCTGCGGATCCTCTTCCCGAATTAGGGCGAGACCTACACTATTTATACAAAGTAGAAATGAACAATGCGCACGATCACAAGCGCACGACCAGTGGTTGTGCGCACTATATCCGGTGAGCGTGCACACTGGCATGGAAGATTAGGAAGAAGAACTGGGATAACGCGCACGAGCAGTGGCGCACGACCAGTGGTCGTGCGCACTAAGTCCAATGGTCGTGCGATTACCCCAGACAGGACTCCAGAAAAGAGGAATCAATGCACACGATCAGTGGCGCATGACCGGTGGTTGTGCGCATAATGTCTAGTGGTCGTGCGCTTACCCCAGGCTGATTCTGGAAAATGTAGAGTAGTGCGCACGATCAGGGGCGCACGACCAGTCGTCGTGCGCATTAGATCCCATGATCGTGCGCAGTATTCCTGTTTCACAACCATCCCGGAACACGCACACGCCGAAAGGAAAAACCAATCACTGATATGTGCAGACATTCCAGGCAATCACAAAAAGGAGTACAAACTATAAAAATAATAAAATACACAACCACGGGCATAAATGTGCACTTCCTATGGAAATAAAGATAAGATGAAATATGAACGATATAGAACTAAAAGTGAAGTGCAAATGCGTTAAAACTAACCCAGATGAGTCCGAAAATAGGTATATAGAGTGGACTCATCACACCCCCAGACTTAACTATTTGCGCGTCCCGAGCAAACAAAATCTAAGCAGATAGGGAAAAATACTAGTTAACAAAGAAATTGCGATACGAAGTACCATGCGAAGTCGCATGATCGCGCGCGTAAAAATATAATAGAAGAAAGTTCTAAGTATACAAAATAGTTTATATTTTTCACAATGTGTATCAACATTTTATTATTACTCAAAAATGGAATCACGGTGAATCATCCGGTCACGCGTAGGGAGAAAGTAGACTAATCGCTAGGCGAGCATTGCCAAAGATCGGGGCTCCGGATAACCTCCAAAGGAATCCACCAATGTCGGTGACCATATGCTTGCCCTTTCGCATTCTCTCCATGACACTGGTTTGGTTCACACACGAATCAGTAGGACTTGAGGTGAAGAGATGGGCTTGGGTTTTGGTGAGGTAAACAATGATAAATAAGAATGGCTAAGCACCAAACCCAAATGAGCTAGTATAAAATGAATCCATCAGCTAACCAAAATATATACGGGTACACCACACCCCCAAACTTAACTTTTAACATATGGGTGTGTGCACCGCCTACTCCAAATATAATCACATTTCCAAAAAGATTGTCAATTTAAACTTTTTCTTTTCACCTTTTTTTTTCTTTACGAATATTTTTCTTCTTTTTATTTCATTTTATTTTCACAATTCAGTAGATATAAATTTGGGAGCACTTCCACATTTTCACAAATAATAACACCACATCACATCCCAACATTAAAATGTAAAACTCTGAAGCTCAACTTGGGTGTGCGACTAGGATTGGATATGAGGCTTTGGTGAAATCATGGTGGAGCTGAATCAAAAGGAGGGGTAGGCACAACGGGGCTAGCGAGGACAAGACGTTAGGAATGGTACAAAGCTCAACCGGGCCAAAATGATGGCCTACATCACACTCATGCGAGTGAACTAACCTATACCCATGCTTCAAGAATAGCTTGGGGCAAGTTCTTAGCCAACGAGAAAGACTATCCATCCTCCCGACTCGAGCAATAGAAAACTAATGGCCGTCTACACACATCCCTAAGCTACCGTCGGATTCACACCGGATTCACCAACTTTTGAGTAGAATAAAAAGTATTTACGCAATTAAAAAAATATAAAACTAAAAGCATACAGAAAAATTAAATCTACTCCAATTTCTACATGAGACGAGAGCAGTTGACTAGGAGCACAACAAGGTCATCATTTTACTCCGTCTCACAATCCTATGTCAGCACCATAATTTTCCCAAATCTAACGAAGAAATGAGTTTAACTCGCGGCACACGAATAGCTAAGCACGCGCTCATGTGTGTGCAGTGGTGTGTGATGCAACGAACTAATCAAAATAAAATTATAAAAGCTTCTAGTATGCACATGAAATATGCACGTGCAAAAGGTAACAACACTGGCTCTCCCCCAGAATTAAACTAAGCAATACAGCAGATGATATAGAAATTAAAATCATAAGGAGCTAAGGGAAGAGGTTACCCAATGCTCAGCCAGTGAGCATACCAGAAGACGCGTGGAAACCTGAAGCAGGCCCGCCATATGAAGAATCACAACCCCGCCAATTCAATTTGCTATGAATACCTGCAAGGGTAAGCTCCGCAAAAACAAAACAAAAATATACAAACTACAAAGAAATAGTAAAACTAAATAGACATGAAAAAGAAAATGCAGAAAATGAAAGATAAGTACTGGGGTTATTGTCATCCCAGCAAGACTTATTCGTCTACAAAAAGGTTCTAGCTAATGGGCCTATGAAAAGAAAAATGCACAGGTAACTGTTCCAATATCCGTTTCGGTAACGGGTACCGATACGGTTATAGAGCAGTTACCCCTCTGCCTAAATAATCATACCTGCTCCTCGCAGGCAGAGGAAATAGGAAGTAGGATGAGGAGGAGGCCTGGTCCTCACACATCTCATCATAAAATGAATCCTTGCCCAGCAAGGTATCGTCTACTACAGGGAGAAGGCAGGAGGAGAAAGAAATCAATGGAGCTTCCTCAACAGAGGAGGAATCAACCTCCTCGCGAGAGAGGATGCTATCATCGATGACTCGAGCTGAAAGCTCCAAGTCCTCCTGAAGCTCCTGCGGGGACTCAACCCGCCCAGGCTCAGATAAAGAAGAGGGATCAAGAAATAAAGGAGAAGAAGAACTAAAATAATCAGAAATAGGGGGAGTGGTCTCGGTCTCACTCCCAGCAGGATCCAAGCAGAGATCAATGTCAGTGTCATATGAGTCGTACCGAGAGGAATCCGAGAACTCGAGGTCCGCGGTGGTTAGAGGAACGACCTCATACAATAAGGAGGTACAAACCTCCACATCAGAAAGAGGGTATTCCTCATCCCACCGGGGTGCGTCATAGTGTTCCGGATATCCACCTTCTCCGTCGGAGATAGAGGAATCATCATCCCACTTCGGCGCAACCTCGGGCACCGAATCATCCACAAATACAGCATCATCAACCGACTCACACAAAAATGGAGTAGCATAATCCGACAAAAAATTTTGGAGGGGCAAGGCTGCTCTCAAAATCAAGCACTGAATGAGCAGGCCCCCGCGCAAAATCATTCGCTGACGCCACCCTGTCTACGACCGGAACAATCTCATCGTCCCATACAGGAGCATCCATGAGTTCCTGCTCCTCTTTTTGTTGGCTAACAGCAGAGTGATCATCATCACTCAAGGAAAGCTCGTAAAAAGGGATCGAGGGTCCCATGAAAGAGCTGTATGCGGCCAAAGATTCTTCAGTAATCTCAACGGGTAAAGAATGAGCAAAGTGCGTTATGTTAGTGTATGGGCCAGGCAACACCCTGGTAGGCCTGTCCACAACAGTCTTCCGCGAACGGGAGGTTGTTGTGCACACGCCCTCAGAGGGAGAAGGCTTGCACAAACGAGGGCAATCCTTCAACATATGGCCCACACCTTGATATAACAAACACCGAATGCAATGCTCGGCATTCATAACAGCAATGACATCGATGGATCGGCGCAAAGTGTCAAGGATACAGCACTCAGCATCAGGATCCATCACGAACAAAAATAATTGCTGAAAAAGTGCTACACAGCTAAAATGAAAATAGCACGGATCTGCTATCTAAATCAAAAATCAGAAAAGGGTAAAAAGAAATAAGAAAAATAAAAATTCTAATAACCAAAGCAAATAAATAAAAAAAATGATATGCACAAATGGAAAAGGGCTTCAATCTATTATCTCCCTCTCCACAAACTCACACGACTGTGTTCCCTGGCAACGATGCCAAAAACTTGATGCTTAAGATCATGACAGTGAACCGGTCGCACAAGTAATATAAAATGGGGGTTTTCCCAAGTATCGATCTCACAAGGAACACAGTAAGGTGGAGTTAATTTTGAGGACTTGAGATTGAAGTCCTTAGGGTCGGCGGTAACGATGGGGGCTTTGATATTGCAAATAAAGAAAATAAAACACTACCAACTACTCCTATGCAACGCCGCTATGCGATGCTTCGCCAGACAGGATGGAAGACTAGTCGGGCCGCTATGCACCGAATCACTAGGCGGATGGACGAGAAGGCTAGCAGATGAGGTGGTTAGAACGGCGGAATGAGGGTCGTGAGCACCTCTTCGCAACGCACGCCACTAGCAATTGCTAGTGCGGCAAGGGTGGATGGTGGTGGATGGAGTATGACGCAACTCAAGTAAATAACGAAAACATACAAAATCACATAGACATGATTGTATAAAAACATTGAAAGTCCACCTAGTGTCAGCTATGTGCACCTATGGGGGGGGGGGGAATAGGTGACGAGCAAAGCTTTTGCGGAATTTACGACGGTACCTGCACAATAAAAATAAAAAGCACAGCACACAGAATACACAGGCAATTTATAGTGGTTCCCCGACTTGGGTACATCCACTTTCCCCCTTCGACCTATCTCCCCAACAAGGGACGACTCGGTTTCTTCTCCAACAGGATTGAAATCCAATCCCTACACTAACGGAAGGAACCCTTCCACACGTGAGAGTCAACACTCCCACAAAACGGGTTGCACCCAACCCTTACAACACGGAACAAAAGTTCCTTTACAACAAAAGTAAATATAGAATGTATACGAGATACAAACTTCTTTCGGAGACTACGGTGTTCCTCTTCGTTCGACGACGTGTTCGTGAAGTCAACGAAGAGTCTACAACCTTGGTCTCTCTTGGAGAGGATCTCCCCGGAACCGGCGGCGGCAACACGAGCGGCGGCTAGCTTCGGGATCGGCGGCTATGATGATGAGCAGCTGCTGAACTTGGAGATCCAAACTTCGTTGCGAAGCAAGCTAGGTCTACCAACGGTCACTCTAGGATCAGTCGTCTCGATCGATTCGGACGGGGGAGTTTTTCCCGGTCAACAAATCGAGAGACAAGAGATCTCCGGATAGACACGTGAGACTCAGAGCTTTGCTAAGCTTCTGTCGCCGGAGATCACGAAGGATTCCCGATTGTTGACGGCGACCTACATGCCCGAGCGCGACGGCGGCGGCGGAGAGAATTCGCGATTTTAGGGTTACGTCGCGGCTCGGTTTCTTTCTCCTGTGTAGGTATTCCGTTCAAAATACCCGTATATATATACTGTAGATAACTCCAATATGACCGTTTGTGGGACCCACAATAGAAATCCCTAAATCCCGGTCCAGAAAATTGACAGCTGTAGAATCCGGTTCAGGAACATCCCGAGAAAACGCCAAGTGAAAATCGGCGAGAATCGCAGGTGATTCTCGACGAATCGGCGAGAATCACCAAGTGATTCTGGACGAATCACTTATTGATTCTCAGTGATTTTCACTTGGTATCCATGATCTGCTTAACCACTGGTTCGGCGAGAATCACTAGTGATTCTCGCCGAATCTTACTTGGCACCGTTTTGAGGTAGCCAGAAGGAGTCGGCGAGAATCACTAATGATTCTCGTCGATTCGGCGAGAATCGCTAGTGATTCTCGTCGAATCGGTGAGAATCACTTGGTGATTCTCGTCGAATTTTCCTTGGACGAATTTTCGTCTTCCACCCAGGAGCTGCTCCTTGACCCATCCATGCTCCTTGTCTTCTCTTGCATATGAACGGCCCTGTACTTGAAAGTAAGTGCACTCCAATAGAGAGAGTACACGTAGGCCAACACACTGATCTGCTCAACGAGGGATTACGTCTTGCAGACCCGTGTATATTGACCTACTGCACCCTGAAATTGGTGTGCACTTAGCATGGAGGAGCTGCAAGTACAACTTAAGATGTTTCATCAAATACATTGTGAATTCATCTTAGCTTGACAGGTGGCTTCCTCAAATTCAGGTAATTGTGGATACAATACCCAACAATCTCCCCCTATTTGACGAAGCCAAAACCCTACTAGCTAAGATGAATAACACCTATCAAATAATAAACATAGCATTCAGAAATTAAACATGCAACACAAGAGAATATATGCAACCAGATCAGGACTTGAGTCATTCACAAATTCAAATATATATACCAATATATATACACATATAATCTCAGAATTGTTCATATGATAACAATAATCATTAAGTGTTCTTAAGACAAAGTGACAAGCTATAAGTTATTGACTATTTTTCCTTAGCTAAGTCACCCTTAGGATTTTGAGCTAAGTACTTCTTGCTTTGCCTCTCCATGTATTCTTTGGGCTTCGGGTAATACCTAGGAGGAGGAACCTTATCTGCATCCTTGTTGTTTCTGAAAAAGATGTTGCGTTTCGCTTCAAACGTTTTGTGCGTTTCCCACTCATACTGGCTATATACTTCGTTTCGATTGATCTCTCCTCTTTCTTGCAGCCAGAAGGTGTCTAAGATGATGTTCCATGAAACTGGACTCCACCTTTCGTTTCGTACATCCTCCTCACTCATTCTGATTCTCTTCTCAGCTAGAGTCTCCTTGGAGGTCCCTTCCCGAACTTTTCTCTTTCCCCTGGCTTTTGCTAAGGCCTCTTGGTCAAACATGCTCCTCAGTTTAGCTTTGGAGAGAGCCCTAGCATCAGCGTCATTTGTGGGAACATCTGCAGCACTTGTACTTAAATCCTCAGCAGCACATACTCCCTCAGCGGCCGTAGATGTCTCAGGAACATGAATAACTGCAGGATTGTCAGGCAGAACGACGCCTAACATACCTAACGCCTGTTGGAGCATCCACCAGCAGCTCTCATAGACATATTTGCTTGATTGTGCGAAGTGTGTGCTCATGCTTTCTTGAAGCTCGGCCAACTTAGCTATATACTCTTTCTCCCCCTTTTTGGCTTCGACAGCGATGCAGTTTGTATATGAGTGCAGGGAGTCATCAATATGCTTGGTGGTCTTGGAGAATTCAGAGACCAAGGCCTGCTGATTGGCGTTAAGAGTGACCATATTACCGTCAAACTTTTGAATGTTGTTGGCGACAACATGTGCATTCTGATTTACGACAGCAAGAGTATCAGTGTTCTTTTTCAATCCGGCCATAAGGAGTGTGACAGCTTCGCCGGCCGCGGTATACTTTTCTTCAAATTTCTTCTCCATCACGTCCAGTTTATGGTTGATTTCCACCATATTCTTGAGCATCAGATTTTCAGAAGTCTTAATCCTTTTCAGCAGTTTATTCTGAGCATTAGCAAAGCAGTCTTTGAGTTCATTCACAATTCCCTGAATGACATTTACTGTGTGAGTGGCTAGCTCATCTCGTAACGGAATAGTCGGAGGCACTTCTTGGCCTTGCACTTCAGCAGACGCATCTGTAGAGCTGGATACAATCACAGTCTCTAATGGAGGAATGCTGGCGGCCGCTGTAGATCTATCTGACTCCCCCTCCACTGGTGCAGGCTTGTCAGATGGAGGTTCAACAGGATCCGGAGCCTCAAATACTTCATGTCCTGCATGTCCTTCATCCTCTTCGTCATCATCCAAGAAATCATCTATAGCAGCAGCATCCTCTTCCAACTCTTGGTCAGCAGTCCCCTGTGCATCAGCTTCGGTTCCTTGAGTGTTTCTGTTCAGGACCTCCTCATGCTCCAGCTCAGGTTCACTTTCTTCATGAATTTCGGCCACCGCATCCCTGGCCACCTGGGAGATGTCAGATATTACCTCAGTATGAGGGGGTAGAGGCTCCCCCTCGATTCCTGCAGTCAAGGTATCAGGAATTTCACCGGGGGTTACTGCTGGAGATACTCCCTGTTGCTCTTCCACTGCAGTCTACCCAATACGCCTCTCCCATCGATCAAACACACTTGTGTCCATCTTCTTCAAGTAGTGGAGAGGGACACCCTTACTCATGTCGAATTTGTCTCCATTTAGCTGGTTTAGATATAGACTTAGGATGCGGCCAAAACTTGGAGAGCCCAAGGTGTCCTTGATCTTCTCGAACAGCAACTCCCCCCAGTTAAACCTCTTGCGGCAGACGACGGCTATCAGGATCTTGAACATATCCCCTGAGATATGGTCATGAGAGCCTGGCTTGCAGATGAGCACCTTTCCAATAATGTCGGACAGGAGCTTCCCTTCTTCATTCATCTCTTTTCTCTTTATTGACCGAGTTCCCCGTGGGAGACCGCAGAATAAGAGAGTTCTGGTTTTGTCCTCGTCCTCCAGATAGTCCTCATGCTCCGAGCTAGAAAGCTGCAGGTAGCGAGTCAGCTTGCTGGCAGACAGCTTGACCTTTGCCCCAGCCACTTTGCTTTTGATTACGGAGTCGCCATTTCGGAGTCTTGCGGTAGCGAAGAACTCCAGCACCTCTTTGTCCAGGATTTTGCAAGGGTGCTCCAGGACGAAGGTTAGCCCAGCCTCTTCCAGCATCAGAATGATGTTGCGGAATTCGTCCGAGGCGTGAGAAAACCCAGTTCGAACCAGCTCGCAACCAGAGATCAACCCAGCAGTTGTCCTTGGAGCCATTGCAGATCTAGAGAGAGAATCCCTACTCTAAGCGTTAATGAACATACAAAAAGAAAGCGTCACTAGTGAGAGCGTCCAAGTACGGGTGAGGAAGAGGTTACCTAAGGGCTTATACGGAAGTGAGTTGGTGAGCTTCGGGAAGACCTTCGGAGGATGGAAGAGTTTCCTGTGGGGTTCGGCCTTGCTGGAACCTGGCGAGAACCTTCTCAATTTGACCTTGCGAGAACCTTGCGGGAAGAAGATAGAGAGCAGGATGTGTAGCGACGAGCTTCCGGTGAGTTCGAGTCGGCGGGAGAGCTCTTGCGGGTTTCGGCAAGTCTGCGGGTTTCGGCGAGTCGGCGGAAGAACTCTTGCGGGAAATCTGCTGCGACGTGAGGCGGGATACATGAAGAAGGCGAAGGGTCGGCGGGATTTGTCTAATTCGGCGAGATTCGGGGAGATTTGTCTAATTCGGTTTCTGATAGAGTCGACGGGACTAGTATCGCTTGCTCCTTCGGCGGGATACTTGAGGAAGGTGAAGGGTTTTCGGCGGTTTTCTTTACGAAGTATAAAAATGATTCCAAGATTCTGAGTATATAATGGGTTGGCGGGATTTGTCTAATCCGAAATTGAAAGGCTTCTCTACTGGGAATTTTCACGTTAGGAAGCATTGCAACATTTTAGGGATTTTCACGTTGAGAAGCTTGCAATATTTTTGAAATTTTCTGATGTCAAGTCAATATAAAAATGATAAATACATGTATAGTTTAAAGTCAATCTATTTGGATTTGAACGAGGCTTTTCCAAAAACTTCTTGATGTCAATTGTGAGTTGTCGAGATTCACGATGACATATCTTCGTTAACCCTTTATTGATGTGTAAAGGTTTGCATGCATCGAGTTAACCTATCCTTAGATGTGCATAGATACACTAATATACAAAGATGTATCTGAATATAAGGATATATATATATATATATATATATATATATATATATATATATATATATATATATATATATATATATATATATATATATAGGTAATTGTCAATTGAAAATGACTCAAGTCTTGGAACTGATCATGAGTACCAGGGATTTTGAGAGTCAACGTTTAAGTCCCACAGGTAGAACATATTAGGAGCTCAATGTGAGTATGCTCAAGTAGATATCATATCTGTTATTTCAGACGCTTGTTCTAATTTAGCCTTGAGCCACCTACTGTCTAGTTCCCATCATATTCACGGGAACCTAGACTACCCTGCAAGAAAGAATTACTTTACCTTAGGAACCCAAATCATATTGGGTCCTAGGTTCCTGTTAGCATAAGCACGCAATTGCCTTCCTTCAGAAAACCTGTCTGGAAGACTACCTCTGTCCCGAGAATGTGGATAAGCCCTTGCCGTGGGCACAGAGGGGTTGTACCAACAGTCGATGGCAAAGTGTCCCACTTTGCCACAGCACCAACATGGGTGAATGTTGTATCGCCGTTTCCGACCTGATCTCGTGACTGATGTAGTCACGGTCCTAGGTCTAAATGGGATAGGGCATGATCTTGTCACGAAAATTCCTCTTCCATCATGACACGTGGAAGGGTGGAAAGAATGCATGTTGTGAGCATTATGAGGCCGGGAAGGTGGTGCCATTCTTTCAGGCATGTCCCTTACAGAGGCCCCATGGAACCTGACATCATGACTTCTATCCTCTCTATCCCGTGTCCTCGAGTGGTGAGAAGTCTTCTGTGAGCTGGGACATGCAGATCCACCCTGTGTTGAGGCAGTGGCAGTGAATACGAAGGGCTCAGAATGAGCCTTAGGTACTCTCTCGTGGGTGGCCACGCCGGCCCTTGCACTCCGGGTGTCTCCACATGGGGACAGATCACCCTTGCAGTGACCACGACTATGCCTGTGGTCATACCTGAAGGCATGATGAGTTGCCTTCCTGCTTGGAGTGGGGGGTCGGAATACCATTTCCCCATTTCTCCACGAATTGATAATCCGGGAGATCCACCCGTTTTCTTGCTTTCTCTTAATGGCATCAACCTTGGAGAAGTTTGATACTATTCTTTTCTCATTCTCCAGACTACTCTCTAGAGCTGAGATCTTAGAGTCCTTGGCCTTGTTGGACGCCAATTGGAGAACCAACAAGACCTTCAGTCGAGCAATCTCTTGAGCTTGCTCCTCAGCAAGTAGATTGCTTGACTGAAGGGCTCTCTTCAGGGAATCAGCATTTTCTGAAGGAGGGCAGTTCCTGTCTTCAGAAATTTCAAGAGATACGGGGCAGGATGAAGAAGTTACCTGCATTTCTGTGTTATTGTCGTTAGATCCAGTGACTATTATTTCATCCACATCAGAGCTGCTTTCCTCACTGTCCTCTTCAGTCTCTGACACGGACACTGGAGCTCTGATGCAGTCCGAGGGATCCTTGCCTTCATCTTCAGAAGTGAGGACCCCCACATACGCTTCATCCTCTGATTGACAGCATATTCCAGCTTTCTCTGACTCCCCCATCAACTCTGATATCATCACCCACATGGATTTAGCCGTCCTACATTTTTCCAATCTAGAGCGAGAGGCTCCAGACCAGATATCCATAATAATTTGACGAATCCTCTCGTCCAAGTGAAATAGTGATAGTTCCGTCTCTGACATCTCAGCAATGCCCATGGGCACTTGGATCCCAGAGTCGGAGGTCTTCATGGGAATAAATGGACCCTCTTCCAGGATGAAGGATGCTCGAGGATCGATGGCATCAAGGTGAAATGACACTCTCATTCTCCAGATGGGATAATAATCCTTTGTGCATGCGGGGAGTTTGAGTGGCGGTATCTCATAATCCAGATCCATGCTTCTGACACTGGTGGCAGGATTCTACTCAAGGTGTTAACCTTTTTGAAGAGTAACCTCGCTCTGATACCACTTGAAAGTCCACCTAGTGTCAGCTATGTGCACCTATGGGGGGGGGGGGGGAATAGGTGACGAGCAAAGCTTTTGCGGAATTTACGATGGTACCTGCACAATAAAAATAAAAAGCACAGCACACAGAATACACAGGCAATTTATAGTGGTTCCCCGACTTGGGTACATCCACTTTCCCCCTTCGACCTATCTCCCCAACAAGGGACGACTCAGTCTCTTCTCCAACAGGATTGAAATCCAATCCCTGCACTAACAGAAGGAACCCTTCCACACGTGAGAGTCAACACTCCCACAAAACGGGTTGCACCCAACCCTTACAACACAGAACAAAAGTTCCTTTACAACAAAAGTAAATATAGAAAGTATACGAGATACAAACTTCTTTCGGAGACTACGGTATTCCTCTTCGTTCGACGACGTGTTCGTGAAGTCAACGAAGAGTCTACAACCTTGGTCTCTCTTGGAGAGGATCTCCCCGGAACCGGCAGCGACAACACGAGCGGCGGCTAGCTTCGGGATCGGCGGCTATGATGATGAGCGGCTGCTGAACTTGGAGATCCAAACTTCGTTGCGAAGCAAGCTAGGTCTACCAACGGTCACTCTAGGATCAGTCGTCTCGATCGATTCGGACGGGGGAGTTTTTCCCGGTCAACAAATCGAGAGACAAGAGATCTCCGGATAGACACGTGAGACTCAGAGCTTTGCTAAGCTTCTGTCGCCGGAGATCACGAAGGATTCCCGATTGTTGACGGCGACCTACTTGCCCGAGCGCGACGGCGGCGGCGGAGAGAATTCGCGATTTTAGGGTTACGTCGCGGCTCGGTTTCTTTCTCCTGTGTAGGTATTCTGTTCAAAATACCCGTATATATATACTGTAGATAACTCCAATATGACCGTTTGTGGGACCCACAATAGAAATCCCTAAATCCCGGTCCAGAAAATTGACAGCTGTAGAATCCGGTTCAGGAACATCCCGAGAAAACGCCAAGTGAAAATCGGCGAGAATCGCAGGTGATTCTCGACGAATCGGCGAGAATCACCAAGTGATTCTCGACGAATCACTTATTGATTCTCAGCGATTTTCACTTGGTATCCATGATCTGCTTAACCACTGGTTCGGCGAGAATCACTAGTGATTCTCGCCGAATCTTACTTGGCACCTTTTTGAGGTAGCCAGAAGGAGTCGGCGAGAATCACTAATGATTCTCGTCGATTCGGCGAGAATCGCTAGTGATTCTCGTCGAATCGGCGAGAATCACTTGGTGATTCTCGTCGAATTTTCCTTGGACGAATTTTCGTCTTCCACCCAGGAGCTGCTCCTTGACCCATCCATGCTCCTTGTCTTCTCTTGTATATGAACGGCCCTGTACTTGAAAGTAAGTGCACTCCAATAGAGAGAGTACACGTAGGCCAACACACTGATCTGCTCAACGAGGGATTACGTCTTGCAGACCCGTGTATATTGACCTACTGCACCCTGACATTGGTGTGCACTTAGCGTGGAGGAGCTGCAAGTACAACTTAAGATGTTTCATCAAATACATTGTGAATTCATCTTAGCTTGACAGGTGGCTTCCTCAAATCCAGGTAATTGTGGATACAATACCCAACAAACATTTTACAAACTAAGCATACTTCATCAATATAAATAAAGTTAAACACCAATATTTAACAAGAAAGCAAGAACAAGTCAAGAGATAGACCGAATCCGAAGTCTTGTTGAGGATTCACGGTTGGAATCGTCGGGTTGTCATTTCGCATCCAAGCTCGGTCCTCAACTGCGTCCGGGGTAGAGAAGTGTTGTCACCACCTTCCAATGGCCCATCTTCTTCGTCTCACGGTAGCGGATGAAGTTTGCTAGCTTTCCTTTGCTTGATGGATATGACGTCAAACCCTACTTGAAGCTCATGGATGAAGGAGAAGGTCGAGAGGAAGCTCCGGCTTGGATTTGGCGGTGAAAGCTTGCCCGGAGCACCTCCCTAGGGTGGAAGATGAAGGGGAACGACGGAGAAGGCGGAAAATGGCGGAGAAATGTCGAGCTGCGGATCCTCTTCCCGAATTAGGGTGAGACCTGCACTATTTATACAAAGCAGAAATGAACAATGCGCAAGATCACAGGCGCACGACCAGTGGTCGTGCGCACTATGTCCGGTGAGCGTGCGCACTGGCATGGAAGATCAGGAAGAAGAACTGGGATAACGCGCACGAGCAATGGCGCACGACCAGTGGTCGTGCGCACTAAGTCCAATGGTCGTGCGATTACCCCAAACAGGACTCCAGAAAAGAGGAATCAATGCACACGATCAGTGGCGCACGACCGGTGGTCGTGCGCATAATGTCCAGTGGTCGTGCGCTTACCCCAGGATGATTCTGGAAAATGTAGAGTAGTGCGCACGATCAGGGGCGCACGACCAGTCGTCGTGCGCATTAGATCCCATGATCGTGCGCAGTATTCCTGTTTCACAACCATCCCGAAACACGCACACGACCCCTATACCGAAAGGAACTGTGCCTGTGGTAGATTATTTTATCTTAGGACTGTTCTTTACTTACAACATAGTTTGGTATCAAATAACTTCCTAACACAACAGTTTTTATTAAACAACAAAAAGTGTTAAAGTTTTAAAGATACTCTATTCACCCCCCTCTAAATTATATCAGGTCTAACCCTAACTTTCAATTGGTATCAGAGGGAGGTTCCTTTGGTTGTACAGGCTAACCCTTGAACCAAAATATCCTGTATTAGATCTGATTTTTATTTCTATTAGGATTATATTCACAGCATGGCACATAACAAAGATTATGCAAGCACCAGACCTCCAGTATGCAACTTAAATAAGTTTGCCATCTGGAAGGCAAGAATAAAACTGTATATGAATTCTATTAGTGAGGACATCTATAATTCTATCTTGGCAGGTCCTCCTCAACCAGCTGCATCCACATCAACTTCCAGCACTCATGCAGTTCCACCACCTGAGTGGACTGATGCTCAAAAGAAAGCAAGGTTGCTGATGCTAAAGCCATGAACATTCTGGCTCAAACAATGTCTGATGATATTTTCCAGAAAGTGGCTGAATGCACATCAGCCAAGGCCATTTGGGAGTCTGTTAACCAAATGGTGGCTGGATCTACTGATGAAAGGAAATACAAAAGATCCAATCTCATATCCCAGTATGAGAACTTCAAAAAAGAGGAAGCAGAATCTATTGCAGACATGTACAACAGACTAAGCTCAATAATCAATGAGCTGAAGACCTTGGATAAGGACATCACCCTCACTGAGGTGAATGATAAAATCCTCATGTGCTTCCCAAGCTCATGGGATTCAAGGATCTGGCCAATCAAGGAGGCCAGGAGCTTAAATGAGATTTCCACAGAATCTCTATTAGGAAAGCTCAAATCCTATGAGCAACTCATAAAGTCTAGAGAAGCAGCTGAACAAAGGACTCCTCCACCAGCAAGGAAGGAGCACAACTTATCATTCAAGGCTGTTGAAGAAACTGAAGCCTCAACAGTGAATGAAGAGCTAATGAGTCTCCTTGCCAAGAGATTTTATAAAATGACAAGAAAGAACTTCAGAAGAAAATCATCCTGGCAGGAAGATAAGCCAAGGTATGACAAAACCCCCACTAAAGAAGTAGTTTGCTTTGGCTGCAGGAAACTAGGACACTTTATCTCAGAGTGTCCAGAGAATCAAAAGAAAGAAAGAAGAAGAGAGAAGGACACCAGAAGACAACAAAGATCAAGGCCTTCCTCCAGCAAATACAAGAAGAAGGAGAGGGGATTTTTAGTTGAAAACTGGAGTGACACTGAAGATGAATCCACATATTCCAGTTCCAGTGAAGAAGAAGAAGAGGCAAGGGCCAAGGAAGTCTGCCTCATGGACATCGATGCCTCTAGAAGTCAATCAGATGAAGAAGATGCATCTGACAATGAAGGAGCTTCAGAATTAGAAGCTGATAAGGTATTGTCATCTTTTGACTATAATTCTGATAGTTTACAAATTGAATTTAGGACAATGTGCATTGATTTAATAAACTCTGAAAAGGAAATCGAAACACTTAGGGAAAAATTGTCTAATCAAGAAAATATGATTTCTGAAAACACCAACTTAAGAGAAGAACTAACATTAGCTAATGAACAAATTAACTCCTTAAAAACAGAGCTATGTGAGGCAAAACAACTTGAGGAATCTCTCAATGGGAGAAGCCTTAAGCTGATGGACATCACAAGCACAGTCAATGCCATACTGAATGGAAAACTGGGTTTGGGTGCATCATCAAGTTTACCCCCATTCTAAAAGAACGTATTATCAACCCCCATTAGATTTATGTCAGCTAAGGATAAAGAGGTAATGAACAACAAATAAATCACAGAAGAATTACCTAACCTAAAAATCACAAAAACAGAAACAAAAAAACCTTAGATAAAAACAAAGTTCAGTAGATTTCGTCTAACTCAGATCGACGAAATATGGCCAGTTCGTCGAACTCCAGTCGACGAACTCTGAACGCAAATATATATAATAATTATTCATCTTACTGCGATCGACGAACTATGTATGGTTCATCGAGCAGAGATCGATGAACTTGGGGCACAGAAAATGAATATGTTCATTCTCTGAGCAGAGATCGACGATCTCATCCCATTTCGTCGAACTTTGGTCGACGAACTTAGCTTAGCGTTGAGTGGCCAGGTACTGAGAGCATTGAGTGGCCAGGAGTTGAGAGCGTTCAATGCTAGCGCGCGACGTTAGCTAGATACCGCTCGACGTTAGCCCAGTTTCCTCGACCGTCGAACGAAAGTATTATTTGTCGAGTGCTGGAGGTTTACTGCCCGATGATAGTAGGTATCGCGCGGCGATAGCCCTGATTCGTCGAACATCGAACGAAGGGCCCCATTCTTCGAGCTTAGGGGTCTCGAGAAATTCGCTACCGCGTGGTATTAATCTTATCGCCAGCGTTAGCGCGACATTATTTTCTGGCCGAGTGCTTGGGAAATTACCGCTCGGTGGTAGATATTTACCGCCCTGCGGTAGCAAATGGAATCTGTTTCGTCGTTTGGCTTTTTAGCCATCAGATTTCTTCTAGGATTTGATCCTAAGGCCCAAGACTCTCCTCTAGAGTGTTTATATAGGGCTAAACCGTTGTTTCTCCTCATCTTTCTCATTTGGGAAGTGAGAGTTGGGGTTTTGAAGAGAAAGCAGGGAGGAGGAAGAAGAGAGCTTTCTTCCGCCATTGACGGAGCTTTAGACCTCCGATCGTCATTACGAGGCCAGATTCGTGAAGAGGACGCGAAGGCGCTCATTTTCATCCGAGAAAGACAAGGGTTTCATGGCTAAGAAGAGGAGTCCTAAGGTAACGACACTTCTCCTCCCGGTTTTATAATGCATGCATGGCATCTACACTTTCGTTGTTGTCTTTCAAGCATTCTAGGCACCGTATCTCTCAAGTGAGATGGATTCGGTTTGCCATGGTTCAAAAAGTGCCACCGGGTCGATTGTGTACGTCCCCAACATGTTATTTCACTAGAAATCTGCTCCGTTAGTAGATTAGGCATTATGTGTGAAGCCGAAGTCACGACACTTATTCCGACTCAGTGATGATGTATTGCGAGCCTTAAGGATTTTGTAGAAATCCATTAGTGGCAAGATGTCGTCTGTGATGATGTTATATGTCCCCCCTTATTTTGCACGAGTACGCATAATCGGAAACGGATAAGGTTAGCTCCGATATGACGGTATATAGTTTCCTTGGGGCGCGGAACCGGATAAGATTAGCTCCGTTGTGACGGGAGATGGTTTCCTTGGGGCACGAGACCGAACAAGGTTAGCTCCGTTGCAACGGTAGATGGTTTCCTTGGGGCACAAGAATGTTACGGTATGTATGTTGGATTTGGTCAGGAAAGGCTTGGGATTGTGATGTGCTAAGGCGTGATTTGTCTCTGCGGTCGGCTGGCTAGCCCGTGACCTTGCAAAGTCATGTGTGGAGAGTGTCCCAGCAAGAAAAGTCCCCTTCTGTGGAACTGATGAGAATGCTGAGCTTTGGGCAAGCCCGGACGATTCCAGCTGGGTCCCGCTAGGTCTCCTTCGGTGGACTTGATCCAGATATTGGAGTCGGGCCTGGGTCGTCGCGAACGGGTGGGGTGTAGCAAGGGTTCTTACCGGTTTGTTTATGTGGTGGCTTGTATACCATTTGGGGGAATTTTTAGTACCCTTGTGTTTGTGGCTTGAATGCCGAAGGAGAAATTGTAAGTACCCGATGTGTTGAGGTGTTAGAAGCATATGCTTTAGGGTGCCTTGGGTGAAACCCAAGATTGCATTCATGCTACATTGTAGGCCCCTTTTATTACTTGCTCAACATAGAAACATGTTTACTGTATGAGACATCCAAACCTATTTTATAGCTTTACAAGTTATTGTATTTTGCATACGAAGTGCTGACCTGGAGGCTGATGGAGTGTCCCGGGGTCCAATAGGGATGACTGGGAGGAGATGTGTTGGTTACACAGTTGAGGTCAGCCTTTGCTGACCCACATTACAACCAAATTTTTACAGGGCAAGGAACGCAAGCGGGAGCAAGCTCGCCGACCAAAAAGGCCGAAGCTTCATGAAGTGTTACAAGTTGTGTTATAGCTCTATTTTGTGGATTGAGATGTTTGATGTTCTATATTTTCCATCTTGGGCACCGATGTAGATTAGGAGTGCTTATGCACATTGACACTTAATGTTTTGGTTGAGTTTTGGACTCTAAAATGTTGTAAGGCCATAAGACCATGTTGATACTCATGTGTTAATGGATAACTTCTGGTCTTGCTCGTTTGTTTCTGCTGTATTTTGTCTGAGTTTTGAGTTAGGTAGTTTATATCATCTTATAATGCTAAAGCTGTGCCGTCTGTTTGCCGTGGGGCCCCTACTGCACCCATGTTATACGGTCATTACAGGGGATGTGTTACACAGACTCTACAGGAACATCGCCTATCCGAATATTAGTGGACACCGCAACAGTCCGCACGCCCTAGCGGACACAGCTCCAGTCCGCGCGCCTTGCAGACATAGCTCAAGTCCGCATACCTCGAGCCTGCATCCAAGATACCAAGAGAACAACTGCCGGACTCGGCGGACAAGGAAGACAGTCCGCAACCCCAGGCAGACACTGCTGTTGGGTAAATTGGAAAATGTGTACCAGATTTGGAGAAGCCTCACCTAACTCAATGATATGCATCAAGTTGTATTTGATGTTGTGTTAAGTTATCATGTGCAGGTTAAGAAAATGGAAAGGACAATTTTCTAAGTACAAGTATCGAAACATGGGAATTGCTGCGTCGACACCAAGGGCCAGATTGTGTCGACATCCAGAATTTGTGTCGACACACAGAAAATCTGTCGACAATGATGTGTCGACACAAAGGGCCAGATTGTGTCGACATCCAGAATTTGTGTTGACACACAGAAAATCTGTCGACAATGCTGTGTCGACACAAAGGGCCAGACTTGTATCGACATTATCAGAAGCTGTGTCAACACACAGAGAAGCTGTCGACACATTCCAGAATTCTATCGATAATGACTGTGTCGACACATAGGACTTGTGTCGACACACACCAGAATTCTGTCGACACCAACTTTGTCAAGACAAGGAGCGTTTGTGTCGACACATTCCACAGAAGCTGTGTCGGCAACAACAAGACTTGTGTCGACACATGGATTATGTGTGTCGACACATGGATTATGTGTGTCGACACATTTGAAGAATTCAGTTGACATTCTCTGTTGCTGAGTCAAAGTTCAATGAAGGCTGAAGTAATACAAGTGTAGACTTGTCAACTATCAAGCTGACATTGCTGTCACATCTGTCAGAGGTGTTAGAAGACTGTTTGAAACCGGAACAACCGGTTACCATGGATGAAGCCTATAAATAGATATGCTCTCTCAACAATTGGACAAGTTAGTGAGCTATAACTACAAGAACAACAGATATACAACAAAGAGAAGTTAATCAAGCCAATCAATTATCATCTCTGAAGGATTGAGAATCCAGAAGAAGAGACAGAAACATTCAACAGATTGTAGAGAGAGAGAAAAACAAGAAGGAGAGAAGTTCTTATCCAGTGAAGGCAGATTTTGAACAGTCTGCCTGAAGAATTCAGATCAAGTCTGAAGAAGAATTCAGATTAATTTCTGAAGGAAGCTGATTGAAGATCAACTCCAACATCAAGAAGATCAACCCTACTGTGTTCAGATTCAAGAAGCTTTGAAGAAAGCTAAGTCAGGTTGATCCTTAAGAAATCAGTTCTATCAAGAACTGATCAAGAAGCCTTTAACCAATTCTCTCTCCATCTGGTTGAATATATCAACAAATTTTCATCTATAATTTTGTAGGATCTGTACTAGATCTGAGTGTAGGAGATTTACATCTCTGAGTTGTAAGCCTAAATTATAAAGGCTGAGGTAGTGCTGTGTGCCTGATGTAACACCCCAGTTTTTGAGAGAGGGTCGAGTTGCGTTTCTGGAAATTTTTGGTTTCTGCCAGAGGTCACACGGCCTGCAACACGGGCGTGTCGCAGGGCGTGTCGAGCCCGTGTCGACACTCGGCCCGGGGTGTCGACACTTTCGCTCGATGGTGTGTCGAGACTAGGGCACACGGCCTGCGACACAGGCGTGTCGCAGGGCGTGTCGAGCCCGTGTCGGCACTCGGCCCGGGGTGTCGACACTTTCGCTCGACAGTGTGTCGAGACGAGGCACACGGCGTAGGACACGGGCGTTTCCAAGGCCGTGTGGGTCTGTCGACGAGCTTCAGTCGACGATGTTCACTCGACGAGTGTCGAGTATTGAGTGTCGAGTGTCGAGACTGGGACACATGGCCTGTGACACGGGCGTGTCACAGGGCGTGTCCCACTTGGTCGACGATCTTCGCTCGACGTTTTTCCACGGTGTCGACATAAAGGCTGTCGACGAGTGTCGAGACTTGGCACACGGCTTGGGACACGGGCGTGTCCCAGGCCGTGTCACCTCTCGGGATGTTTTCGGGGCCGTGTCAATGGTGGCACACGGCCGGCCACACGGCCGTGTCAGTGGCGACATGGGCGTGTCGGGTCGAACACGGGCGTGTCGGATGCCCGTGTGCTGTTCCAGGAACGTCGATTTGAGACGGCGAATAAGGCACACGGCCCTGGACACGGGCGTGTGCCAGGCCGTGTTCGGCCCAGGTCTTTTATTTTTCAGGCGGATCATGGCCATTCTTTTCCTGATTTTAGGATTTGATGGTTCAGATCATTTCTTTAGGAGTTAAGTCCGAGAATAGGGTTCAGAACCCTCATTCTTCTCCAAGCTTTCTCTTACTAAATATCTAGAGAGAATTGAGAACAAGGAAGAAGGAGAAGGAGAGTTTGGGCTGTAGGAGAGGTTTCGGTGCTCCAAATCGCGAGCCGAGTCCAGATCCGTGGAGGTTACATCATTGCGAAGGCTTTCATCCGGCTATTTTGCCATGACAAGGAAGAGGAGTCGGAAGGTAACGACACTTCTCCTCTCGGTCTTAGGATGCATGTCTTAGCATCATTTCTTTTCTAGTTTTCGGCACCAAACACTCAAATGAGAGGGGTTTTGGGTCGCCAAGGTTCAAGAGGAACCTCCAGGTCGATTGATTCCATCCCCGACATGATTTGCATTAGAGATCCGCTCCGTTAGTGGATTAGGCATGGTGGGTGAAGCCGTAGTCGCGACCGTTAGTCTGACTCGGTGATGTTGCATACGAACGTTAAGGATTCGTAGAGTTTCCGTTGTGGCAAGACGCCGTTTGTGATGTGGTGATGTTTTCCCCTTTTTCTCGAGTGAGTATGTGTAGTCGGAACCGGATAAGGTTAGCTCCTCGTGGCGGTAGATGTTTTCCTTGGTGGACAAGGTTAGCTCCGCATGAGTTGGAGATGGTTTCCTTGGTGCGCGGGAATGCTGCAGTACAAATGAGGGACTAGGGTGGAATTGTCTTGGTTTGTGATGTGCCAAGGCGTGGCTACGTCTCCGTGGTCGGCTGGCTATCCCGTGACATTCACATCATATGCGGAGAGTGTCTCGGCGAGACTAGTCCCCTTCTGTGAGACTGACGACAATGCCAAGCATGGGGATAAGCCCGGGCAGTGAGGCCATGAGCGGGTGGGGTCTGGCAAGGCTTCTTAGAATCGGTCAGTTTGAGTTGTTGGAATCCTGACATGAGACGTCAGAGCTTGTAGGCAAGCCCGGGTCTAAGACCTTGAGCGGGTGGGGCCTTTACAAGAGTTCCATGTGGCAGCCTGTGCGCCGTTGGGGGAAATGGTGACCCCATTTGTTTGCGGCTTTATGCCAATGGGGAATCGATGAGTACCCATATGATGTGATAATGTGCTAGATGCATACGAGTTAGGGTGCCTTGGGTGAAACACAGGTTATTGCATACATGATTGCATAAGTAGGCCCTTTTATTATATGCTCAACCAGTAGAGAACATGTATGATGTGTGTGACATCCAAGCCTGTTTCTATAGTTGCTTTTCTTGCTTATGATTATTGCATACGAAGTGCTAACTTGCAGGTTGGAGGGGTACCCTGGGGTCCGTTAGGGGCGGCCGGGAGGAGATGTGTTGTTACAAAGTTTGAGGTCAGCCTTTGCTGACCCATGTTACTAATAAATTTTACAGGGCAAGGATCGCATGCAGGAGCTAGCTTGCCGGCCAGAAAGGCCTAAGCCTCATGAAGTGCTTTTCTTTTGTAGCTCTACTTAAGTGATGTTGTATGCTTGAGACTCAAGTTATCCGGCTTGCATGCCGAGGTAGACTAGGAGTGCTAAGCACATTCATGATTGTTGTATGATTTGATTTTGGAAACTTGTTGTAAGGCCATAAGGCAATTTGTTTTACTCTTTTAGTGGTGGATAACTTCTAGTCCTGTTTTGTTTCCGCTGTGTTGTGCAAAGTGTTTTGAGTGTGGGTAGCTATATCAACTTTAAATACTAAAGCTGTGGCGTCCGTATGTTTTGGGGCCCCGGCGGGACCCATATTATACGTTCACTTTAGGGGAGGTGTTACAATTTGGTATCAGAGCCAGGTTAGATTCAAGGTCAATGCATAGAGAAGTTATCCACATAAGAGTAACGTGGGACCATGAGTGTCCTTATGTTTAAGTCTTGAGATTTGAGATTGATTCCTTGTTTCTTGTTTCTTGAAGAGTGCAAGCAACGAGGCGGGAATGTCGAGAGCAAGAGAAGAGCTTTCGGCGAGCAGTGCTACTACTCCAGGTCTTTTGGGCACGGGTGTAAACCCGGCCGACTTCTGTCGCATGCTTGCGGAAGCGATGGTGGCAGCCCAAGCTGCAGCGGCAGCTCAGGTAGCAACCCATGCTACACCGGACACGGCGACGGCCATGCCAGGCGGAGAGGCCAGGCGAGTGGAACCTTTGGTGGAAAGGGTAGTGGTCGGACATGGAGACCGACATATGAAGTATTTCCTGAGTTTCCATCCCCCGTCATTCAAGGGAGTTGGTACGCCAACGGATGCGGAGGACTGATGGGTTCGTATTCATGAGCTTTTAGGGGCTGCTGAGACGCCAGAGGAAAACAAAGCTGAGTATGCGGCTTTCATGTTGGAAGGAGATGTTGAGTTCTGTGAAGTGAAAGTGGGTGAATGGAAGGCTTGGGAAACCTATCCGCGCGGACTACGCGGACTGGGTTGGCGGACTGCTAGGTCGGCAGGGATGTTGCAGGCGGTTTGCTCTGTGGCGGCCTGGGCGGTCTGTTCGCGTGGACTATACGGACAGCTGCAGCGATCTGACAGGCCAGTGTATGCTCAGCAGGCGGTTGACTCCCAGGAAGTAACTGGGCGGATGGGAATGCTATCCGCGGAGTCCGGCATGAAGCGGACTGAAGAACTGGAGCTCGGCAGACCGGTTTGGCAGTTGCCTTGGTCTTGCTCTGGTGCAGCAGGAAGCCGCGGAGACCGCCGGTCAGTGCGGACAGAAACTGGAGGTCGCCCGGTATGGCGGGCTAGATCCAGTGTCCGCCAGTAAGTGCGGACTGGCCCTTGTGGCCAGTGGACTGGACTTGGTGTGATCTGAACAAAGTCCAGGATGGCTCAGTCCGGGGAGATCGCGCAGTGGAGCGCGGGCTGGTTTCTCAGTCTGCCAAGCGTTGTAGAAGTGCTGTTGCCTTATTTGCTAGCTTGGGGTAATGCGGACTGGAGAATTGCTTGTGCAGGAGCGTGCGGACTGGAGCCAGAGTCCGCTGAGTCCGGTATAGCCTTGTGATGAGGTTGACTCAGGAGTTGCGGACTGGAGTCTGCTGTTAGCAGACTGGATTGGCGTGTCCGCTAAGTCCGGAGGTGCCTTGGCAATGAGGCAATGGACTTGGGATATGCGGACGGAAGCCGGGTGTCCGCTGAGTCCGGCAGGTGCCTTGATGGCGAGGCTGCGGGCTCGGGGTTTGCGGGCTGATGCCTTGTCCGCAGATTGGCGGACACGGCTGTTGTGGAGTCCGGCTGTGGTGGTCCTGGCTTGGTCTCTGGTGGCAAGGCGGGCTGGATATTGGAGTCCGGCCTTGGAGAAGCTGGGGCGGACTGGCTATCTGCACAGGTGCGGCGAACTGGAATGTGTGTCCGCGGGCTGGCGGACACACTTGTTCGGTTTGTTGAGTTTTCAACAGGGTATCCAAGGGGGCGTATGCGGTTTGTTGAATTTCAACATGGTATCAGAGGGAGGTTGTTGGAGTGGTCAAGCAGTGCTCAATGGAAGTAGTTGCTCGTCTGAAGAGGAAACCAGTGGTAGAACCATGACAGTGGAGGATGCAAGTTGTCTTAGAATTGATCTCCTTACAGAGACGAACTGTGAACGGTGGAAGTCCTGTATGAAGAGCTTTCTTCTTGGCGAGGACCTTTGGGAGGTTGTATGCGGAGCAGGAAGACAAGAGGATACTGCTGGCAATGCTGAGGCGATGAGAGCTTGGAAGGAGGCAAATGCGAAAGCGGAGTCTATTCTCAAGCAGGTGATCTCATCGAAGCTCTTGGACCACATCAGTGGATGTCGGTCAGCTGCGGAGGTCTGGACTTCCCTTGATGGGTTGTTCAGGAAGGAGGTGAAGGTTGCTGCTGACAATGGTCCCTCTACTTCGTATCAGGAAGAAAGGAGTGTTTCTCCTAGGCGTGATAGGAAGAGGAAGGAAGGACCAAGGTGCTATAAATGCAAGCAGCAAGGTCATCTTCAGAAGGAGTGCAAGGTTACCTTACTCTCGGCGAACGTTGCTCAGGTAGGGAGGAAGGAGAAGAACCTTGTTGGGTTATCAACAAGTTCTGGAGCTGATCGGATGAATGCCAATGGTAGTGCAGCTATCTGGCATGAAAGACTGGGGCATGTAGGGATGGACAAGCTGAAAGCAATGACGGAAAGAAGACTCGTAAGAGGCTTGCCTAGATTGTCATCCTATGGCGATTGTCGGGGGTGTGCGGGATGTCAGGAAAGTGGAGCCTATCGCTTCATGGTTGACAAAGCACAATCCAGATGTAATGCACCATTGGCGGTTGTCCATTGTGCTCTGGCGGGACCGACCGTCACGACCAGTCTTGGAGGCAGCAGGTTTCTGCTGATATTGGTTGATGACTATTCTAGGTATACTTGGGTATACTTTATGAGGAAGAAGTCCAACATGGTACGCTTGTTTGTGAAGTTCAAGAAGCTTGTGGAAGGCCAGCTTGGCCGGAGGATCAAGGTGTTGAGGACAAGTATCGGTGGTGAGTTTGGCTCAACCGAGTTCTCACACTTTTGCAGGAAGCAAGGGATCCGGATGGAGCTTTCTTGTGAACATACTTCACAACAGGGTAGTATTGCAGCTCGGATGATCCGTTGGTTAACGGAGACCTGCAAGTGTTGGCTTCAGAGTAAAGGCGTTCCAAAGGCTCTTTGGGCGGAAGGAATTGCCTATGCTGCTCATGTCATCAACCAGATGCCTCTTAGTCCGATCATAATGAAGACTCCTTATGAGCTGATGTTCGGAGTGAAGCCCTCAGTGAAACACCTTCGGGTGTTTGGATCTACCTGCTATTTACATTCTCCGGGTGCTCTCAAGACAAAGCTAGTCTTTGTTGGGTATGATGAGCAGAGAAGAAGATGGAGGTGTATGGATCCTGCGACGAAGAAACTCATAGTGTCGAGAGACATTATTTTTGATGAGTTGACGCCGTATTGGGGTAGCTCTTATGTGGAGCTAGAGATAAGCAGGTCAGATGGTGGGCTGAAGGAGGCTGCTGCTAAGGAAGTGGAGTTGCCTGAGTCACCAGGTGCTCCAGGTTATTCTAGCTCCGGGGCAAAGGCGTCAGAGTCGGGAAGAAGGGGGAGCGATGCTCCAGGATCTTCTGGCTCGAAGGCGGAGGCTTCCGGTTCAGGAAGCAAGGGGAGCGATGTTCCAGGCAGTTCTTGTTTAAGAGGGGAGTCTTCTGGTTCAGGTAGCAGGGGGAGCGTTGCTCCAGGTGCTCTTGGTTCCAGTAAGGAGGCGTCTTGTTCAGGGAGCAAAGGTAGCATTATTCCGGATTTGCCGGGGAACGGAGTTGGTTCAATAGCAGCGGAGGTGGTTAGCCATGATCAGGTTCTTCGGAGATCGAAGAAGATCAGTAAGCCACCAGCTCGATATAGTGAAGGGAACACGGCGGACTTAGTCCCGTGTTTCCTTGTTAGCCCTCAGGTCGAGCAAGGTACTTCTGGCTATGATGACCCCACTAGAATCAAGGAGGTGGTTGACACCAAGTCTGAAGAGGTGACTTCTCTCAGAGATAACAAGGCTTGGGCTTCTGCGTCCAAGGAAGTTGGTGATACTCCTGTGATGCAAGAGTGGAGGTTGAAGCTGAAGAAGGCAGATGGAAGCATGACTCCTTTTTGGAGATGCTGGAGGGCTCCCTCATGGTCCAAGATATGCGGGGCGAGGACTATGTCTTGGACATCTCTTCGTAGATGCTATCGGAAGGACCAGGTGCAAGGTTACGGGAGCTGCTGGAGTTATTCACCACTTCTCACTTCAAGGGGGAGTGTTGAATTCTGTGAAGTGAAAGTGGGTGAATGGAAGGCTTAGGAAACCTATCCGCGCGGACTACGTGGACTGGGTTGGCGGACTGCTAGGTCGGTAGGGATGTTGCAGGCGGTTTGCTCTGTGGCGGCCTGGGCGGTCTGTTCGCACGGACTACGCGGACAGCTGCAGCGGTCTGACAGGCCAGTGTATGCTCAGCAGGCGGTTGACTCCCAGGAAGTAACCGGGCGGATAGGAATGCTATCCGCGGAGTCCGACATGAAGCGGACTGAAGAACTGGAGCTGACCGGTTTGGCAGTTGCCTTGGTCTTGCTCTGGTGCAGCAGGAAGCCGCGGAGACCGCCGGTCAGCGCGGACAGAAACTGGAGGTCTCCCGGTATGGCAGGCTAGATCCAGTGTCCGCCAGTAAGTGCGGACTGGCCCTTGTGGCCAGTGGACTGGACTTGGTGTGATCTGAACCAAGTCCAGGATGGCTCAGTCCGGGGAGATCGCGCAGTGGAGCGCGGGATGGTTTCTCAGTCCTCCAAGCGTAGTAGAAGTGCTATTGCCTTGTTTGCTAGCTTGGGGTAATGCAGACTGGAGAATTGCTTGTGCAGGAGCGTGCGGACTGGAGCCAGAGTCCGCTGAGTCCGGTATAGCCTTGTGATGAGGTTGACTCAGGAGTTGCAGACTGGAGTCTGCTGTTAGCAGACTGGATTGGCGTGTCCGCTAAGTCCGGAGGTGCCTTGGCAATGAGGCAATGGACTTGGGATATGCGGACGGAAGCCGGGTGTCCGCTGAGTCCGGCAGGTGTCTTGATGGCGAGGCTGCGGGCTCGGGGTTTGCGGGCTGATGCCTTGTCCGCAGATTGGCGGACACGGCTGTTGTGGAGTCCGGCTGTGGTGGTCCTGGCTTGGTCTCTGGCGGCAAGGCGGGCTGGATATTGGAGTCCGGCCTTGGAGAAGCTGGGGCGGACTGGCTATCTGCACAGGAGCGGCGAACTGGAATGTGTGTCCGCGGGCTGGCGGACACACTTGTTCTAGCTGCGGGATCTGGCGGTGATCCTATCGGCTAGGGCGGTGACCATACTCATCATCGTGCCTATAAATAGGACCCATGTCACATCAGGAAGATACAGAACCTAAACCGAAGTAAGTGAACAGTAATTAAGCTCGCGTAAGTTGCTGCGGTCTGGACTTTGGTGTCCGCGCGGATAGAGAGTTGACCCGGTTGTGCTGTGCAGGTTGTGCGGATAGTGCTGGAAAGCCAGGACTTGACTCTGATTGCGATCAGGGACAGTGCGGACTCTGCGGTTAAGCAACAGGCGGTAAACAGCAGGTCGCGGATAGCGACCAGGCGGTCTTCTCTTTGGCAACTTGGTTCGGGGTTCAGGAAGTCGCCTGCTTCAGGCGGACTGTTCCATTCGGTGACGCAGATTGTGCGGTCTGGCGGCTAGGCTACCTCGCGGTCAGGCGGCCTGCAGATCGGCGTTGAAGAGCTAAGCATTGGAATAAGGGTGAGTCCGCGTGGCTTGGGTTGTGGTCTGGCGACCTGGCGGACTGAGCGGACTCCACAGCAGTAGGTCGGCGGCTTGTAGATTGAGTCCGCGCGGCTTGTTTTTTGTTCTTGTCTTTGTAACTATCTCTGCTCTCCCGGTGTTGGGTTTTGGTGAAGCATGTCTCGCCATGTATGTCTCGCCTTGTAAAGAAGTTTGCTCTTGATCAATAAAGAAGCTTGTGCTGCATGTGTTGCTGGTTGTTACTGCTTTGTTGAGATAACCCCTGCTAACTCCACAATCCGGGAAAACTTTCAACATTATAAGTGGGCGTATCCTCCTTCGGTTTGTTGAGTTTTCAACAGGATATCCAAGGGGGCGTCTGCGGTTTGTTGAATTTCAACAGGATACGCCAAGTTATGGTGGGTGAGCCATAGTGGTCGCTAGTTCCCGGGATGCACCCCATTAGTGGAGGAGTTTAGGGATGCGTTTCTAAAGAGGTATATTCCAGTTTCTACACAATTGACCCTTCAGAGGCAGTTTCTGCATTTAATGCAGCGAGACAAGACAGTGGATGAGTATGTACAGGAGTTCACCCGTTTGGGTAGTTATGCGAGAACGACGATGGCAGATGATGTAGAAAGGGATAACCTCTTCTACCAGGGGCTGAGGGAGAACCTGAGACAACCCCTCATCTCCATGAAGAGAGCGGGATTTAATGAACTAGTTGAGGCTGCCAGGATTTTGGAAAGTGATTTGGAGCGAACCCAATGCCGTAAGGGTTTTACTCCCAAGCAAGGGGAAGGGAAGCCTTCCCAATTTCATGGAAAGTCTGAAGGGAGTAGATGGAGGAAGAAGCCTCACACATCCAGGTCCGGCGAGAAGAGCAAGTGGACGACTGGAGGTTCTCACTCTAGGGGACCGCCGACGTGCTACAACTGCGGTAAGGTGGGGCACATAGCTCGTGTTTGTCCCCAAGGAGGAGCGGGGCAAGAGGCAAGGCAGGAGCAGACTGTGCGCTCCAGCCCCAGTGCTGCATAGAAAGGGAAGATGGCGGAGTCGAGCGCTTCTCGGTTCCAACCGGTGCAACCAATGGCTTACAACCTTGGACAGCAAGAAGCGATCCGCCAAACCGATGTGGTGACAGGTATGAAGAAAATTTAAGTTGAAATTTTGTGCTTCATACTTTTAGACCTTTTGTGTGATGTCTATGTTGTAGGCTTCGTATTAGTTTTCAGATACTCTGCTAGGGTATTATTCGATACAGGAGCATCACACTCCTTTCTTGCGGAGAGCTTCATCCGGAGAATAGGAGTTGAGTCTTTCTCGGCGGACGCAGAGTTGAAAGTGCGCATGCCCAATGGGTCATCCATGACCACTGGGGCTAAAGGGCGCATCTGTTGGGAGCTGGACGGAGTTGACTTTGTTTTGGTAGCAGCGATTTTACCATTGGTTGAGTTCGATGTCATTTTGGCATGGACTGGCTTGCAGAGCAGCGTGCCAGTATTGATTGCCTATCTAAGGTAGTGACCCTAAAGAGCAAAGGGCAGGCGGAGGTCAAATTTGAGGGCCTTTGTGGAGTGGCCTGTTCCCTAATTTTGGCCATGCAGTTGATGCGGGCGGTTAACCAGGGTGGTGTAGCGCTTGTAGCGTTATTGGAGGTTCGTCTCTCCCAGCTGTCTATTGATGAAGTGCCCGTAGTGGCAGAGTTCAAGGATGTGTTTCCGGATGAACTTCCTGGAGCGCCACCTCGGAGGGAGATCGATTTCTCAATCGAGTTAGTGCCGGAGGCTAGGCCAGTATCACGTCCTCCGTTTAGGATGGCACCAAAGGAGTTGGCTGAACTTAAGGTACAATTATAGGAATTGTTGGAGCAAGGGTATATCAGACCCAGTTCTTCACCGTGGAGTGCGCCGGTGTTGTTTGTAAAGAAGAAAGACGGTAGCATGCGGCTATGCATAGACTACCGAGAGCTGAATAAATTGACCGTCAAGAATAAGTATCCGATTCCTCGGATAGATGACTTGTTCGACCAATTGGTAGGGTCAGTGGTGTATTCAAAATTGGACTTGAAGTCAGGCTATTATCAGCTGCGAATTCGGGATGAGGACATCCCCAAGACTGCCTTTGGTACAAGGTATGTGCACTTTGAGTTTACGGTGATGCCGTTCGGGCTGACGAACGCACCATCTGTGTTCATGGATCTTATGAATCGAGTATTTCGAGAACACTTGGATTCTTTTGTGGTTGTCTTCATTGATGACATCTTGGTGTATTCCAAATCGGAAGTGGAGCATGAGACCCACTATAGAGTGGTCTTGCAAGTGTTGAGGGATAATCAGTTGTATGCAAAATTCTCCAAGTGCGAGTTCTGGTTAGAGAAGGTGGCATTTTTGGGCCACGTGATTAGTGGGGATGGGGTGACGGTGGATCCAACAAAAGTGGAGGCCATCAGAGATTGGCCAGTCTTGAGGACCGTGGCGGAAGTCCGAAGTTTTCTTGGACTAGCCGGGTATTATAGGAGATTCGTGGAGAATTTCTCGCGGATAGCTCTACCCCTCACCTCACTCACTCATAAAGATCATAAGTTTGTTTGGACTCAAGAGTGCAGCCAAGCATTTGAGGCACTGAAGGAGAGACTGATGATGGCTCCAATCCTAAGTCTACCACAAGGGACCGAGGGATTTCAGATCTTCAGTGACTCATCGGGATGCGGTTTGGATTGCGTTTTGGTGCAACATGGCATGGTGATATATTTTGGGTCCAGACAGCTGAAGCCTCATGAGAGGAATTACCCCGTCCATGACTTGGAGTAGGCAGCAGTAATTTTCGCGTTGAAAATATTGCGGCACTATGTATATGGTGCAAAGGTGGAGATCTTCACGGATCACAAAAGCCTGAAGTATCTCTTGGATCAAAAGGACTTGAACATGCATCAACGCAGGTGGGTTGAGTTCCTTGGAGACTACGAGGTGGCGATTCAGTAAACGCCAGGTAAAGCCAATGTGGTGGCGAATGGCTTGAGTAGGAAGTACTCGGGGCAAGGGAATTGGATCGAAGCTCATGATGAGCTGTTGGTACGGGAATGGGAGTCCCTTGGATTGGAATGTGTTGCGAGAGGCGAGTCCAGCGTGGCTCGGTTGAACTAGATTGAAGTGCAGAACGACTTGACCGATCACATTCAGGAAGCGACTCGGTTGGATGTGGAGTTTCAACCATTTGTGATGGAGGCTCAAACGGGCGAGAGCAGCACCTGGGAGATGATTGATGGGATTCTGAGGAAGAACGGAAGGGTTTGTATACCGCAGTTCGGCAAACTACGTGAGGATTTGATGTTTGAGGCTCACTTCACAAAGTACTCCATCCACCCGGGCAGTACAAAGATGTACTTGGATGAAGAAATCCTTTTGGTGGACGGGGCTGAAGCGGGACGTAGCTTTGTACGTGAATCGTTGCCAAACTTGTGCCTTGGTGAAGGCCGAATGTCAGAAGCCGGGTAGGTTCCTGAAGCCCCTTCCAATCCCTGAATGGAAATTTGATGACATCTCCATGGACTTTGTACATGGTTTGCCTAGATCGCAGCAGGGTAATGATGCTATTTGGGTGATTGTGGACCGCCTAACCAAAGTAGCCCACTTCATCCCAAATCGGAAAGAGGACAGCGTGGAGAAGCTGGTGGAGTTGTATGTTCGCAACATTGTGCGACTGCATGGGATTCCAAAGAGTATAGTCAGCGATCGAGAAGGACGGTTTACGTCCAAGGACTGGAGAGTAGTTCAAAAGAGTTTGGGCACGAAGCTAAAGTTCAGTACGACGTTCCATCCTCAAACTGATGGGCAAACTGAAAAACAAACCGTACTATGGAGGATATGCTGAGAATGTGCGTTCTTGACTTCGTCAAGAAGTGGGAGGACCACCTCTTCATGGTGGAATTCACATACAACAACAGTTTTCAAGCAAGTATAAAAATGGCGCCATACGGAACTTTGTATGAGAGGCGGTGTCGAACACCAATGTCTTGGGCAGAGGCGGGAGACACCAAAATTTTGGGAAAGGAGGTGGTAGTTGACGCTTGTGAGATGGTACAGACCATACAAGAGCGTATGAAGGTGGCGCAAGACCGTCAAGCAAAATACTTTAATGCTCATCACCGGAAGTTGGAGTTTGTGGTAGGTGATTGGGTCTATTTGAAGATCAAACCATTCAAAGGCGTCTTACGGATTCGCCGACTCAAGAAGTTGAGTCCAAGGTTTTTGGGCCCTTTTGAAATTGTTGAACGAGTGGGAGAAGCAGCCTATCGGTTGGCGTTGTCCGCGGAGCTGAGTGGATTGCATGATGTCTTCCACGTCTCCATTTTGAGGAAAGCCTTGGTGGAGGCTAATGTGGTGATTGAGCCGACATCGGTGCCGATTGAGGAAGACTTGAGGACGCGAGTCCTTCCAATTGCTATAGAGGATTCGGAGACTTGGCAGTTGCGGAATAAAGAAGTTAAACTCGTGAAAGTCCGATGGGACAACTGCGGTCGAGAGGAGTTCTCTTGGGAGCGTGAACATGCCATGCTGGAAGAGTATCCAGAACTCTTCATTTCAGGTACAAGTTAAGTTTTTGTACCCTTTTGTTTTGTAATTTCGGGACGAAATTCTGCTAAGTGGGGGAGAGTTGTAACACCCCAGTTTTTGAGAGAGGGTCGATTTGCGTTTCTGGAAATTTTTGGTTTCTGGTAGAGGGCACACGGCCTGCGACACAGGCGTGTCGCAGGGCGTGTCGAGCCCGTGTCGACACTCGGCCCGGGGTGTCGACACTTTCGCTCGATGTTGTGTCGAGACTAGGGCACACGGCCTGCGACACGGGCATGTCGCAGGGCGTGTCGAGCCCGTGTCGGCACTCGGCCCGGGGTGTCGACACTTTCGCTCGACAGTGTGTCGAAACGAGGCACACGGCCTAGAACACGGGCGTGTCCAAGGCCTTGTGGGTCTGTCGACGAGCTTCAGTCGACGATGTTCACTCGATGAGTGTCGAGTGTCGAGTGTCGAGTGTCGAGTGTCGAGACTGGGACACACGGCCTGTGACACGGGCGTGTCACAGGGCATGTCCCACTTGGTCGACGATCTTCGCTTGATGTTTTTCCGCGGTGTCGACACAAAGGCTGTCGACGAGTGTCGAGACTTGGCACACGGCCTGGGACACGGGCGTGTCCCAGGCCGTGTCAACTCTCGGGATGTTTTCGGGGCCGTGTCAATGGAGGCACACGGCCGGCCACACGGCCGTGTCAGTGGAGACACGGGCGTGTCGGGTCGAACACGGGCGTGTCGGATGCCCGTGTGCTGTTCCAGGCGAGTCGATTTGAGACGGCAAATGAGGCACACAGCCCTGGACACGGGCGTGTGCCAGGCCGTGTTCGGCCCAGGTCTTTTATTTTTCAGGCGGATCGTGGCCATTCTTTTCCTGATTTTAGGATCTGATGGTTCAGATCATTTCTTTAGGAGTTAAGTCCGAGAATAGGGTTGAAAACCCTCATTCTTCTCCAAGCTTTCTCTTACTAAATATCTAGAGAGAAGTGAGAACAAGGAAGAAGGAGAAGGAGAGTTTGGGCTGTAGGATAGGTTTCGGTGCTCCAAATCGCGAGCCGAGTCCAGATCCGTGGAGGTTAGATCGTTGCGAAGGCTTTCATCCGGCTATTTTGCCATGGCAAGGAAGAGGAGTCGGAAGGTAACGACACTTCTCCCCTCGGTCTTAGGATGCATGTCTTAGCATCATTTCTTTTCTAGTTTTCGGCACCAAACACTCAAATGAGAGGGGTTTTGGGTCGCCAAGGTTCAAGAGGAACCTCCGAGTTGATTGAGTCCGTCCCGACATGATTTGTATTAGAGATCCGCTCCGTTAGTGGATTAGGCATGGTGGGTGAAGCCGTAGTCACGACTGTTAGTCCGACTCGGTGATGTTGCATACGAACGTTAAGGATTCGTAGAGTTTCCGTTGCAGCAAGACGTCATTTTTGATGTGGTGATGTTTTCCCCTTTTTATCGAGTGAGTATGTGTAGTCGGAACCAGACAAGGTTAGCTACTCGTGGCGGTAGATGTTTTCCTTGGTGGACAAGGTTAGCTCCGCATGAGTTGGAGATGGTTTCCTTGGTGCGCGGGAATGCTGCAGTACAAATGAGGGACTAGGGTGGAATTGTCTTGGTTTGTGATGTGCCAAGGCGTGGCTATGTCTCCGTGGTCGGCTTGCTATCCCGTGACGTTCACGTCATGTGAGGAGAGTGTCCCGGTGAGACTATTCTCCTTCTATGAGACTGACGAGAATGCCAAGCATGGGGACAAGCCCGGGCAGTGACGCCATGAGCGGGTGGGGTCCGGCAAGGCTTCTTAGAATCGGTCAGTTTATGTTGTTGGAATCCTGACATGAGACGTCAGAGCTTGTAGGCAAGCCCAGGTCTAAGCCCTTGAGTGGGTGGGGCCTTTACAAGAGTTCCATGTGGCGGCCTGTGTGTCGTTGGGGGAAATGGTGACCCCCTTTGTTTGCGGCTTTATGCCAATGGGGAATCGATGAGTACCCATATGATGTGATGATGTGCTAGATGCATACGAGTTAGTGTGCCTTGGGTGAAAACCAGGTTATTGCATACATGATTGCATAAGTAGGCCCTTTTATTATATGCTCAACCAGTAGAGAACATGTATGATGCGTGTAACATCCAAGCCTGTTTCTGTAGTTGCTTTTCTTGCTTATGATTATTGCATACGAAGTGCTAACTTGCAGGTTGGATGGGTACCCCGGGGTCCGTTAGGGGAGGCCGGGAGGAGATGTGTTGTTACACAGTTTGAGGTCAGCCTTTGCTGACCCATGTTGCTAATAAATTTTACAGGGCAAGGATCGCATGCAGGAGCTAGCTCGCCGGCCAGAAAGGCCTAAGCCTCATGAAGTGCTTTTCTTTTGTAGCTCTGCTTAAGTGATGTTGTATGTTTGAGACTCATGTTATCCGGCTTGCATGCCGAGGTAGACTAGGAGTGCTAAGCACATTCATGACTGTTGTATGATTTGATTTTGGAAACTTGTTGTAAGGCCATAAGGCCATTTGTTTTACTCTTTTAGTGGTGGATAACTTCTTGTCCAGTTTTGTCTCCGCAGTGTTGTGCAAAGTGTTTTGAGTGTGGGTAGCTATATCAACTTTAAATACTAAAGCTGTGGCGTCCGTATGTTGTGGGGCCCCGGCCGGACCCATATTATACATTCATTACAGGGGAGGTGTTACACCTGAGGTAGGGGAATTTGTTCCCTGAGTTGTAGGCCTGTGATAGAGGCTGAGGTAGGGCTGTTGCCTGAGTTGTAGGAGTGGGGTGTCACTCTGAGTTGTAGGCCTGTGGAAGAGGCTGAGGTAGGGCTTGTGCCTGAGTTGTAGGAGTGTGGATTCACTCTGAGTTGTAGGAACCATTCTTGGTTCTGAGCTGTAAAATCTGCGGATTTGAGAAGAAGGAAGGAAGTTAGGCCGAATCTAGTACACTGCTAGATAGACGAAGGGGGAAAGTGGATGTACCCATCATTTGGGGAACCACTATAAAACAGGTGTGCAATATGTGAATGCTGTGTATATGAATGCTGTGTTGTACTTTCTGCTGAATACAATGCTGCACTAGCTAGAATTATCTGCCTAAGTTAGAAAAAGAATCGAACCTAGTCACCCCCTCTAGGTGTTTAGAACATCTTGAAACCAATTCTTTAAAGTGGTATCAGAGCCAGGTTGCTCAAAGAATAGACCTAACAGTCTGAGTAAATCTTCATTTAGAAATCTATTAGGCAAAATGGGTTCCATTGAGAATAATAAGGTGTTTGGTTCCATGAAGTTACCTATATGCAGGAAAGAGATTTTTGGCATATGAAAAGAAAGAGTTAGAATGTTTATGGAAGTTTCAGATCCAAGAATCTACATGACAGTCAAAGAAGGGCCATTCATTTCAATGAAAGTCTCAGTTCTTGATGCAAATATCAGGACACCAAAGGAATATTCTGAAATGACAAAGGATGAGATCATCTTATCTACAATGGATAAAAGAGCATAGAATATAATAGTAAGTGCTATAGATGATTCAACATTTCAAAATTTGATTCACTGCAAGACCTCCAAAGAAATGTGGAACACCCTTATTGTCTACATGGAGGGTTCAGAAGAGGTGAGAGAAGATAGAAAGTCTATGCTGAATCAGGAGTATGAAAGTTTTAGACAATCTAAAACTGATAGCATAACTGAATGTTACAAGAAATTCTTCAGAATAGTTAATGAACTGATGTCATATGGAAGAGTATTCAGCACATATGAGTTAAATGACAAGTTTCTGAGATCATTGACTAAAGACTGGGACACAAAGATATGTGCCATTAGGGAAGTGGCCAGACTAGCAGAAATTTCACCTCTAACATTATTTGGCAAACTGCTTTCATATGAAATGCAGCTGATGGTTAGAAAAGAGGAGGATAAAAGTAATAAAATTGATTATAGAGATAAGTCAGTGGCTTTCAATACTGAAGCCATAAGAAAGGATAGGAGGATGTCTCCATCACCTCCTAGGAAAGCTGCAGAAGTTGTTTCAGAAAGTTTTGACAGTCACACATCAGATAGTCCAAATTCTGATGAAGACTTAGCAACATTTTCTAGACAATTTCAAAAGTTTTTGAAGAAGAAACAGTGGAGATCCAAGCCATCATCCATAAAATCCAAGGATGATTACTATCAGAAAAAGAAATCCTCTAGGAAGGACAAGTATAACTCTAAACCTAGAAAATTATCTTCAACTAAGATTGTTTGCTATTGGTGCAACAGGCCAGGACATGTGGCAGCTGATTGTCCTGACAAAAGGAAAGAATCAAATGATAAGATGAAACTAAAAAACAAGGGCAAGAAGGAGAAATCCCTTGTTGCAAAGAAGCAAAAAAGTTGGTCAGATTCTTCATCATCAGATTCTGAGGCAGAAGCTGAAGCTGAAGCATATATAGGACTGTTGGCAGCTGAAGAGGATGTAGAAGAGGCTGAATTCTTGAAGTGGCTGGATTAAGTAAATGAAATTGAAGAACCTTGTTGTAAAGGGCTGATGGCCTTGACAGAAGAAGATCAGTGCCAGGATTAGCCTGGACCTAGTTAGGTAAACAATTCTTCAATAGATTCTGATTACTATACTGGTTTAGAATCAGAAGCATCTGCATCAAGAGATGTAGATGAATCTGAATCTGAAGGAGATGTTCATCAACTTATTAATGAATATGCTGACCTGCTGCAAGCACTTAAGAAAAGCAGAATCTGTAATAAGGCACAGTGAAAGAGCAGCTAGATCTGATATACTCTAGAGGGGGGTGAATAGAGTATATGGTGCTTTGAAACTTTTTACAACAATTGTTGTAAAATGTGTGAGCAGGGAAGCAATAATAAATCTAATCACAGCACTAAGTTAAACAAACATTAAGCACAAAAAAATCAAGGCCAGAAACAAAAATGAAAGCAAGCAAAACCAGAAGACACAAGGAAATATAGTGGTTCCCCTAAACTTGGGTACATCCACTCTTCTACCACCCTTGGTAGGAATCCACTGCAGGATGAGTTGATCAGTTGTCCTGGGCACCAATGAGCTTTTGAAAAGGTGATCAAAAACCAAAGCAGATTTTTTGATCAGGTGTCTTGCCACCAATGAGCTTTTGACAAGGTGCTCAAAAACCAAGCTCAAACTTTTGAAGGTAGTTTGAGAAACCCTTTACAGAGTGGGGGTGAGAGAGTGATGGCAGTCTTCTCATTCTCAAACAACTGAGAAGACTATGTGGATTGATGTCAAAGCTCCCCCTGAATCCTTGAGATCTTCAGGAAGAAAAAGCTTTGCTGAGGGTGATAGGCCTTCAAAGATTGAACTCCAGCAATAGATGATTTCAGCAATAGCTGAAATGTTGAATGTCTGGAGTCTGGAAATATGTTGGCCTTGAACACTTTGAAAACTAAAGAGATCTGAAGATTTTTGAAAGCTTGATCTCCTAGGATGTATGTTCTTCAGAATTCTTTGTGACAGAAGATTTTTGAATGTGTCTCTGTGTCTGTATTCTATCTATATTGTGTGTGCTCTGTGAGAGATTCAAAAATCCTGTCTTTTATTCTCTGGTACAGAATAGAATAACATTCTCTGTCAAGGATAGCCGTTGGCCTGCTTTGATTGCATCCTTAATTGCATAATCACTTTTGGAGGAAAGTCCACAGAAACATTCCTTGAAAAATCCCTTGAAACTTGGTCTAGAAATGAATGAGAACGGCTAGGAAATCTCTGAATTAATTGCAGAATAACTCCTAACTGATTTGAATTTGAATTAAGAAATATCCTGGAAGTTATCTGAAATCGTCGAACTGAGCTCTGCTATCGTCGAGCTGAGCTCAGCGATCTGGAAATATACAGCAGCAAAATATCGTCGATCTGAGCTCAAAGATCGTCGAACTGAGCTCAGAGATAAAGATCCAAAGCATAGGCAAAATCGTCGACCTGAGCTCACCGATCGTCGAATGGAGTTCGACGATATAATGATGTTGAGCTCAGCGATCGTCGAATGGAGTTCGACGATCTTGTCGAAGTTGAGCTAGATGATCGTCGATCGGAGTTCGACGAATCGTCGTGCTGAGCTCGACGATCAGACTTAGTCTCCAGACAGAGAATCCTGGTCTTCAGGGCAGCTTCCAAGCCTAGTCTTCTAACCCTTAAACTCAATTCTAATTGACCTATTAAGCTATACAGGAGGTCAAGCAAAGATTCCTAGAGACATAGTGATCCTGACCCAAATTAGTAATAGGGTGTTCCAACAATCTCCCCCTATTTGGGTTAGGATTACTATTTACAGGCTTTGGAAAAATCTAAATAACAACATACAATCAGCAAAACAGAAAAATAACAGCTAGACAAGCAGAATCACAGAGATATATATATATCATCCAGATAGCAATCAGAGATCACAGAAATTGTCACCTTACAATATCATTTCTTCTCTTTGCCTTTAACAAGTTTAATCTCTCTGTTAGGATTGAGGGATTCCTTGTTGGATCTGGTATCATCTGCTGCACCCAAATAAGTTTGCTTTTTAGGCCTGAGAACCACAGCTTCAGGATGTAATTCCATGTATCTGTCAGCATCAAAGAATTTACTTGAAGCATATCTCTCTAGTTCTTTTTGTCTCTGTTCAGACATAGTAGAAATGTTGGAAGAATCTATCCCTTGTTCTCTGGCCTTCTTAATCTGATCCAGTGCAGCTAATTCCTTTAATCTTGTAGTCCAAACAGCTGGATTATTTTCAGGATCCTCAAAAGGTACAGGTGGCTCATACCTGTTGGAAGGATTGTCTTGAGGAGGCCTGGCAGACACAGTCTCTTTCAGCTTGTAAGGGAAAGGACCAGAAGTTGTATCAGAAGAACTATGTCCTCCCCTAGAATATGGGTGCTGCCTGGAGTACCCTTTGGAATATACTTGAATATCTCTTTGAGTTCCTCTATATCCTCCTCTCCTAGAAAGTGAACCCCTGGATTGGCTTTCCCTGTGGTAAGATCTGGCATGAGGTTGATAGGGAGCCTGACTTCTGGCTGGGGGTTGACTTGCAGAGCTTCCACCTACACCTGCATCAGGAGGAGGTGGTGGAGGAGGATGAGAGTGCTGGAATTGGGATGAACCCTTCTCATATTTTCTCTTTTTCTTCATTGCTTTCAGCTGATTTTTAGAGTATTGCATCCAGTGTTCAGTGATTGGGCAGTTATGCAGAATGTAATATGGGATATCATTGTTATCTTTAACTTTAGCACGAGGTACCCTTTTCATTGCTTTGCTCCTTGCCTTCCTTTTCCTGGCAATGGTAGCAGAAGAGTCATCAGAGTCTGTTTTAAATTCATCAGATTCAGAACTCTGGTCATCATAGAGAGCATCTATTTTCTTCATCAAGTCCTTTTTAAGATGAACAGAGGCAGATGAGGCAGAAGTTGAAACATCAGCAGCAGCAGGTGTTGAGATGGTAACAGCAGGGACAACATCAGATGGAGAAGGTGAAGCAGAAACAACAACAACAGCAGTAGGCTCTGGACAAGTGACAACAGCAGCAACTTCACTAGCAACAGCAGAAACAGCAGATTCACTAACAACAACAGAAACAGAAGGAACATCATCAAAGACTGTAGAAGGCTCAAATTCAGTGGCCTCTGACATCAGAATGTCCTTGGAAGATGGTTCATCAGAACCAGTAGGAACTTCAGTAGCAGGCTGAATATCTTCAGCAGCAGCAGCAATATCAACATTCTCAGAAGCAAAATCAGTCCTTTCTTCAGAAGAAGCAGTAGCAGCAAGTACTGAATTTACAAAAGAAGTGATAATGCTAGGGTCACAGCAAGAAAAAGGCACAAGTGCCTTGGATAAATCATCTGGAGGCTGGACAGCATGGACTTCTGGCAGACAGCTAAATAAAGCAGAATCAAAAGCTGATAGCAAAGACCTGAGGTCTATTATAAGGACTGCAGTTGAAATTTGACTTTGTGCTTGAGGCACAGCAACAGCAACAGGAGCAGCAGAAGAAGCAGAACTAACAGCAGCAGCAGACAGAGAGCTTGCAGAAACAGCAGCAGCAGCAGCAGCAGCATGAAGATTCTCTTCATATGGCATCTCCCCCTGCCTAGATGCAGACATGTCTGGATCAAGGTACACTACTGTAGGTGCTGCCTGAGGGAAGTGGGAAGAGAGCCTGGCAGAAAGTGCTGCCACTGACAGGTGTAGAGGAGCCAAGGAGGTCTCCAACAATAGAGAGAGCCTGGGGGCAAGCAGCTCATACAGCCTGTCAGCAAGGGCTGAGAGGTCTACGTGCTCAAGAGCTGGAGCAGAGGTAGAAGGTATAGAAGCAGCTGAAGGTTCTGGAAGTGGAGAGCTGGAGAATTGTGGAAGGGATGGCTGAGGTATTGGTAGGGTGGATATGGAGGATAGGGGAATGGAGATGGATGGGGTGAATGTTGGTTGATCAATTATTTGGTGTAGGAGGTCTTGAAAGGAAGTGGAGGAGGAAGGTAATTCAGGAGGAGATGATGGGGAATCATCCATAAAGGAATCATCAAGTAGGGTGAAGGATGGATGAGAGGGTGAAGAGGTGACATCAGGTGGAGGGTAGGAGAATAGTGGGTGGAATTGGTCTGCTGGTGGAGGTAGAATAGGTTCTGGGGATGGTGTTGATGTTGGAGAAGGGCTGGATATGATGATGGTGGATGGAGCTGGAGTGGTGGATGGTATGGGAAGGGATGGAATTGGAGGAGGAGGAGGAGAGGCAACAGCAACCAGGTCATCTACAGGGGTAGAGACCTGTGGAGGAGTGACTCTTGGAGTCCTTGTGCCTGAAGGGGCACTGGAGGAGGGCCTGCTAGGCTTGCTTATTTGTCTGTCCCACTTTCCAAAGAGGGCACAAGACAATCTCTTGGAGGCATTGATATGAACTCCAGAGGAGACCAGCAAGGCAGGGCACCTGTGCTGCAGAAATACTCCAATAATTCTCCCAAAATTAACAAGACTTTTATTGATTTTCTTTTTGATGAGGTCAAAGAAAACCTCTCCCCAATTTAGATTCTTCTTGTCCACAAGAGCTCCCATGAGGCAGAGATGATATCTAAATATTATATCATGGGAAGAGTGCTTTGCCAGTAGCACTTTCCCAACCACATCTGCCATGAACCTGTATTTAACAGACAGGTTCCTTTTGAATAGCTTGCTAGGGTTTCCCTCTGGATGACCCATCCTGACAAGCAGTTCAGAATATTCCTCTCCAGATAACTCAGCAGAATCTTCTCCATTTCTCAATTCAAAAACTTCTGAAAGGATGGTTGGGGTCAAGGGTACCTGATTTCCAGAAATAGACCCAACAATAGTGTTGTTATCTTGATTATGGGCAGTATAAACCCACTCCTTTATCTCATCAGAAGCCAGCTTGATCCTGGTGGTCATTATTACTATCAGATTCTGGTCCTTGAACAAACCCAGTATATCTTGAAAAATCTGCTCAGTCGTGCTGAAGGATTCTATATCAATGTCAAAACCAGCATCAAACTTCATTGCAGCAAGAACAGCAACTAACACAGCCATGGTACCTGCAGAAATTCAACAAACAAAACGACCAAGTGTAGAACTGTTTGGAGGGAAAGAAAATTCTTGTAGAGAAATCGAAAGCGCAAATGAGAACGACGGCGAAAAAAGAGTTTTATATTAGGGTTCGACGCAGAATTGGAAAGATCGTTGAACTCAGTTCGACGATCGAGGCTTCTAAAGGAATCTGAAGAGTCTTCAACATCGTCGATCTCCGTTCGACGATATTGGAGAGCGTCGATCTCCGTTCGACGATCGTTCAGAGAACATGATCGTCGAGCGCCGTTCGATGATCGTTGACCGGAAGAGATAGTTCATACTATCTAGTAGACGTTGAACTCAGTTCGACAATTTTTGGAAATCGTCGATCTCCGTTCGACGATCTTGGGGCAAATCGTCAAGCGCAGTTCAGAGATTAGAAAAATTTTAGACACTAAGAAAAAAATCAGAATGTTTGCCTAGTCTTGGTCAATTTTTAAACTTTCAAAATCTTGGATATTATTTAAGACTTCCTCCATCTAACATTCCTAACTGATTTAGGAAGAAGGTGTGTTTCTTTTCATCCAATGGCTTGGTGAAAATATCTCCCCTTTGTAAATCAGTTGGGATATATTGTAATTCAATTTTATTCTTCTTAACATTATCCCTTAAGAAATGATGCCTAATCTCTATATGTTTTGTCCTACTATGGAGGACTGGATTTTGAGCTATGGAAATAGCACTTGTGTTATCACAAAAGATTTTAGACTTCTCTAAGTTGTAACCATAGTCTAGGAGTTGATTTTGAATCCACAAGATTTGTGAACAACAACTGCCTGCAGCCATATATTCAGCTTCAGCAGTTGAAGTTGACACAGATGTTTGCTTCTTACAAAACCAAGAGACAAGTCTGTCACCAAGGAACAGACAAGTTCCACTGGTGCTTTTCCTATCAATTCTGCATCCAACATAATCAGCATCTGAGAATCCAGTTAAATCAAATGCTGAATCTTTTGGATACCAGAGACCTAGATTTGGACAACTTTTAACATACCTGAGAATCCTCTTTACTAAAGTTAGGTGTGACTCTCTAGGGCTTACTTGGAACCTAGCACATATACATGTAGCAAACATTATATCTGGTCTACTAGCTGTAAGATACAGTAAAGAGCCAATCGTTTCTCTATATGTTATCTGATCAACAGGTTTCCCATGTTCATCAGCATCCAATACAACATTGGTAGTCATGGGTGTTTTCATACAAGATGCCTCAGACATACCAAATTTCTTAACCAGTTCATTTGCATATTTGGTTTGAGAAATAAAGATGCCTTCAGCATGTTGCTTGACTTGCAATCCTAGGAAGAAGGATAGCTCACCCATGCTACTCATCTCAAATTTAGAATGCATCAGGTTAGAAAACCTTTTGCACAATTTAGAGTCAGTAGAACCAAAAATGATATCGTCTACATAAATTTGTACTAGTAGGGTATGGGACTTATGGGTTCTAATGAAAAGAGTTTGGTCTACTCTACCCCTTATAAAACCATTTTCCAAGAGAAAGCATGCTAGGGTCTCATACCATGCTCTAGGAGCTTGCTTGAGACCATATAATGCTTTGTTCAGTCTAAAAACATAATCATGAAAAGTTGGAGAGATAAAACCTGGAGGTTGTCTGACATAAACTTCCTCTTTGATGTCTCCATTCAGGAATGCACTTTTGACGTCCATCTGATATACTTTGAAGCCTTTGTGAGCTACATAAGCTAGAAATATTCTGATGGCTTCTAGTCTTGCAACAGGTGCAAAAGTCTGGTCATAGTCGATTCCTTCTTCTTGAGAGTATCCCTAAGCAACTAGCCTTGCCTTGTTCCTTATAATTACTCCTTGATCATCCAATTTATTTCTGAATACCCATTTTGTTCCAACAATGGAATGATCCTTAGGCTTTGGCACTAGTTCCCATACTTTGTTCCTCTCAAATTGATGCAACTCCTCTTACATTGCAATGATCCAGTGTGGATCTTGCTCTGCATCTTGAATGGACTGAGGTTCAATTTGAGATAGGAAGCAGGTGTGCAACAAGTTTGGGTTGACCTGATTTCTGGTTTGCACACCAGCTGAGATTTCTCCAATTACTTGGGAAATTGGATGGTCTCTTGATGTTACTAAATCAACAGGGGGTGTTGATTGTTCACCAACCTGTGTTGTTGTTTCCTCTTGTGGTACAACAACTGGCTCTTCAAGTTGTTCTTCATTATGTTGAGCATTCCCTTCATCTTCACTGCTTTCATCCTCTTGAGTAACCTGTAACCTATTCAAGTCTTCAACTAGAGAATGTTCCTGCAAAGGTTCTATGGTAGAAGAATTCTTCTCCTTGAAAGACATGTTAGATTCATCAAATGAAATGTGAACAGATTCCTCAATTTTCAAAGATGATATATTATAGACCCTATAAGCCTTGCTGATCTTGGAGTATCCCAGAAACACTCCTTCATCAGCTTTGGCTTGAAATTTTGCTAAATATTTCTTGTCATTATTGTGAATGTAGCAAATACAACCAAAGACTCTAAAATAGTCAACTTTAGGTTTCTTCCCTTTGAGTAATTCATAGGGAGTCTTTCCCTTTAGTTTATGTATCAAACTTCTATTCAGCACATAGTTGGAGGTGTTCACTGCCTCTGCCTAAAAGGATAGAGGTAGATGAGCATCTGACAACAATATAGTGGCAGATTCAATAAGGGTTCTATTTTTCCTTTCAGCTACCCCATTTTGTTGAGGAGTTCTAGGAGCTGAGAAAGTATGCGTGATCCCTTCACTCTGACAGAACTCTTGCATAAGAAGAGAATCAAACTCTGTCCCATGATCACTTCTGATCAGGGCAATGTGAGTATTGAACTCAATCTGTATGCATTTGAGAAACTCTATCGGACACTTAAAGTTATCAGACTTCTTCCTTAGAAAGAACACCCAAGTGAATCTAGAGAAGTCATCTACAACTACTAAAGTATAGGATTTCCCTCCTAGGCTTTGTACTGTGATGGGTCCAAAAAGATCCATGTGTAACAGATACAATATCCTAGGTGAATCACTCTTATTAAGTGATTTAAAGCTGTTTTTAGTTTGCTTGCCTAATTGACAAGCCTTGCAGAGTCCTTCCTTCTTGTAGGGGCCAGAAGGTAGTCCTCTAACAAGGTTATCCTTGGATAGCTTAGCAATAGTTCTAAGGTTTAGTTGTCCTAATCTCTTATGCCATAAAATATTGGGTCTACAGACAGAGTTAAACAAGCAGATATCTACATCAGTTGAAAGAAAATCTACTAGATAGATGTTACCTTTCCTTTTACCTGTCAACACAGTTGTGTTGTCCTCTGACTTGATTTTGCATAAGGCTTTGCTGAAGGTCACCTGGTAGCCTTCATCACACAACTGACTGATGCTAATTAGGTTGTGCTTCAGTCCTTCCACATAAGCTACCTTCTTGAGAGTTACTGAACCAATCTGTACTGCACCATATCCTTTAGGCTGTCCAAAGTTTGAATCACCAAAGATAACTTTGGGTCCAAGCTTGGCTCTGAAGGATGTGAGGTTGTCCTTGTTCCCTGTCATGTGCTTAGAGCACCCACTATCCAAATACCATTGCTGGTTAGATGTTGGATAGGTCTTCACCTGCACATAAGACAATTCATTTGTTTTTGACCTAGTTTGCCTTGGGCCTAGGTTGATAACCTTTAAATTCTGAAATGAAAGACATCCCTGGTTGACTCTTATATCCTTCATGATGATATCTTCTTGGAGGTATAATCCATTCAGTATAGGGTTTAAAGATTTGGGATGAAGGACCCTTAGGATTCAATTTTGATTTGCCTTTGAAAAATTTTCCAGAGCTCTGACCTCTGTTCGACGATCTTGGAGCTGCGTTCGACGATCTTGGGTCAGATCGTCGAGCTCCATTCGACGGTCGACTATGGCTGAGGTCAGGTATTTGAGATCGTCGACCTGCGTTCGATGACTTTGGCTGAGATCGTCGATCTGCGTTCGACGATTTTTCCTGAGATCGTTGAGCTGCGTTCGGCGATCGTCGATCTTCATTCAGCGATCGTCGGTCTCCGTTCGACGATTTCTGCTGGGACTTAGTTTTCTGAGGCAGATTAGAATTTTTCCTAGCAACCTCTACAACTCCCTTTCCTTTGTCAGAAATGAATTTGATTGGAGTTGTTAGGACTATAGGTTGGCTGGATGAAGCACCCAAGCCCAGTGTACTGTTAAATCTAGAGTTCACTGTGCTTGTGATGTCCATCAGCTTGATGCTTCTCCCATTAAGGGATTCTTCAAGCTTCTTGGCCTCAGAGAGCTCACTTTTCAGTGAAGCTATCTGTTCTCTACAACACTCCAACTCCTGAGAGAGTTTGAGGTTTTCTGAATTTAAAGTATTGTGTTCAGATAATTGATTTCTGAGAGAGATAATCTCTTTCTCAGACTTTAGCAGGTCTAAACATAGTGCTTTAAATTCAGATTTAAAATCCTCTGAACTAAAATCAAAAGAACTAATTACCTGATCTTCTTTAGGTTGGGTCTCTGAGTCTGACTCTGACTCCTCTTCTTCTGAATTGTGCTGTGAGGCATTGATTGCCATCATGCAGAACTCCTTTTCTTCTGCATCATCCTCATCATCATTGGAACTGGATGAGGCTTCTAACTCCTCTTCAGTCTCACTCCAGGATTCAGCAACAAACCCTTTTCTTGTATGCTTGTTTTTGCTTGAAGAAGATTTGACATTGCCATTCCTTTTGGAGTCTTTCTCCTTTCTTCTTTCTTTCCTGTCACTTCTGTCCTTGTTCTTGTTCTCTGGACAGTCAGGAACTATGTGCCCTGGTTTCCTACAACCAAAGCAAATAATGTCTTTATTATTACTAATGTACTTGTCATACCTTGGCTTATCCTGCTCCTTGTCTGATCTTCTTCTGAAGTCCTTTCTGGCCATTTTGTAAAATCTTTTGGCCAGCAGACTGAGTAGTTCATCATTGCCTGTAGCTTTACCTTCAGGCAGATCCTCAGTTGCCTTGAATGCTATGGTCTTCTCTTTTCTTGTGGCTGGTGAGGTAGCCTTCTGTTCTTCCTCTCTATTTTTGATGAGTAGCTCATAAGATTTGAGCTTACCCAATAGAGCTTTAGTGGTGATCTCATTCAGACTTCTAGCATCCTTAATTGGTCAGATTCTTGAATCCCAAGTGCTGGGGAAGCACATTAGGATCTTGTCATTAAGTTCTGTTAGAGAGATCTCTTTGTCCAATGTCCTGAGTTCACTGACAATTAGACTTAGTCTGTTGTACATATCTCCCACTGACTCAGTCTCTCCCTTCTTGAAATTCTCATATTGAGAGATAAGGTGGGATCTTTTATCCTTTCTCTCATCAGCTGAGCCTGAGACTATTTCTGAGAGCTTGTCCCAAATTTCCTTGGCTGAATTACATTCAGCTACCTTTTGAAATATGTCATCAAACATTGTCTGAGCTAGGATGTTCATAGCCTTAGCATCAGCTACCTTCCATTTCTTGATGTCAGCATCTGTTCCTGATGGAGGTGGCACAGCATTTGTGCTTGTGTTCTCTGGGGGTCTTGGATACACTGTCAAAATAGAATTAAAGATATCTTCGTCAATAGAATTCATGTAAAGTCTAATCCTTGCTTTCCAAAGTGCAAACTTGGATAGATTGCACACTAGAGGTCTGGTGCTAGCATAATCTTTGTTTTGGGCCATGATTTGTGAAAATAAAATCTAGTAATAAAATACCAAAGAAAAACAGATCTAGTTTGGGATCTTTGAGTTCAGGTGTTAGCCTGTACAACCAATCAGGTATGGTATGTTTAACCAACCTCGCTCTGATACCAATTGAAAGAGCAGCTAGATCTGATATACTCTAGAGGGGGGTGAATAGAGTATATGGTGCTTTGAAACTTTTTACAACAATTGTTGTAAAATGTGTGAGCAGGGAAGCAATAATAAATCTAATTACAGCACTAAGTTAAACAAACACTAAGCACAGAAAAATCAAGGCCAGAAACAAAAATGAAAGCAAGCAAAACCAGAAGACACAAGGAAATATAGTGGTTCCCCTAAACTTGGGTACATCCACTCTTCTACCACCCTTGGTAGGAATCCACTGCAGGATGAGTTGATCAGGTGTCCTAGGCACCAATGAGATTTTGAAAAGGTGCTCAAAAACCAAAGCAAATTTTTTGATCAGGTGTCTTGCCACCAATGAGCTTTTGACAAGGTGCTCAAAAACCAAGCTCAAACTTTTGAAGGGAGTTTGAGAAACCCTTTACAGAGTGGGGGTGAGAGAGTGATGGCAGTCTTCTCTTTCTCAAACAACTGAGAAGACTATGTGGATTGATGTCAAAGCTCCCCCTGAATCCTTGAGATCTTCAGGAAGAAAAAGCTTTGCTGAGGGTGATAGGCCTTCAAAGATTGAACTCCAACAATAGATTATTTCAGCAATAGCTGAAATGTTGAATGTCTGGAGTCTGGAAATATGTTGGCCTTGAACACTTTGAAAACTAAAGAGATCTGAAGATTTTTGAAAGCTTGATCTTCTTGGATGTGTGTTCTTCAGAATTCTTTGTGATAGAAGATTTTTGAATGTGTCTCTGTGTCTGTATTCTCTCTCTGTATTGTGTGTGCTCTGTGAGAGATTCAAAAATCCTGTCTTTTATTCTCTGGTACAGAATAGAATAACATTCTCTGTCAAGGATAGCCGTTGGCCTGCATTGATTGCATCCTTAATTGCATAATCTCTTTTGGAGGAAAGTCCACAGAAACATTCCTTGAAAAATCCCTTGAAACTTGGTCCAGAAATGAATGAGAACGGCTAGGAAATCTCTGAATTAATTGCAGAATAACTCCTAACTGATTTGAATTTGAATTAAGAAATATCCTGGAAGTTATCTGAAATCGTCGAACTGAGCTCTGCTATCATCGAGCTGAGCTCAGCGATCTGTAAATATACAGCAGCAAAATATCGTCGATCTGAGCTCAAAGATCGTCGAACTGAGCTCAGAGATAAAGATCCAAAGCATAGTCAAAATCGTCGACCTGAGCTCACCGATCGTCAAATGGAGTTCGACGATATAATGATGTTGAGCTCAGCGATCGTCGAATGGAGTTCGACGATCTTGTCGAAGTTGAGCTAGACGATCGTCGATCGGAGTTCGACAAATCGTCGTGCTGAGCTCGACGATCAGACTTAGTCTCCAGACAGAGAATCCTGGTCTTCAGGGCAGCTTCCAAGCCTAGTCTTCTAACCCTTAGACTCAATTCTAATTGACCTATTAAGCTATACAGGAGGTCAAGCAAAGATTCCTAGAGACATAGTGATCCTGACCCAAATTAGTAATAGGGTGTTCCAACACACAGGCCAAGGAAATTGCTGATCTTAAGCTGACTGCATTAGATTCAGAAAAATTACTGGATCTAAAGATGAATGAAGTAGGCAAACTGAAAAACATAACTGTTATTCAGATGTGTACTATTATATTCAAGAATGATTAAATCAAAAGTTTGGAAGTCAAACTTTAGAAGGAAAAGGATCTGGTGGCTAAGTTCTCTAAGTAAAAATCAGTTTTACCTTTAATTGATGACTTTATTCCTAAAAAGGGTAAGACTGGATTGGGCTTTAAGGGAAATACATGGGCTGCCAATTCCAAAAGAAAAGGCAAAGCCCCAGTACAACCTCTAGCCTTCAAACCCCCCATTTCCTTCAGAAAAGTATGGCAGCCAGCTAATAGATATGATCATGATATTATACATGGTTATGGTAAGCCTGGAATTCTGAATGACATGGGTGTAGCTCCAGCACTCAAGCAAAGAACTACTGTACCAACAGTGTTAAGAATAGCTAACAACAATGCTGTTAGAATTGTACCTAAAAGAGGTATAATAGATGTGATTGTTGGTGCTGTGGTAAGATATGGCATTATGCCATGGATTGCTGGCACAATACCAGTGTCAGGGGGAATGCCAGCTTACCTGAGAGGAAGGCTGCTGGTAAGAACATCAAGTTTCAATCTAACTTGAACGTAGAACCCAATAAACATTGGGGTTCTAAGGTAAACTAATTTTATTTGCTACAGGTGGGTCCAAGTTACCATGCCCCTATATGGTACTTGGATAGTGGATGTTCCAGGCACATGACTGGAACAAGAAGAATGTTAAAGGACTATACTTCCATAGAGAATAGACCTAAAGTGATCTTTGGTGGATCAAAAAAAGGGGTCATTAAAGGGTTTGGTAATATTTCCTCTAGTTCTATAACAATCACTCAAGTGGCTTATGTAAAAGGTTTGAAACATAACTTGATAAGCATAAGTCAGTTGAGTGATCTTGAATATGACATCTCATTTATTAAGAATCGGTGTCAGATCAAAAGGACAAGTGATCAGAAGATGATCTTGTCTGGTTATAGAAAAAGGAATGTTTATTGTTTAAATTTTGATTATGAAAACATGAACTCACATGCATGTTTAGTTGAAGATGAGAAAGCATCTCAGTAAGTCCAATGACACAAGAGGCTAGCTCATCTGAACTAAAAGACTATAGGCCAGCTCTATAGCTTAGAGTTAGTGAGGAATGGTCCTCAATTTAAGTGTATAAAAGAGGGTATATGCTCAGCTTGTCAAAAAGGCAAGCAGACCAAATCCTCTTTTCATAGTCTTGATACCAAATACACTGTGAGGTGCTTGTACCTTTTGCATATGGATCTATTTGGTCCTATGCCAGTTCATAGTCTAGGTAGGAAAGTCTATACTTTTGTGGTAGTAGATGACTATTCTAGATATACATGGGTTTTCTTTTTGAGGTAGAAATCTGAAACCCCTACTATCTTTCATAACTTTATTAAACAAATTCAGAATGAATTTAACAATTCAGTGGTCAAAATCAAAAGTGACCATGGAACTGAATTTCAGTCTGAGTGTATGGCAAGGTTTTGTGAAGATCTAGAGATTCATCAGGAATTCTCCTCACCTACAACACCTCAGCAAAATGGTATTGCTGAAAGAAAGTATAGAACTCTCATTGAGGCTGGTAGAACTTTACTCAGTGACACTTCACTCCCAGAATATTTCTGGACTGAGGCAGTAAATACTGCTTGTCACGTTCTCAATAGAGCATCTATAACTAAGAATCACAAAAAGACTCCCTATGAGATTATGAAGGGCAGAAAACCAAACATATCCTACTTTAGGATCTTCGGTAGCAGGTGTTATGTACTTAATACTGGCAAGTCTCACCTAACTATGTTTGCTGCCAAATCACAAGATGTGATATTTGTTGGGTACAACAATAATAGTAAGACATATATGGTTTACAACTTGACTACACAAGTTGTAGAAGAGTCAATTCATGTAGTGTTTGATGAATCTTAGCTTATTAACAGTGTGTTGTCTAGAAATCCTTGTAGCTCAACTGGTTTAAAAGAAAGGTTGGACATGCTGACCATTAATGAAGATCAAAATGTAAGGCAGGATGTGGAAAATGATGGTTGCTATCCAGGGGGAGTACAAGGTCCACAAGCTGACATTGAAGACTATGAAGTTCAGTCTGGTGAAGAAATTGAAGAAGTTCAAATTGCTGATAGAATGCCTCTAGCAATAAGGAATATAAAGGATCATCCTGCACACCAAATCATTGGTGATCCCAGACATGGTGTGCAAACCGGAAGCAAACACATGAACATAGTGCTTTGCTCAAGTTTCCTGTCACAGTTGGAATCAAAAAGATTTGAAGAAGCCATACAAGACTCCAACTGGATTGATCCAATGCAGGAGGAGCTGAATTAATTCAGAAGGTATAAAGTATGGGAGCTGGTTCCAAAATCGAAGGATCATAACATAATTAAGACAAAGTTGATCTATAGGAACAAACTGGATGAGAATGGCATAATAGTGAAGAATAAATCAAGACTGGTTGCCAAAGGTTATAGACATGAAGAGGGCATTGACTTTGATCAGACTTTTGACCCAGTGGCAAGGTTGGAAGCAATAAGGCTATTCCTTGCCTTTGCTGCTTTTCAAGGTTTCAAAGTATACCAAATGGATGTAAAGTCAGCTTTCCTAAATGATAATTTGAAATAAGAAGTCTATGTTCATCAGCCCTCAGGTTTTGTTGATCCACTTTAGCCTGATTTTGTTTATAGACTTAAGAAAGCCTTATATGGTTTGAAACATGCCCCTAGGGCTTGGTATGAAACATTGTCTACTTTTCTCATTGAAAATAATTTTTCAAGGGGGAAAATAGACAAGACTCTATTCCTTAGGGAGTCAAAGGGCAAGATGATCATAGTATAGATTTATGTTGATGACATAATCTTTGGATCTACAGAGAACAACCTTTGTAGGAAGTTTGCAAAACTTATGCAAGGGAAGTTTGAGATGAGCAGTATGAGTGAGCTCAAATTCTTCTTGGGACTCCAAGTAAGACAGACTGATGAGGGCTTGTCCATCTCACAGTCTAAGTTCAATAAGGAGTTAATTAAGAAATATGGTATGAAGTCATCCACCACCATGAGAACTCCAATGGGGACAAGTATGCCTTTAGCCAAAGATGATGCAGGAAAACCTGTAGATGAGTCTTTGTATAGAGGGATAATTGGCTCCCTCCTATACTTAACTGCTAGTAGACCAGACATTATGTATGCTACATGTGTCTGTGCTAGGTACCAAGCAAGCCCTAAAGATTCTCATTATACAGCTGTTAAAAGAATATTGAGATATATTAAGGGCACACCTAATCTTGGTCTTTGGTACCCTAAGAATAGAGACTTTCTACTGACTGGTTTTTCAGATGCAGACTTTGCAGGTTGCAAAGAAGATAGAAAGTGCACCACTGGTACATGTCAGTTTCTAGGTGGTAGACTAGTATCATGAAGCAGTAAGAAGCAGACTAGTGTGGCAATTTCCACTGCAGAGTCTGAGTATATTGCTGCAGGCAACTGCTGTGCTCAGCTTCTATGGATTCAACATCAACTTGAAGACTATGGTCTTAAGGTAAGTAGAACTCCACTATTTTGTGATTCTACAAGTGCTATTTCTATTGCTAAAAATCCTGTATCACATAGCAGAACAAAGCATATAGAAATTAGATTTCACTTTATTAGAGAACATGTTGAAAAAGAAGATATTTGTTTAGAATTTGTCACCACAAATAATCAAATTGCTGACATGTTTACTAAACCACTAGATGAAACTAAGTTCAATTATTTCAAAATTGAATTAGGCATGTTAAACCTAGAGTAACTTAGTAATTCTGGCTAAGTAAGTCAATGCTGACATATAGAAGTGTATGTCGACACAAAAGGAAATGTGTGTGGACATATAGTTGTTTGTGTCGACACTTAAGATAAGATGTATCGACACTACAGAATAATGCTGAGATAGTGGTGTCGATACTCAGAGGTTGGTGTCGACACATCTAAGTTCTATCATTTAGATAGTTGTGTTGACACATAAAAAAGTCTGTGTCGACACACATATATTACAGTCGACTATTAAGAAGTCTGTGTCGATACATCACAAACTGTGTCGACACATAGTGTTGTCTGACTCTGTCGAGACATTAGAAGTCTGTGTCGACACAATCTCTACAGTGTCGACACAATCTCTACAGTGTCGACACATTAAGTTTCTATAATTCCACCTTTTGGCCTTCTGTGTTGACAAACCTATAAATAGGTCACAGAACACTTTTGTCGACTAAGCTCTCAACATTTTCGAGACCCAAACCTTGAGTCGACAAACCTTCATCTCTCTTTATATCAAATTTCCCGTCATCAATGGCGCCAAAGTTGGAGACCAACATCAACGAAGGTTATGAGTTAGTTCGCAATGCTTTTGAAGATGCAACGACAGAAATTAGAGATGTAATAACCCTAATCCAAGATAATGGTTTAGAATATCTAGTTTCCGAACCTACCAAGATCTGGAAGATAGAAATTCTTGAATTCTATACAAAAGCAACCCTAGATTCAACTGAATTGAAGATTAGGTCATCTATTCAAGGCAGCAAGGTGAAACTTACCCAAAAGCGACTGAGGAAAACACTTCAATTGCACAGGACTCAGGAAGATGATGAAGTTACATCTTCAATGACCAAAGAAGCTCTTCAATGGTGTGACCTGGATCCCACCACTAAGATTGAATCATCCATGCAAAGGAAAGGAATGAACTCATAAGGAAAGTTTCTCTCAGAGATAATGGGCAAAGTAATTCTCTGTAAACCAGGTGGAGATGATAGGATCTCAACCTATATGTTCAGCGTGATGACCAGAATTATTTTCAAAATAAAGACTAACTGATCTGCAGTGATCTTTGACAAGATCAAGGAAAGCCTGAAGAAACCTAATCTAGGTAGGATACTGAGTCTGTATTCGGCAATAACTATTCTTGAAGTGCTGAACCACACCAGTGGATCTAGAATAAATCACATGAGAATGATGGATATGAAAATACTATCTAGGTGGGAAAGAGTTCTGACAAAAGATGGTTCAACACCACAGAAACAACCACAACAGAAAAAGAAAAAACAACACCCAGGAAGCCTGAATCATCAGTGATTCAGAAGAACAAGTAATCTTCAGTTCAGATGGAGACCAACAAGAATATACAAGGAAATCATCTGCTCCTAAGAATGTAGTTGATAGTCAGATGGAGGGGGAGTTTATTTCAGAAAGCACCATCCCACTGGATCAAGCTCAAGATGTGCCTCCTTTAGGGGGAGCAAATGAACTTTCCCCAGTTCAACAAGAATTCTTGCCTTCAGAAAGTGCTCCTGAGAAAGAGCAAGCTGCTTTAGAGAGTGAAACAGCCACTCAAACAATTCTTGAGGTAATAAATGATATTAATCAAACTATACTAGATACTGAGCCAGACTCACTTACTGTGCTTCTAACTAATTTTGAACAGACACACCATGACAACATTCCTACACAGGATGTATCTATGGAAAATACATCTGCATTAGATAATATTCCATTAAATGTTCAAGATACAGATATTCCTCCAGTTCAACTACAACAGGAATTTACTCTTGATCAATTATTACCTGATTTACAAGATGTAAGAAATGAGGAAGTTGTGCCAAGAACTGAAGGGGAGGAGCTAGGGACTCAGGGGGAGTTGCCAAGAGCTGATAAGGAGCTGCCCTCCAGTCCAAAGGACATAGTAAATCTAGAAAGTCCTTTAGAATCTGATGATGGAGAAGCACAAAGAGCAAAGAAGAGAAAATTGATGGTTTACAAGAACAAAAGCTCAAATTGTAAGAAAGCTTTCCAGATAGCCTCATAACCCTCAGCACCAACAGTTGAATTCAGTTCATTGTTGGTTGCTATGAAAATTAAAATGGATGAGCAAAGAGCAGCCATGGAGAAATATATGGATGAAACTCATAAAGATTTGCAATTTTCCTTGGCTCAAGACATAAAATCAATCAGATTTGAAGTTAATCAGAATAAGAAAGAGATGACAGATTGCTTCCATAAAGGAGGTAATACTATAGTTTTTCTGGCCAAACAGCAACAAGAGGCAAGGATACAAATTGATGATATAGTGGTCAAGCAAGGATATGTCCTTGAAAATCAAATTAGAATGAATGACAATCTTACTGAATCACATAATGTGATTGTTACAGAATTAAAGAATACTGCAACTGCACTGACTGAGGAAAAGACTAAAGAGAAATCAGAGTTTGATAAGAAACTTCAAGAAGATTTAGCCACTTTTCAATCTGCCATTCAAGCCTCTCAGAACATTATCTCTGCTCAGCTCCAAAGGTTTAAAGCTTATCATACAAAATGAACCAATTATCTAGTTAATCAGATTAGGTTCCAAAAAGATGACTTAAGAGATCATATTGAGAGAGAAGTCATAAAGGGGGAGAGGTTGATAGTCAATGCTAGCTCAGAGCATGCCAAATGGATAACAAATGCTGTTAGAGCAACTCTGGGATATCCAACCATACGTGATGATGATAATACAGCTGAGTCAGGAATTCAAGCTGCAGGAAATGAAGGGGGTCAGTAGAAGGTAGCTCAAATCATATATCCCCCTTCAATCTTTGAGGAAATTTAAGAACTGGTTCACCAGATGTATAGCCCTCTAGAGGCTACTATGAATGTTATCTTTGAAAAAGTGGAAATGTCAGAGGCAGCACTGAATAAAGAGCAAGAAGCTCAACTTTCAAAGAAAAGATTTAGAGAGCAGGCTGAACTGAAGCCTGATTTTGAAAAATGGAGTCCAACCTCCATGAATATAATACTTACTGCCTGGCAAGCTGTCAAAGACAAAATGCATGATAGAGGCAAGTGATATTCTGCAGCTGAGTGGAATAAATATCTGCAAAGACAAGATGTTATTTAGCAGTTCAGAAGGGATCACAATGCTTGGAGAATACCTGCTACAGTAGTAGAACCCAGTAAATACTTTCCTAAGCCTTTTCACTATTTTGAAAGGCAAAAAGTTAAGGCTGAAGAACTTAAAAAGAAGGATCTCAAAGGAAAGAAGCCAGCTGAAGATAATGAAGCTCCAGTACAAGCAAGGATCCAGTCTGGAAAAGGCATAGTGATCAAGGAGCCTGATCAGCCTTATGATAGATTGACTAGATTATAAAACATTGTAATTTTCAGTTTTAAACTCCATGTAATCTACTATCAACAAACTATTGTAAAGTTTTAAACAAAATAATGATTCATGATTGTTATTGTTGTACATATTCTGTGTTTTGTTTATATGTTTCCCTGTCAGTGAATGTTTTATACATCATATTGTTAATTTTATTATAAGTGATGTATATCATTGACTAAGGATTATGACTTCTCCAAATAGGGGGAGATTGTTGGGTACATTGGAAAATGTGTACCAGATTTGTTGAATCTTGTGAAGTGAAAGTGGGTGAATGGATGGCTTGGGCAACCTATCCGCGCGGACAACGCGGACAAGGTTTGCGGACTGCTAAGTCGGCAGGGATATTGTAGGAAGTTTGCTCTGTGGCGGCGTGGGCGGTCTGTTCGCGCGGACTACGCGGACAGCAGCGGTGGTCTGTCAGGCCGGGGATTACTCAGCAGGCAGTTGGTTCCCAGGAATTAACCGGGCGGATAGAAATCCTATTCGCGGAGTCCGGCATGAAGCGGACTGATGAACTGGAGCTCGGCAGACCGGTTTGGCAGTTGCCTTGTGAAAGATATAGTACCTAAACACCTAGAGGGGGGGTGAATAGGTGACTTAATTCTTTTTAACTTTTTATGGCAGCAATCAGTTTACAACATAGATTTTAATCTACTTTAGCACAACAATCACACAGCATTCACAGCTAATCACAGCACACAGAAGACACACAGTTTTATAGTGGTTCCCCAAGGTTTGGGTACATCCACTTTCCCTCTTCGCCTATCTAGCAGTGTACTAGATTCGGCCAAACTTCTCCACTATCTCAGAACCCAAACTGGTTCCTACACCTCAGGCCCAAGTCCCTACAACTCAGCTTTTCCACAAAGCCTACACTCAGCCACAAAGGCCTACACTCAGCCACCCAGGCCTACACTCAGCCACAAAAGGCCTACACTCAGAGATTCCAATCTCCTACACTCAGGCTCCCAATCCCTACACTCAGCCTTTATAATTACAGGCTTACAAACACTCAGATCCAAAGGATCCTACAAGATAAAAATGAATTTACAAATGATAACTCAGCAACTCAGAAACAAGTGAGGGGAGTTGTGAGTTTCTTGATGAGTTCTTGGAAGAACTCAGCTGGATTCAATCTGACTTAGCTTTCTTCAAAGCTTCTTGAAAGTAGAACTCAATAAGATTGACTCCTTCTGCAGTTGATCCTTGACCTCTGCTTCTTAAGATCCAGAATAAATCTGAACCCTTCTTCTCAGCCTAGTTCCAACGGCTGATTTCTTAGATGAAGCCCTCTCTCTCCAACTTCTTAGATCTGCACTTGGACAGCTAGATCTTCTTATTTAGATACTTGATCAATAAATTGAACAACTCTGTGAATCACTTTTGAACAACTTCAACCTGTCCAACAACTGATTTCTGTAGACTGTATGAGCCTATTTATAGGCCTTCTTCATGGTAACCGGCTGGTCCGGTCCATAACTGAATTCTGACATCTCTGACAGGTGCTGTAGACCGGCTGGAACGACAGCTATCAAGTCATCCAGTCAGTTCTTGAAAGTTCTATAACTGTCTGAAAGTGTCGAGACTTTCTGTCTATAAGTGTCGACACTTATAGACTAAGTGTCAACACAAGTTGTGTAAGTGTCGACACTAGTCTACAAGGTGTCGACACAACTCCTTGTGTTGTAGATACTATGTCTCGACACAGTTTCTTCATCATGTGTCGACGCTGAAATTGAGTGCCGACACAAGTACTTAATCTTCTGTATTTTGCTGAAATCTTCTAAGTGTCGACACATCTCCTTTGTGTCGACACATCTTCATGTGTTGAATCTGATAAGTGTCGACACTGCTTCTTGGTGTCGACACATAGTCTTCAGTGTTGATACTTGCTGAGTGTCGACACAGCTCCTTGTGTCGACACTTGATTCTTCTGTTGAGACTTCAGCTGAGTGTCGACCCATAGTCTTAGTGTCGACACTTGTACTTAGAATTAATTTGTTGAACTTTGCTAATCTTTGCTAAGTGTCGACACAGCTCCTTGTGTCGACACTTTCTTCAAGTGTTGAGTCTTCAGTTAAGTGTCGACACATTGTTCTGGGTGTCGACACTTACTTCAAGTGTTGACTCTTCTGCTAAGTGTCGACATATTATTCTGAGTGTCGACACTTGTACTTAGTCTCTACTGACTTTTGCTGAGTGTCGACACAGCTCCAAGTGTCGACACTTTCTGGTGTAGACACAGTTCTTCTAGGTGTCGACACTGCTTTACTGTACTTTCTTCATTGAGTGTCGACACAGCTCCTTGTGTCGACACTTTCTGTCTGGTGTCGACTCTGCATCCCAGGTGTCGACACAATGACTCCAAGTGTCGACACTGCTTGTCTGGGTGTCGACACAAGACTTCTTAAGTGTCGACACTTTCCCTCTGGGTGTCGACACATGGACTTAGAAACTTTTTGCTTTATTCCTGCAAATACTTAACCTGCACAAGTAACTCAAAAACACATTAAATACATTTTGATGTATATCATTGAGTTCGGTGAGGCTTCTTCAAATCAGGTACATTTAGACCAATGTACCCAACACCTTGGTCTTGCTCTAGTGGAGCGGCAAGTGGAAGCCGCGGAGTTCGCCGGTCAGCGCGGACAGAAACTGGAGGTCGCCTGGTATGGCGGGCTAGATCCAGTGTCCGCCAGTAAGTGCGGACTGGCCCTTATGGCCAGTGGACTGGACTTGGTGTGATCTGAACCAAGTCCAGGGTGGCTCAGTCCGGGGAGATCACGCAGTGGAGCGCAGGCTGGTTTCTCAGTCCGCCAAGCATAGTAGAAGTGTTGTTGCCTTGTTTGCTAGCTTGGGGAAATGCGGACTGGAGAATTGCTTGTGCATGAGCGTGCAGACTGGAGCCAGAGTCCGCTGAGTTCAGTTTAGCCTTGTGATGAGGTTATGAGCTCAGGGATGCGGACTGGAGTCTGCTGTTAGCAGACTGGATCGGCGTGTCCGCTGAGTCCGGCGGTGCCTTGGAGATAGAGGCATGGACTCAGGAGGTGCGGACGGAAGCCGAGTATCCGCTGAGTCCGGCAGGTGCCTTGATGGCGAGGCTGCGGGCTCGGGTTTTGCGGGCTGATGCCTTGTCCGCAGATTGGCGGACACGACTGTTGTGGAGTCCGGCTGTAGTGGTCCTGGCTTGGCCTCTGGCGGCAAGGCGGGCTGGATATCGGAGTCCGGCCTTGGAGAAGCTGGGGCGGACTGGCTATCTGCACAGGGGCGGCGAACTGGAATGTGTGTCCGCGGCCTGGCGGACACACTTGTTCTTGCTGCGGGATGTGGCGGTGATCCTATCGGCTAGGGCGGTGACCATACTCATCATCGTGCCTATAAATAGGACCCATGTCACATCAGGAGTAACTAACCTGGACCGAAGTAAGTGAACAGTAATTGAGCTCGCGTAAGTTGCTGCGGTCTGGACTTTGGTGTCCGCGCGGTTTGAGAGTTGACCCGGTTGTATTGTGCAGGTTGTGCGGATAGCGCTGGAAAGCCAGGACTTGGCTCTGATTGCGGTCAGGGACAGTGCGGACTCTGCGGTTAAGCAACATGCGGTAAACAGCAGGTCGCGGATAGCGACCAGGCGGTCTCCTCTTTGGCAACTTGGTTCGGAGTTCAGGAAGTCGCCTGCTTCAGGCGGACTGTTCCATTTGGTAGCGCAGCTTGTGCAGTCTGGCAGCTAGGCGACCTCGCGGTCAGGCGGCCTGCAGATCGGCGGTGAAGAGCTAAGCATTGGAATAAGGGGTAGTCCGTGCGGCTTGGGTTGCGGTCTGGCGACCTGGCGGACTGAGCGTACTCCACAGTAGTAGACCGGCGGCTTGATGGTTGATTCCGCGCGGCTTGTTTTTCTTTCTTGTCTTTGTAACTGTCTCTGCTCTCCTGGTTTGGTTTTTGGTAAAGCATGTCTCGCCATGTATGTCTCGCCTTGTAAAGAAGTTTGCTCTTGATCAATAAAGAAGCTTGTGCTGCATGTGTTGCTGGTTGTTACTGCTTTGTTGAGATAACCCCTGCTAACTCCACGATCCGGGAAAAATTTCAACAATATAAGTGGGGTGTTCTCCGCCGGTTTGTTGAGTGTCAACCGGGTATCCGAGGAGGCCTCTGCGGTTTTGTTGAATTTTAACATGGTATCAGAGGGAGGTTGTTGGAGTGGTCAAGCAGTGCTCAACGGAAGTAGTTGCTCTTCTGTAGAGGAAACCAGTGGTAGAACCATGGCATTGGAGGATGCAAGTTGTCTTGGTATTGATCTTCTTACAGAGACGAACTTTGAAAGGTGGAAGTCCTGTATGAAGAGCTTTCTTCTTGGCGAGGACCTTTAGGAGGTTGTATGTGGAGCAGGAAGACAAGAGGATACTGCTGGCAATGCTGAGGCGATGAGAGCTTGGAAGGAGACAAATACGAAAGCGGAGTCTATTCTCAAGCAAGTGATCTCATCGGAGCTCTTGGACGACATCAGTGGATGTCGGTCAGCTGCGGAGGATTGGACTTCCCTAGATGGGTTGTTCAGGAAGAAGGTGAAGGTTGCTGCTGAAGATGGTCCCTCTACTTCGTATCAGGAAGAAAGGAGTGTTTCTCCTAGGCGTGATAGGAAGAGGAAGGAAGGACCAAGGTGCTATAAATGCAAGCAGCAAGGTCATCTTCGGAAGGAGTGCAAGGTTGTCTTGCTCTCGGCGATCGTTGCTCAGGTAGGGAGGAAGGAGAAGAACCTTGTTGGGTTATCAACAAGTTCTGGATCTGATCGGAGGAATGCCAGTGATAGTGCTGCGATCTGGCATGAAAGACCGGGGCATGTAGTGATGGACAAACTGAAAGCAATGGCGGAAAGAAGACTCGTAAGAGGCTTGCCTAGATTGTCATCCTATGGCGATGGTCGGGGGTGTGCGGGATGTCAGGAAACTGGAGCCTATCGCTTCATGGTTGATAAAGCACAATCCAGATGTTATGCACCATTGGCGGTTGTTCATTGTGCTCTGGTGGGACCGACCGTCACGGCCAGTCTTGGAGGCAGCAGGTTCATGCTGATATTGGTTGATGACTATTCTAGGTATACATGGGTATACTTCATGAAGAAGATGTCCAACATGGTACGCTTGTTTGTGGAGTTCAAGAAGCTTGTGGAAGGCCAGCTTGGCCGGAGGATCAAGGTGTTGAGGACAAGTATCGGTGGTGAGTTTGGCTCAACTGAGTTCTCACACTTTTGCAGGAAGCAAGGGATCCGGAAGGAGCTTTCTTATGGACATACTTCACAACAAGGTAGTATTGCAGCTCGGATGATCCGTTGGTTAACGGAGACCTGCAAGTGTTGGCTTCAGAGTAAAGGCGTTCCGAAGGCTCTTTGGGCGGAAGGGATAGCCTGTGCTGCTCATGTCATCAACCGGATGCCACTTAATCCGATCATAGTGAAGACTCCTTATGAGCTGATATTCGGAGTGAAGCCCTCAGTGAAGCACCTTCGGGTGTTTGGATCTACCTGCTATATACACTCTCCGGGTGCTCTCAAGACAAAGTTAGTCTTTGTTGGGTATGATGAGCAGAGAAGAAGATGGAGGTGTATGGATCCTGCGACGAAGAAATTCATAGTGTCGAGAGACATTGTCTTCGATGAGTTGACGCCGTTTTGGGGTAGCTCTCATGTGGAGCTAGAGATAAGCAGGTCAGATGGTGGGCTGAAGGAGGCTGCTGCTAAGGAAGTGGAGTTACCTGAGTCACCAGGTGCTCCAGGTTGTTCTAGCTCCGGGGCAAAGGCGTCAGAGTCGAGAAGAAGGGGGAGCGATGCTCCAGGATCTTCTGGCTCGAAGGCGGAGGCTTTCGGTTCAGGAAGTAAGGGGAGCGATGTTCCAGGTAGTTCTTGTTCAAGAGGAGAGTCTTCTGGTTCAGGTAGCAGGGGGAGCATTGCTCCAGGTGCTCTTGGTTCCAGTGAGGAGGCGTCTTGTTCAGGGAGCAAGGGGAGCATTGTTCCGGGTTTGACCGGGAATGGAGCTGGTTCAGTAGCAGCGGAGGTGGTTAGCCATGATCAGGTTCTTCGGGGATCGAAGAGGATCAGTAAGCCACCAGCTCGATATAGCGAAGGGAATACGGCGGACTTGGTCCCGTGTTTCCTTGTTAGCCCTCAAGTCGAGCAAGTTATTTCTGGTTGTGATGACCCCACTAGAATCAAGGAGGTGGTTGGCACCAAGGCTGAGGAGGTGACTTCTCTCAGAGGTAATAAGGCTTGGGCTTTTGTGCCCAAGGAAGTTGGTGATACTCCTATGATGCATGAGTGGAGGTTGAAGCTGAAGAAGGCAGAGGGAAGCATGGCTCCTTTTGGGAGATGCTGGAGGGCTCCCTCATGGTCCATGATATGCAGGGCGAGGACTATGTCTTGGACATCTCTTCGTAGATGCTATCGGAGGGACCAGGTGCAAGGTTACGGGAGCTGCTGGAGTTATTCACCACTTTTCACTTCAAGGGGGAGTGTTGAATCTTGTGAAGTGAAAGTGGGTGAATGGAAGGCTTGGGCAACCTATCCGCGTGGACTACGCAGACAAGGTTTGCGGACTGCTAAGTCGGCAGGGATGTTGCAGGCAGTTTGCTCTGTGGCGGCCTGGGCGGTCTGTTCGCGCGGACTACGCGGACAGCAACGGCGGTCTGTCAGGCCGGGGATTACTCAGCAGGCAGTTGGTTCCCAAGAAGTAACTGGGCAGATAGAAATCTTATTCGCGGAGTCCGGCATGAAGCGGACTGATGAACTGGAGCTCGGCAGACCGGTTTGGCAGTTGCCTTGGTCTTGCTCTAGTGGAGCGGCAAGTGGAAGCCGCGGAGTTCGTCGGTCAGCGCAGACAGAAACTGGAGGTCGCGCGGTATGGCGGGCTAGATCCAGTGTCCGCCAGTAAGTGCGGACTGGCCCTTGTGGCCAGTGGACTGGACTTGGTGTGATCTGAACCAAGTCCAGGGTGGCTTAGTCCGGGGGAGATCGCACAGTGGAGCGCGGGCTGGTTTCTCAGTCCGCCAAGCATAGTAGAAGTGTTGTTGCCTTGTTTGCTATCTTGGGGAAATGCAGACTGGAGAATTGATTGTGCATGAGCGTGCGGACTAGAGCCAGAGTCCGCTGAGTTCAGTTTAGCCTTGTGATGAGGTTATGAGCTCAGGGATGCAGACTGGAGTCTGCTGTTAGCAGACTGGATCGGCGTGTCCGCTGAGTCCGACGGTGCCTTGGAGATAGAGGCATGGACTCAGGAGGTGCGGACGGAAGCCGGGTGTCCGCTGAGTCCGGCAGGTGCCTTGATGGCGAGGCTGCGGGATCGGGTTTTGCCGGCTGATACCTTGTGCGCAGATTGGCGGACACGGCTGTTGTGGAGTCCGGCTATGGTGGTCCTTGCTTGGCCTCTGGCGGCAAGGCGGGCTGGATATCGGAGTCCGGCCTTGGAGAAGCTGGGGCGGACTGGCTATCTACACAGCGACGGAGAACTGGAATGTGTGTCCGCGGCCTGGCGGACACACTTGTTCTTGCTGCGGGATGTGGCGGTGATCCTATCGGCTAGGGCGGTGACCATACTCATCATCGTGCCTATAAATAGGACCCATGTCACATCAGGAGTAACTAACCTGGACCGAAGTAAGTGAATAGTAATTGAGCTCGCGTAAGTTGCTGCTGTCTGGACTTTGGTGTCCGCGCGGTTTGAGAGTTGACCCGGTTGTGCTGTGCAGGTTGTGCGGATAGCGCTGGAAAGCCAGGACTTGGCTCTGATTGCGGTCAGGGACAGTGCGGACTCTGCGGTTAAGCAACAGGCGGTAAACAGCAGGTCGCGGATAGCGACCAGGCGGTCTCCTCTTTGGCAACTTGGTTCGGAGTTCAGGAAGTCGCCTGCTTCAGGCGGACTGTTCCATTCGGTAGCGCAGCTTGTGCGGTCTGGCGGCTAGGCGACCTCGCGGTCAGGCGGCCTGTAGATCGGCGGTGAATATCTAAGCATTGAAATAAGGGGCAGTCCGCACGGCTTGGGTTGCGGTCTGGCGACCTGGCGGACTGAGCGGACTCCACAGCAGTAGACCGGCGGCTTGGTGGTTGAGTCCGCGCGACTTGTTTTTCTTTCTTGTCTTTGTAACTGTCTCTGCTCTCCTGGTTTGGTTTTTGGTAAAGCATGTCTCGCTATGAATGTCTCGCCTTGTAAAGAAGTTTGCTCTTGATCTATAAATAAGCTTGTGCTGCATGTGTTGCTGGTTGTTACTGCTTTGTTGAGATAACCCCTGCTAACTCCACGATCCGGGAAAACTTTCAACAATATAAGTGGGGTGTTCTCCGCCGGTTTGTTGAGTGTCAACAGGGTATCCGAGGAGGCCTCTGCGGTTTTGTTGAATTTTAACAAGATTTGGAGAAGCCACACCTAACTCAATGATATGCATCAAGTTGTATTTGATGTTGTGTTGAGTTATCATGTGCAGGTTAAGAAAATGGAAAGGAAAATTTTCAAAGTACAAGTGTCGACACTTGGGAATAGCTGTGTCGACACCAAGGGCCAGATTGTGTCGACTTCCAGAATTTGTGTCGACACACAGAAAATCTGTCGACAACACTGTGTCGACAAAAAGGGCCAGATTATGTCGACATCCAAAATTTGTGTCGACACACAGAAAATCTGTCGATAACACTATGTCGACACAAAGGTCCAGACTTGTGTCGACATTATTAGAAGCTGTGTCAACATATAGAGAAGCTTTCGACAAATTCCAGAATTCTGTCGACAACGACTGTGTCGACACACTCCAGAATTCTGTCGACACCAACTTTGTCAAGACAAGGAGTGTTTGTGTCGACACACAGGACTTGTGTCGACACATTCCACAGAAGCTGTGTCGACAATAACAAGACTTGTGTCGACACATGGATTATGTGTGTCGACACATATGAAGAATTCAGTCGACATTCTATGTTGCTGAGTCAAAGTTCAATGAAGGCTAAAGTAATACAAGTGTAGACTTATAAGCTGTCAAGCTGACATTGCTGTCATATCTGTTATAGGTGTCAGAATACTGTTTGAAACCGGAATAGTCGGTTACCATAGATGAAGCCTATAAATAGATATGCTCTCTCAATAATTGGACAAGTTAGTGAACTACAACTACAAGAATAACAGATACAGAACAGAGAGAAGTTAATCAAGCCAGTCAATTATAATCTCCGAAGGATTGAGAATCCAGAAGAAGAGAAAGAAACATTCAACAGATTATAGAGAGAGAGAAAAAAACAAGAAGGAGAGAAGTTCTTATCCAGTGAAGGCAGATTCTGAACAGTGTGCCTGAAGAATTCAGATCAAGTCTGAAGAAGAATTTAGATTAATTTCTGAAGGAAGCTGGTTGAAGATCAACTCCAACATCAAGAAGATCAACCCTACTGTGTTCAGATTCAAGAAGCTTTGAAGAAAGCTAAGTCAGGTTGATCCTTAAGAAATCAGTTCTATTAAGAACTGATCAAGAAGCCTTTAACCAATTCTCTCTCCATCTGGTTGAAGATATCAACAACTTTTCATCAATAATTTTGTAGGATCTGTACTAGATCTGAGTGTAGGAGATTTATATCTCTGAGTTGTAAGCCTAAATTGTAAAGGCTGAGGTAGGGCTGTATGCATAAGGTAGGGGAATTTGTTCCCTGAGTTGTAGGCCTGTGATAGAGGCTGAGGTAGGAATGTTGCCTGAGTTGTAGGTGTGGGGTGTCACTCTAAGTTGTAGGCCTGTGGAAGAGGCTAAGGTAGGGCTTGTACCTGAGTTGTAGGAGTGTAGATTCACTCTGAGTTGTAGGAACCATTCTTGGTTCTGAGCTGTAAGATCTGCGGATCTGAGAAGAAGGAAGGAAGTTAGGACGAATCTAGTACACTGCCAGATAGGCGAAGGGGGAAAGTGGATTTACCCATCATTTGGGGAACCACTATAAAACTGGTGTGCAATCTATGAATGCTGTGTATGTGAATGATGTGTTGCACTTTCTACTGAATACATTGCTATACTATCTAGAATTATCGGCCTAAGTTAGAAAAAGAATTGAACCTAGTCACCCCCCTCTAGGTGTTTAGAACATCTTGAAACCAACTCTTTCAACTGCCCCAGTCCGCACTCGCCAAGCTCACAACCAAGGCACAATGCAACTACTGTCGAGCTTGGCGGACTAAGAAAAAGTCCGCACTCATCTGCACGATCACACCAGACTGAGCAATCTTGGACTTGGTTCAGATCCAAGTCCACTCTACCGGCCACAAGGGCCAGTCCGCACTTACTGGCAGACATTGGCACCAGTCCACCAACCCCGACGAACTCCAGTATCTGTCTGTTCTAACCGGTGAGGTCCGCGACTTCCGCAAACCGCACCAGCAGAGCTAGACCAAGGCCTGCCATGCCGGTCTGCTGAGATCTAGTCCAGTTCGCTCCATCTAGCGAACTCCACGGCTACCACCTGCCGCGCCACCAGAGCTCTAAGGCACATGCCATGCCGATCTCTCGAGCTCCAGTCCATTCTACCTCTTGCTGGTCTCCGCGGATAGAGAAGCTATCCGCCCGGTTACCTTCTGGGAACAAACCGCCTACTGAGCATAGGCCGGCCTTCTAGGTCTCCACCTCTGTCCGGATAGACCGCGTGACCAGACCGCGCAGGCCGCCATGGAACAAGCCACCTACAGCAGCTCTGCTGACCTGGTTAACCTCCAGTCCTGTCTGCATAGTCCGCGTGGACAGGTCGCCCAAGTTGCCCGATCACCCACTTTCACTTCACCATTTTCAACACTTCCCCTTGAAGTGAGAAGTGGTGAACAACCCTGACAGTTCCCTTAACCTTGCACCTGGTCCCTCCGATAGCACCATCGAGAAGATGACCAAGACATAGTCCTCGCCCTGCCTATCCTAGACCATAACAGATCCCTCCAGCATCTCCCGAAAGGAGCCTTGCTTCCCTCTATCTTCTTCTTCAGCTTTGACCTCCACTTGCATACCATAGAAGTATCACTAACGACCTTGGGATTAAGATCCCAAGCCCCGTCTCCTCTGAGGGTAGTTACCTCCTCAACCTTGGTGTCATCCACCTCCTTGGATCTAGGGGTATCATCACTGCTAGAAGACATTTGCTCAATTTGAGGGCCCATAAGGAAACATGAGACCAAACTCACATCATTTCCTCTGCTGTATCGAGCTGGTGGGTTGGTGATTCTCTTCGATCTCCAAAGTGCCGGATCATGGCTAACCACCTCCGCTGCTCCTATACCAGCTCTATTCCCGGGTAAACTCAGAACAATGCTCCCCTTGCTTCCTGAACAATAAGCCACAACACAGGAACCAGAAGCACCAAGAGAAATGCTCCCCCTGCTTCCTAAACCAGAAGCCTTCGCTCTTGATCTAGAATAGCCTGGAACATTGCTCCCCTTTCTTCTTGAACCAGAAACACATGTCCTCGATCCAGAAGCACCTGGAGCATCGCTCCTCCTGCTTCCTGAATCAAAAAACCACCATCTTCATTCTAGAAGCACCTGGAGCATCGCTCCCCCTGCTTCTTGAACCAGGCGCCTTTGCCCCAGAGCTAGAACAACCTGGAGCTCCTGGTGACACAGGCAACTCTATCTAAACCTTAGCAACATCCTCCTCCTGCCTACCATCTGACCTGCTCTCCTCTAGTTCCACACATGAGCTACCCCAGTATGACATTAATTCATCGAAGATAACATCTCGCGACATGATAAATTTTTTCGTCGCAGGATCCATACACCTCCATCTCCTTTTCAGCTCATCATACCAAACAAAGACTAGCTTCGTCTTGAGAGCCCCCAAAGAGTGTACATGTAACACCCCAAATCCCAAAATTGGGTTCAGGCTTGGCAAAACGGCCTGGGACACGGGCATGTTCCAAGCCGTGTCCTGCTCTGTGCACTCGAGTGGGTCTCGAGTGGGTATCGAGTGAGGCACACGGCCTAGGACACAGGCGTGTCTGAGGCCGTGTCCTCCTCTGGGTCGTCGAACTCCACTCGATGAAATGCACTCGACGATTCTCGAGAGGCAAGTCGAGCTGGGTACATGTCCTATGATACGGGTGTGTCAGAGGCCGTGTCCTTCTCTGTTTGTGCCCAGGGCTGGGCACACGACCTGTGACACGGGCGTGTCGTAAGCCGTGTCTGGCACACGGCCTGTGACATGGGCATGTCGTAAGCCGTGTCTGGCACACGACCTGTGAGACTGGCATGTTACATGGCCGTATCCTGGTCGGGTTAAGTCAGTTCCTTTGCCACTTAAGGAACACGGCCTGTGACACGGGCGTGTCACAGGCCGTGTCAGCCCAAAAATAGATATTTCTGGGCAAATCGTGGCCGTTCATTTCCTTTAACTTGGATCTAAGGGTCTAGGACCTTCCCTGCTACTTTAAAAATGAGAATGGAAGGATGAACTCTCATTCATCCTTGGATTTTCTCTTTCTAAAGAGATATAGGGGGATGAGAGGAAGGAAGGAAGGAGGAGAAGGAATCCGGCTGCCGGAGGAGCTTCAGCGTGTAACGCCCCGAAACTCAAAGGAGAAAAAGGGGGACGTTTTGGGCCAGTTTGGGTTCTGGCAGCAGGCACACGGCCTAGGACACGGGCGTGTCCCAGGGCGTGTCAAGCGTGTGTCGAAACTTAGCCGCGAAGGCATCGAGAGTTACTCGACGATTCGTCGAGAGTGGGCACACGGCCTGCGACATGGGCGTGTCGCAGGCCGTGTCGACCCGTGTCGACACTTAGCCACGAAGTCGTCGAGTTTTGCTCTACGATTCGTCGAGAGTGGGCACACGGCCTGCGACACGGGCGTATCGCAGGGCGTGTCGACCCGTGTCGACGATCGTCCCAGGGAGTCGTCGAGATTCGCTCGACGATCGTCGAGACAAGGCACACGGCCTAGGACACGGGCGTGTCCAAGGCCGTGTCATCAATTCGTCGATCTTCACTCAACGAAGTGTCCCGTGTACACGGCCTGGGGTCCAGGCGTGTCAAGGTGACACGAGTAAGGACACGGGCGTGTCCTAGAACCCGTGCAGTACTCGGGTTGAAAATGGGGAAAAATCATGGGGTACACGGCCGGCTACACGGCCGTGTCAGGTGGAACACGGGCGTGTCAGCTCGAACACGGGCGTGTTCGATACCCGTGTGAGGTTCCAGGTGATTCGATTTTGACGGGGAATGCGGCACACGGCCCTGGACACGGGCGTGTGCCAGGCCATGTTCGGTCCAGATTGGGCATTTCAGCCCCGAATCGAAGCCGTTCATTTCTTTAACTGAAGATCCAATGGCTGGGGGTTGTTCCTGAGAGGATATACCCGTGAGTGGACTTGGAAAACCCTCACTTTTCATACCTTATCATCTTTCTAAATCCTTGGAGAGAGAGGAGAGCCAAGGGAGGAAGAAGGAGCTAGATCCGCCATTGGAGGAGCTTCGGAGCTCCGAATCGCAAGCCGACTCCGGATCCATGGAGGCAACGCTAGTGCGGTGATTTCCATCCGATTACTTTTCAATGGCGCCAAAGAGGAACTCAAGGGTAACGATCCTCATCTTGTGCATGAATAGCTCTCTTTCTTAGCATAGGAAGCCCGCTCTCGCGAGTTTGCGGAGAGTTGGAGGCGTTCCTTCGGGTAGATATGTGAAGTCCCCGTTGTTTAGAGTCCGTATGCGAGAACGGACATATGCATGATGTGTAAAGCCTATCCGGACATGTTGGTCTGGATCGGTGATGTTGCATTGCATAATGCCGGAGAAGACTCCGTGCTATTGGTTGTTTTTCGGGTTTTCTACGCGGTAGATTGCAGCAGGGAGCCTTGGGGACTAACCCAAAGGTGCACCCGAAAAACTTGGCAGATACGAGATCTTGCCAACTTGGTGGCTTGAGAGCCAACTTGAACATAACCGGGTTATGTGACTTGTGATGGAAATGGGACTCGGCGGAAGTTTGACCCGCGCAAATGACTTAAATTGTCGTTGCGATGTGAGCATGGGTTAGATGGAACCGTACCCGTTCTATGTCGTTCAGTTAAAGAGACCTAAAGGCACGTGGCACTTACCGTTGGCATAGAGTAGGATCTTCGGCGGTCAATGGCTTAAATTGTCGTGACCCAGGCCAGGAAGACAAATTGCTCATAGGTTTGGCCGTCCAAGTGGCGGTGGTGAGTCCGGAATGTTAATGGATTTAATTGACGTGACATCGACCGGTTCACCGAGAATGTGCCCTGAGTGCACGTGGCGTGTGGCCGAGCGAGCCAACATCTGTGATGAAATGGCTATATATATACATTGCTCGCTTATGCTAATGAAATGCAGGGAAGGAGCATCGCTGCCCCGAGTTGGGGGTGGGATCGTTATAATTTGGTCAGCATTGCTGACCGTTGCCTTATTTTCGCCACCGTGCGGTGGTTTGGTGCTTGCAGGTGCAGCTGGACCAAGCGGTCAATAGCGGGCTAAAGCCCTTTTTGCGAAGCCGGCCCTCGAAGGCCCAAATGGCAATGTTTACTGCTTTATTCATGTATGACCGGCCTGCGTGCCGTGGTTTGTAAAACATGTAATATTCAAGTGAAACATTTTGTAAGGCCTTAAGGTTTGTTTTGGGTATTTTGTATAACATTCCTATTCTGTATTAGTGGACATTCGTGCTTGTATGCTGGGTTCTTTATTTACAACTTTTATAAACTGCTTCCGCTAGAATGCTTTGTGTAGGACGTTGAGATTGGTTGGATGGTTTCCATAAGTAACCACCTGGTCTGTCTGTGGCATATGGCGTCGGGCCCCGACCGGACCTACTGCTATATGCTATGTGACAGATAGGGGGTGTTACACAGCGTGCCGAATCGAGAGTCGAGTTCAGATTCGTGGAGGCAAGGCCGTGGCGGTGATTTCCATCTGGCTTGATTTCATGACTCCAAAGAGATCGTCAAGGGTAACGATCTCTTTCTTAGACAAGTGAAGTCCTTCTTTATGCATAAGCATGGAATCCTCCACCAAGCAGTGGAAAGAGTAAGTGATTCCAGTGGGTTGATAGTTGATATCCCCGGTTGAGTCTACATCTAGAGCCGGAAATGTGTAGTACGACAGCAAGTTGTGTGAAGCCCGTCCAGACGGTTAGTCTGGATTGATGATGTTTATGTTGTGAACCGGAGAATACTCTATATATTGTGTGGCTGCCTATTATTGTGAGTACCTAGAAAGCTATGGATGAGCCCTTGTATTGTGTGTGCTGAACTGGAAAGCGGCTCTGCGAGAGCTGTATGCGGAGAAGGAAAGGGAAAGCCGACCCGCATCAAGATCTACGCTATTGACCAATTGAGCAACGGGAAAGGGCTGACCTGGACCTGTGTTGTGAGAGATCGATTGGTGGCAATGCAAATGGGGGGTTGCGTGCCAAACCCGGGTTGCTGCACCACGGGGGTGGGTCGATCTGAAATGCTCAATGGATACCTTTAGGTTAGCACCTCTGAGTGGGATGGGCGAGGATGTCCCCAACATGCGTGTTGGTAAACTAGGGCTCATATCCAACAAGTTAAAAACCTTTGATTGGTGGTGGTGCCAAGGAGGATCCGGTACACCGTAAATGTTCCCTGAGTGCACGGAGCGTCTGACGGAGGTGGACGCTTGTGATATTGTTGTGCTTGAGAGCACTTATTGTGATATAGATATATGTTGTGATTGCGATGCATACAGGGAAGGAACCACTGCCCCGGGTAAGTGGTAGGGTTGTTATAATTGGTTAGCTAATGCTGAATGTTGCTTTGTTTAACACCCTTGGGGTGGATGTCCAACTGCAGGTGCTGATGGTCTGAATTGGATTGAGCGAGTTGAATCCCTTGCTGCTTGAAGGACTTTGAAGGCCCTTGAAGGTCGTGCGAAGTCTTATATTTCATGTGTTGTCGACCTGCATGCCGATGTATGAAGCTATATTTGTAAAAGAGAAACTTGTAAGGCCTTAAGGCCATGAGCGTTGTGTAGTTGTACACATTCCTGGTGATATATAAATGTGTGGTTTATATATTTAGGGGATATTCATTTTGATGAGTTCTTGCAACTTAAAACGCTTTCGCTAGAATGCTCTGAGCTAGGTTGCGAGTAGAACGTGATTTTGATATTCATACGTGATGCCGCCGTTTATTTATGAAATATGGCATGGGGCCCCGGCCGGACCCACCGTTATATTCCATATGACGAATGGAGGCGTTACAAAGTGGTATCAGAGCCTCCGGTTTGTGGTAGGAAGAACATATTTGAATACAAGAATGTCCACTAGGAATGTAATATATGCACGTGAGGAGCGTGAGCGTGTATACAGTGTATATTTGCCATTATTGAATAGACGTAACTAGTGTTTTGTACATTGATCGGTGACAAGGAGTGGTGTTGGGCAGTCTGATCCCCTGCGTTCGATGAGAGTGCGGCACCAGCTGTAGTGCCTACACCTCCTCCCTCGGCGGAGACCATACGTTTGGTTACTGAGACGGTGCTCACAGTATTACATGCACATCCTATTGGGCAGGCAAGGCCTGCAAGGGTGCCAGTACGGCTTGGTGCAAGGCAAAAGCGTGTTGAGGCTCTGGTTGATGAGCAAGAAGCTGACGAGCAACTAAAACGGTTTATGGATTTTCATCCACCTACGTTTGGAGGGGCGGGTTCCCCAACACAGGCTGAAGATTGGCTCGCAAGAGTGAAGAGGATCCTGACAACAATCAGGACTGAGGAGGGGCAGAAAGTTACCTTAGCCACTTTTCTGCTGGAAGGAGATGTGAGGCTTTGGTGGGATGAAGTGGAATTGCACCACTTGGAAGGTCGAGGATTAGAGGAGATCTTGATAGAAGAATTCTCCAGATTATTTCTGGCCAAGTATTTGCTAGTGTCGCAGTGAATTGCCATGGAAAATGAGTTACAACATCTGGTGCAGGGTACATGTAGTGTTGATACTTACCTGCATGAGTTTACTAGGCTGGGGCACTATGCTGGGTCTACTTTCACTGAGGAGGCACGGAATACGAATAGGTTCTATGAGAGACTTTGTGATGAGCTGAGGTTGGCACTCCCGAGTTCGGTGAACCAAGGTTTCCAAGCATTAGTAGATACTGCCCATGCGCTGGAGAAAGATTTGAAACAGCTGCAGGACAGGAGGAACTTGGCAATGAAAAAGCCGGAATTCGAAGTTCCATAGTCGGAACAATCAGAGATTAGGAAATGAGATAAGAAGAGGTTCAGGCCTGCTAACAAAACTTCTTCGAATGTTGCGTCGGGAGCAATATATGGACAAGAACGTGTTGAGACACATACATGTTTTAAATGTGGGAAGCAGGGACATATAGCCCGTGATTGTTGGAGTGGCCCTTCAAAAGGTGAGAAAAAGACAGGTGCGTCTTATGAGGAAAAGGGTAAGACAGTGATAGAGTCATCTGCATCCCGGACGCAACCTCGAGTATCCAATCTCGAATTACAGGAGCCGCAAATCTCAACAGGTGAAGTACAACAACCTCGAGTGTTTAGTTTGGAAGTACAAGAGACCATAAAATGGATTATGAGAGATGTGGATGAGCTGAAATAATTCAACTTTGCTACTGTCGTGATGTAATAAAATATATGTTGTATGGATGTATGACACTATGTTTATTAATAACTTGTGTTTGTGCGATATCGTGGGGCGAGACAAGCTGCAGCCTCTGAGCTCTAACCCGGATCATTTTATCAAGGTGCAACAAAGGCGTGGTTATGTTGGTGTCTACAGTTGAGATAAATTTCGGGATGAAATTTCTTGTAAGGAGGGGAGGGTTGTAACACCCTGAATCCCAAAATTGGGTTCGGGCTGGGCAACACGGCCTGGGACACGGGCGTGTACCAAGCCATGTCCTGCTTTGTGCACTCGAGTGGGTCTCGAGTGGGTCTCGAGTGTGTCTCGAGTGAGGCACATAGCCTAGGACACGGGCATGTCTGAGGCCGTGTCCTCCTCTGGGTCGTCAAACTCCACTCGACGAAATGCACTCGACGAATCTCGAGAGGCAAGTCGAGTTGGGTATACGACCTATGACACAGGCGTGTTAGAGGCCATGTCCTTCTCTATTTGTGGTTAGGGCTGGGCACACGGCCTGTGACATGGGGGTGTCGCATGCCATGTCTGGCACATGGCCTGTGACAAGGGCGTGTCGTAAACCGTGTCTGGCATACGGCTTGTGACACGGGCATGTCACATGGCCGTATCCTAGTCAGGTTAAGTCGATTCCTTTGCCGCTTAAGAAACACGACCTATGACACGGGCGTGTCACAAGCCATGTCAGCCCAAAAATAGATATTTTTGGGCAAATCGTGGCCGTTCATTTCCTTCAACATGGATCTAAGGATCCAAGACCTTCCCTGCTGCTTTAAAGACGAGAATGGAAGGATGAACTCTCATTCATCCTTGGCTTTTCTCTTTCTAAAGAGATAGATGGAGAGGAGAGGAAGGAAGGAAGAAGGAGAAGGAATCCGGCTGCCGGAGGAGCTTCAGCGTGCCGAATCGAGAGCCGAATTTAGATTCGTGGAGGCAAGGCCGTGGCGGTGATTTCCATCCAGCTAGATTTCATGGCTCCAAAGCGATTGTCTAGGGTAACGATCTCGTTCTTGGACAAGTGAAGTCCTTATTTATGCATAAGCATGGAATCCTCCACCAAGCGGTGTAAAGCATAAGTGATTCCAGTGGGTTGATAGGTTATATCCCCGGTTGAGTCTGCATCTAGAGCCGAAAATGTGTAGTATGACATAGGCATTCTATGTGAAGCTCATCCGAACGGTTAGTCTGGATTGGTGATGTTTATGTTGTGAACCGGAGAAGACTCTGTGTATTGTGTGGCTTACTATAATTGTGAGTACCTAGAAAGCTCTGGATGAGCCCTTGTATTGTGTGTGTTGAACTGGAAAGTGGCTCTACGAGAGATATGTGCAGAGCAGGAAAGGGAAAGCCGACACGCATCAAGATCTGCGCTATTGATGAATTAAGCAACAAGAAAGGGCTGACCTAGACTTGTGTTGTGAGTGATCGATTGCTGGCAATGCAAATGGGGGGCTGCGGGCCAGACCTAGGTTGCTGCGCCACGGGGGTGGGTCGATCTGAAATGCACAATGGTTGCCATGAGGTTAGCACCTCTGAGTGGGATGGGAGAGGATGTCCCCAGCATGCGTGTTGGTAAACTAGGGCCCATAGCCAACAAATTAAAAACCTCTGATCGGTGGTGGTTCCAAGGAGGATCCAGTACACCGTAAATGTGCCCTGAGTGCACGGAGCATCTGGCGGAGGTGGGCGCTTGTGATGTTGTTGTGCCTGAGAGCACTTGTTGTGATATAGATATATGTTATGATTGCAATGCATACAAGGAAAGAACCACTGTCCCAAGTAAGGTGTAACATCCCTCAAACAATTAGACCCCTAGGAGTAGTTTTGTCATGACCAGGTCATGATAAAACCCTAGGAAGCCCAAGAAGGCCAAGTAAACCTAGGGATGTGGGTGAGACCACTATTGTCTGCACTTAGTAGATTTCTGAACCAATGTTTAATATGATCATGGGGCTTCACCAAGACTCCAAGACCCCACCATGGTTTCACCAATCCATTGTGAAGTTCATTAGAGCCCAAAGGGTCCATTGGAGTCAACCTAGGGTGGCCTAGTTGACCTAGAACCACCATGTGCCTAAAATGGGCAAGGTGCCCTAACTAAGGGCAGTGTGCCCTAGTAAAGCCTAATTAACCCTACCAGGGACTTTCTATACCTAAAGTGGGATCAATGGGTCACTAAGGACCCATGGAGGGCAGTCCAAAGGGTTAAGTTGACCAAAGTGAACTCTAACCCTAAATGGGTCAAACCTGACCTACATAGGGTCAACTGACCATCCCCTAGCCAAGTGGACCCCACATATACCTTCCTAACCCTAGTGAGAAGCCAATGGATCACAAAGGGCCCATTGGGGTCAACCAAAAAGGCTAAGTTGACCAAAGTCAACTATAGCCCTAAAGTGGTCAAAGTGTCATGCCTAAGGGTCAAGTGACCTCCAAAGGGCCAAGTCAACCCCACCTAGACCTTAGGGGAGGCCAATGGGTCAGCAAGGACTAATTAGGGGCAACCTCAAAGACTAAATTAACCAAGGTCAACCCTAGTCAATGTTTGGGTCAAGCTAGCCCAAATGAGCTAACTCAAGCTCAAGCCCAACTCACTTGGGCTAACCTTGTTTTGGTGGATAAAATGGACATGTGGGCTGCCATTGGGTTAGGTAGGAGCCAAATTTCAGCTTGGTGTGTAGGAGAGAGAAAAATCCACCTATGTAAGAGAGAGAAAGTGAAAGAAAGTAATGGAGGAAGACTTTGGGCTCCTCCTTCCCCTTCCCCAACATCCCATTCATTGCTCTAGGACAAGGAAGGCAGCCCCAATTCAACCAGCTAATCCTTGATTGGTTGGATCCAAGTTTCACCACCTACCTACCATGGCCGCCAACCTTGACTAAGTCCAATAATGGTAATGCATTCCCAGCCACCTAACACCCCATTTCCTCATTTTAAAAGCTTCACTGGACTTCAAGGAGTCATTTCCACCACTTACCTGAAGGAGCCAAGCAGTTCCACTGTATAATTGCAGAAACCGAGCGGCGCCACCTTCAAAATGGCTTCCCGGCGATCTTCCCGACTTCAGGCCGCCAGCAAGGTCCTCCTCCACTCTTTCTTTCATGGATAGCTCATAGCAATCACTAGGGCCAAGGTTCGGGCTCAATTGAGCCCGATCCAATTCGAAAATTTCATGGTTTAGGGCCGAAAAACATCTTGGTAGAACCGCCAGAATACGCCCCTCCGGCGGCTGTGCCACCGCCTGGCGACAGCCACCACCTCAATGGAGGTGTTGGTGGCGGTGGCCGGCCGGGGAGTGGGCCGGATCGCCGGCGGCAGCCGCTGGAATAAGCTCCAGGAAAATCCAATCAGGACCGTTGGCTAAACGCGGACGATGACCAGATGCCGTCCAAGGCGCGCCAAGATTCGTGCGGATGATGAAAATAAACTATAGGAAATGAATTTCTGATTATTTAAATTATGTCACACATTTTGAATTTAAAGTTTTTAATGTTTAAAAATAGTTAGAGGCTCTGTAGAAGCAAATGGTCAACACATGATTTGTAGCCCTATGGGTATACTTTATTTTAAAATTGGTTTGAACCAATTTGGGTGCCTGGTTTGACCAGGGCACCATGTTGGTGGGGTCTATACATAAGGCTAGGCAGAAATTAAAATGAGTGCCCACACTTCATCTTTGGTCCAAATGATTTGAAATTTTGGCAGGAAGTAACCCTAGACCATATCTGGTCCTGCCCAAACATTGGGAATTTTTGGGGACAATTTTTCTATAGTTGTGGAAATTATTTGATTTCTCTAGGGTAAATTAAATTAAGGGCCAAATGACCTCCAAACTCACCCAAATTTTGGTGAGTGGTGCTTGGGGTTATTATAAAGCTCTGGTTAACATTTCATCACATTTGGGAGTGATTTGAACTAAAATCATGCAAAACCTATCCATGCTCTAAAAAGGGTATTTTGGTCAAAAGTGCACTTTGGGTTTTAAGTGGCCAAATCACCTCAACAGAGGCTGAAATTTGGGTCACTGGCTTGTTATGACAGTAAGCACCCCCACATGGATTATGCGGTGGATTGGGGTGGGTTTGCCCTAGTACTCAAGTTCAAACCCTAAGGTTGAACTTTGGGGGTTTGTGAAGGACATAGGGTGATATGTTCTTAATGTGCTTGGGGTTTAGTTCATGTAATCCTAGGAGGTTAAAATGCCCTAGGAAGGGATTGGGCAGTAGTTGGACACATACACCCCACTTAAAACCACTAAATAAATATTTAGGTCTTTACACCCTAGGAATTAATTAGTGGGTCATATGACCATGATTCATGATAAAATTTTGGTAAAAGTATTTTTATAGTGTTAATGATATTTTAAAATTTTGTTATGAATTTTAGATCAATAAAAACAGTACTTCATTCACAACCCTTCAAATTGCACTATCTACTTAGGAATTTATTTTGAAATAACCACTCATTGGAATCTGGTGAAATTTAGTCAGAGAACCTTTGATGTTGTTATAAAGCTCTGTATATTTTTATAGAAGTTTTGGATACATATTTGCAGTACCTACTTCACAAGATCAATAACTTGGAAAATCGTGAAATAATTTGTTTAGAGCTCATTACTTGGAAATAAATTATGAAACTTGACTTAGAGCATTTATATGTCCTTGCAATCATTTTTGAATTTTCTCAGAATTTGTGGAAATAGGTTTGATGCACTTTCCTCTTAAAATTGATAAAAATAGTTTATATTCAAAATTTGATTTAGAGGCTTAACCTTACTGGAAAATTGGGATACTTTGGATTCTATGTTTAATAACCATCTTGAATTTATTATAAATTTGGTAGAGCATTTACCTATATGAAATTGGTACTTCATGTTCAAACTTGAGATTTTTGGATGACTAGAATAATTAAATAAAATATCAAATAAATAGGGAAAATTGTGAAATTCTGGTGTTAGACTAAAAAGGTCATGATAGCCCTCTAATAATTATTATAGGGGTACTGGATGAATAGTTTGAGTACCTCCCATGTTACGGTTCATATAGCTTAAGTGGTCTGCATATAGTAAAAACTGCAGAAACTATGTTGGAGTATAATTTGAGCACATGATTTGGGATTAGTGTTTGGCTGGTTTGGATGAATAGAAATGAGTTCATTGTTGGAAGATGGGATGAGTAGAGTGTTGAATTGGGTAGTGTTAAGTGTACTCGGGGTCGACGAAACATCGTCTTCCCCGTAGACAGTGGCCGAACTAGGATTTTGAAGTCGCACGTGCACAATCTATGTACTGACAATTCGGGGGATTCGGGGGGCAGCGCACCCTATGTGGGGGTTCGGGGGTAGTGTCCTTGAATATTTTTTTGCAAAGATATTTTTTAAGGAAAATATTGAACATAATATTACAATAAAAAATTGAACACAAAATTACAAAAGAATTGGTTTTCCTATTAGAGTTAGGCGGATTGAAAGCACATAAGTCACTCTCACATATCAACCATCCAGAATCATTGAGGAGCATCCGTTTGGTTACTTATAGGGATACCACTACCAGATATCGTGTCTTGGGACTCTTGGCACGTTCATATGTCACCTTAGATGGATAAATTTTAGGTATAAGTATTTTATGGGAATAATATGTTGACGTGTGTTTCCTCTCAAATGAGGACAGTAGATTTCTTCACTAAAATTCCAAACTCATGACTATTCCTTTCATGAGTTTGAGGTGGTATCAAATTGGCTTATTGTACAAGTGTAAATACCCCCAATTGGGGATGAATAAACTATTTGGTCCATTCTTTCTCTCTTCTTCTAGAGCCTTGTACCTTCCTGTGATGGGCTTAAATCTTGACCCTTCAAATTGAACATGATATTTTTCCTTTTACTAGCTTCTTTCTTTAGAGTGATAATTACTTTAGAATGTTACACGTTGAGACTTTATGGGTAGAAATTTTTTTCTAAAATTTGAAAATTATGTTAAAACTCATAAGGAACTTGATTTCAAGTGGCATAATGTTTCATTGAATGTGAAATCATTTTTTTTGCATATCTAAAGCGTAATAAAAAAATATTGCAAATAGTATTTAGTGTACAATTACTACAGTAGATCATAAAAATAACTCATAACACAATCTAGTTATTTATCAACAACTATAGATATGTTCAACATGCACATCACGTCGGAAAATTAGACGTGGAAAATTTAGTTGACAAAATAAGGCATGTTCAACTCATAATACAATCTAGTGGACAAAATAAAGAAGGTGATCAATTAAACTTCAAATAAGGCATCAAAAGCAATTAGACCTGGAAACTTTAAAGCTATTTCACATACCTTTTGGAGGTTCCAAGTAGGTTGTTGACTTAGGAGGTGAATTCTAAATAACTAATGTAAGAATTAATGCATTAGTTTACCCATCAGAATATAAAATATGTAAACAACAATGAAATAGAGCTTACAATGTAATGCGAGTGGGTATTAAGCTATTATATGCAATACAAGCATCTAAGGAACAATAAGAAGAAGAAGCCTAATTTGAAGAAGAAGAAGCCTAATTTGAAGAAGAAGAAGCCTAATTTGAAGAAGAAGAAGCCTAATTTGAAGAAGAAGAAGAAGAAGAAGCCTAATTTGAAGAAGAAGAAGCCTAATTTGAAGAAGAATCCTAATTTGAAGAAGAAGAAGCCTAATTTGAAGAAGAAGAAGAAGCCTAATTTGAAGAAAAAGAAGCCTAATTTGACGAAGATGAAGCCTAATTTGAAGAAGAAGAAGCCTAATTTGAAGAAGAAGCCTAATTTAGAAGAAGAAGAAGCCTAATTTAGCGATGGGATCGGAAAGGGATCGGGAGCCTGCTAGGTTTAGTGACGGGATCGGGACGGGATCGAGAGCCTGCTAGGTTTAGCGACGGGATCAGGACGGGATCAGGATTGGGAGTCGTAGCAGGTAGCGACGACGGGATCGGGAGCCGGGAGCGGCGGCGAGATCGGGAGCAAGAGGATATGAAACCTAATTTAGCGAAAAAACGGTCGGGCACGTGCCTTACCGTTCCCAGAGCTAGTTCCGCCCCTACCCGTAGAAGAGGAAGTGTCAAATACACTAGGGTTATATCCAGTATAATGTTTAAGGGACTAGGAGTTAGGTATTAACCAATAATAGTAAGTGCCTTGCGAAAGGGATCTTTTGGCGTAATCCCATCATAGTTCCTAGTACCCTCGAGATCCCTTCACGGGGAATACCTTGGGCAGTCCTTGTTGGGTACATTGGTCAAATGTACCTGATTTGAAGAAGCCTGACCCAACTCAATGATATACATCATAATGTATTTGATGTGTGTTTGAGTTACTTGTGCAGGTTAGGTATTCACTAGACTGAAGCTAAAAGTTTCTAAGTCCATGTGTCGACACCCAGAGGGAAAGTGTCGACACTAGAGAAAGCTTGTGTCGACACCCAGACAAGCAGTGTCGACACTTAGAAAAGTTGTGTCGACACCTGGGATGAAGAGTCGACACCAGACAGAAAGTGTCGACACTTGGAGCTGTGTCGACACTCAGTGAAGAAGTATGCAGAAAAGCTGTGTCGACACTTAGCAGAAGTGTCGACACCAAGAAGAGCTGAGTCTACATCAAAAAGTGTCGACACTTGGAGTTGTGTCGACACTCAGCAAAATTCTGCAGAGACAAAGGACAAGTGTCGACACTCAACACAATGTGTCGACACTCAATCAGCCGAGTCAACATATGAAGAATGTGTCGACACTCAGCACAATGTGTCGACACACAACCAGAAGAGTCAACACTTGAAGTAAGTGTCGACACTCAGCACAATGTGTCGACACTTAGCTAAAGACTCTACACTTGAAGAAAGTGTCGACACCCAGCACAATGTGTCGACACTTAGTTGAAGACTCTACACTTGAAGAAAGTGTCGACACAAGGAGCTGTGTCGACACTTAGCAAAGAACAGAAAAGTTTACAAAATATTCTAAGTACAAGTGTCGACACTAAGGGAATGTGTCGACACTCAGCTGAAGAAATAAAATTGAAGACTTGTGTCGACACCAAGAAGTAGTGTCGACACTTGACAGTTTCAACACATGAAGATGTGTCGACACAAAGGAGTTGTGTCGACACTTAGAAGAATACAGTTAAAGAATAAAGAACAAGTACTTGTGTCGACACTCAATTTCAGTGTCGACACATGCAGAAGAATCAGTGTCGAGACATACAAGGATATGTGTCGACACCTTGTAGACTTGTGTCGACACTTACACAGCATGTGTCGACACTTAGTCTATAAGTGTCGACACTTAAGAACAGAAAGTCTCGACACTATCTGACAGTTAGAGAATTTCAAGAAGTGACTGGTTGACATGACAGCTGCCGATCCAGCCGGTCTACAGCAACTGTCAGAGAAATCAGAAGTCTGTTATGAACCGGACCAGCCGGTTACCATGAAGGAAGCCTATAAATAGGCACCCATAGTTTACAGAAACGGATTGATTGTTGTTGATATAAGAATTACAAGTTGTTCTTTCAAGTAGTGAGAATAATTAAAGTGGTTGATCAGATTATTCAAGTAATCAGAAAAGTGAAACACAGAGGATCAATACAAGAAGATCTGGCAGTCTAACTGCAGATCTAAGAAGTTGGAGAGAGAGAGCTCCAATCAAGAATTCAGTCTTTGGAACTAAGGCTGAGAAGAAGGATTCAGAATCATCTGGATCTCAAGAAGCAGAGGTCAAGGATCACCTGCAGAGGATTCAGACTAATTCAATTCTACTCAAGAAGCTTTGAAGGAAGCTAAGTCAGTTTGGATCTAACTAAGTTCTTCCAAGAACTCTTCAAGAAACTCTCAACTCCTCTCTTATTTTCTGAGTTGTAGAGTTAGTTATTGTAATTCAATCTTAACTTGTAGGATCCATTGGATCTGAGAGAATTGTAAGCCTATATTATAAAGGCTGAGGGTAGGGCTTGGTTGCCTGAGTGTAGGAGTTGAAGAACTCTGAGTGTAGGCCTTAATTGACTGAGTGTAGGCCTGGGTGGCTGAGTGTAGGCCTTTGTGGCTGAGTGTAAGGCTTTGGGCCTGAGGTGTAGGAACCTAGTTGGGTTCTGAGATAGTGGAGAAGATTGGCCGAATCTAGTACACTGCTAGATAGGCGAAGGGGGAAAGTGGATGTACCCAAAGATTGGGGAACCACTATAAATTTGTGAGTCTGCTGTGCTGTGCTGTGCTATGAATTAACTGTTTATATTCTGTTATTGCTGTTAGCTGTAGAAATCTGTGAGATAACTGTTTTGCTGCCAACAAAGTTTAAAAAAGGGTTAGGTCACCTATTCACCCCCCCTCTAGGTGTTTAGGTACCATAACTTTCAAGTGGTATCAGAGCCAGGTTCCTCAAAAAGGACTAACTGTCTAAGGAGATCCAATTTGGCAGATTCAGTGTAAGTCAGAACACAGTTTCAAGAAAATCAAGAAACATGGGTTCTTCAGAGAATCACAAGGAATTGGGTTCAATGAAACTGCCCATATGCAGAAAAAAGATTTTTGGAATCTGGAAAGAGAGGGTAAGGCCGTTCATGGAAGCCTCTGACCCTAGAATCTACATCACAGTCAAAGAGGGGCCATATGTGCCCATGAAGATCTCAGTATTGGATGCAAATCAGAGGACTCCAAAGGATTTCTCTGAGATGACCAAGGATGAAATTGTCCTAGCCACTATGGACAAAAGGGCACAAAACATAATAGTAAGTGCCATTGATGATGCAACTTTTCAGAACCTAATTCACTGTAAAACAGCAAAAGAAATGTGGGATACCCTCATTGTCTATATGGAAGGTTCTGAAGAAGTTAGGCAAGATAGAAAGTCCTTGCTTAATCAAGAGTATGAGAGCTTTAGGCAAGGAAGAGGAGATAGCATCACTGAATGCTACAAGAAGTTCTATAGAATTGTTAATGAACTCATGTCCTATGGAAGAGAGTTCACTAACTATGAATTGAATGATAAGTTCTTGAGGTCCCTAACCAAAGATTGGGACACTAAGATCTGTGCCATCAGAGAAATGGCAAAGTTGGGAGAAATTCCTCCTCCCACACTATTTGGCAAGTTGCTGTCTTATGAGATGCAGCTGTCTGTGAGAAAAGAGGAGGAAAAATCAACAAGGACTGAGCACAGGGAAAGGACTGTTGCCTTCAAGTCAGAAGTACCTAGAAAGGGCAGGACTAAGTCATCAACTCCTCCTCCAGAGGTAGTTGAATCAGAATCTGATGAGTCTGTTAGCACAAAGTCTACAAGCAGTGAAAGTGATGAAGACTTTGCTGCATTCACCAGACATTTTCAGAAATTCCTGAAGAAGAAACAGTGGAGGTCCAGACCTTCATTTTCCAAAGGGAAAGAAGTTCAGTATCAGGAGAAGAAGCCTTCAAAGAAGGACAAGAAAAAGACAAAGACTAGCAAGGCAACTGGGTCTAGGATTGTGTGTTACTGCTGCAATGGACAGGGTCATGTTATTGCAGATTGTCCTGAGAGAAGAAAAGAATCCAGTGACAAAAAGAAGACTCACTTCAAAGGAAAGAAGGAGAAGTCCTTTGTTGCAAAGAATGAGAAGACTCTTTCAGACATTTCTTCTTCAGACACTGAGACAGATGCTGAAGCCTACATAGGGCTATTTGCTGAAGAAGAAGAGGAGTTTATGCAGATCATGGAATCAATCTATGAACAAGAAGAGTGTCAGTGCCAAGGACTGATGGCATTGACTGAAAGTACCAAAATCCTGGAGCAGCCAGGACCTAGTCAGGTACAAAGTCCAACTCAAAGTTCAGATTTCAGTTCTAGTTCAGAGTCAGATTCATCTTCATCAAGTGATGGAAGTGTTTCTGAATCTGAGGGAGATATTCATCAGCTCTTAGATGAATATAAAGTACTGTTGCAAGCCTATAAGAAAAGCAAGTCCCTTGCCAAAAGTCAGGCAAAGGAAATTGCTGATCTAAAGGCAGCTGCAACAGACCTTGAGAAGGAATTTGATCAAAAGCTCAATGAGGTAGCCAGGCTGAAACACATTACTGTGATTCAGATGGGAACTATCACTTATAAAAATGATCAAATTAAGTTACTGGAGATCAATCTCCAGAAGGAAAGAGAGCTAGTTGCTAGGTTTTCAAAACCTAAATCAGTGCTACCCTTGATTGATGAATTTGTTCATCATAAAGGAAAGGCTGGATTGGGTTTTATTAAACCAGCTAGGACTGTTAAGGATCAGTCCAAGTCCAAGGGCAAAGCCCCAACATTCAATAAGCCTGCTGTAGTCAAGACAGCCAAGTCTGTACCTAAGCAAAGGTACAACAAGTTTGAATGCTGGTGTTGTGGCAAGGTTGGCCACTTTGCCTTGGATTGTTGGCACAATGCCAGTGCCAAGTTGAGTAGCAAGTTACCTGGTGGAAAGCCAGCAGGTAGCTATGTCAAGTTGCAAACTAACAATCACCAAGGACCCAAGTTTACTTTGGGTTCTAAGGTTCATTAATTTGTTTTGCAGGTGAATCCAAGTGGCCATACCCCAACATGGTACTTGGATAGTGGATGTTCCAGACATATGACTGGAACAAGGGGACTGCTGAAGGACTACATTCCAATCAAAAATGGTCCTAAAGTGACCTTTGGTGGTTCTGAAAAAGGAATCATCAAAGGGTTTGGTAACATCTCTTCAAACCTTGTTACCATTACTCAAGTGGCTTATGTTAAAGGGTTGAAACACAACCTCATTAGTATAAGTCAGTTAAGTGATGTAGGGTATGACATCTCATTTGTTAAAAATGGTTGTCATATCAAGAGGTCAAGTGATCAAGAGATCATTTTGACAGGATATAGAAAGAGGAATGTCTACTGCTTAGACATTATGATTGAGAACAATGGTTCTCCTGTTTGTCTTGTAGCTGATGAGACAGTCTCTCATTGTGTCAAGTGGCACAAGAGGCTAGCTCATCTTAACTACAAGACTATTAGCAAACTCTTTAGCAAAGAGTTAGTGAGGAATGGTCCTCAAGTTAAGTGTGTCAAAGATGGCATTTGCTCAGCTTGTCAAAAGGGCAAGCAGACTAAATCCACCTTTAGAAGCTTAGACAACAAAGATGCTGTGAGGTGTTTATACCTCTTGCATATGGATCTATTTGGTCCAATGCCAGTTCACAGCTTAGGTAGGAAGGTCTATACCTTTGTAGTTGTTGATGACTACTCAAGGTTTTCCTGGGTGTTCTTCTTAAAGCAGAAATCTGAAACACCTAGTGTCTTCCATAGCTTTGTTAAGCAAATTCAGAATGAATTGAACTGTACAGTGGTCAAAATTAGAAGTGACCATGGTACTGAGTTTCAGTCTGAAAGCATGACAAAGCTGTGTGAAGACTATGGGATATTTCAAGAATTCTCTTCACCTAGAACACCTCAGCAAAATGGCATTGCTGAAAGGAAAAATAGGACCTTGATAGAGGCTGGTAGAACCCTATTAAGTGATTCATCACTGCCAGAGTATTTCTGGGCTGAAGCAGTTAACACTGCATGCCATGTGATAAATAGGGCTACCATCACTAAAAGGTTAAACAAGACCCCCTATGAAGTTGTGAAAGGCAGGAAACCAAACCTATCCTATTTCAGGATTTTTGGTTGCAAATGCTTCATACTTAACAATGGAAAGTCTTACTTAACTAAGTTTGCTGCCAAGTCCCAAGAGGGAGTGTTTGTTGGGTACAGCAATAATAGTAAGGCTTATAGAGTCTACAACTTGACTACACAAGTTGTAGAGGAGTCTGTGCATGTAGTTTTTGATGAGACACAACTAATTAACAATGAGTTGTCTAGCAATGTATGCAGCCCCACAGGTCTTACTAAGAAGATGGACAAGCTAACCATAGAAGATGTACCTGCTGCAAGACAGCAAGTAGAAGAAGATGGCTTATGTCCAGGGGGAGAACTACATGTACCAGGAGCTGAAGAAGTACAAGGAACTCAGTTTGATGAAGATGCTGAAGAAGTTCAACCAGAAGGAAGGATGCCTCCAGCCAACAGGCATCTAAGAGATCATCCAGTAGAGCTGATAATTGGAGATCCAAGACAAGGTGTTCAGACAAGGAGCAGAAATCAGAATGCTGTAGTATATTCAAGTTTTCTGTCTCAAATAGAACCAAAGAAATTTGAAGAAGCAATACAAGATCCACAGTGGACTGAAGCAATGCAGGAAGAGCTTAATCAGTTCAAAAGGTGCAAGGTTTGGGACCTGGTTCCTAAACCTAAAGATCACAATGTGATAGGAACAAAGTGGATCTACAGGAATAAGTTAGATGAACAAGGAGTCATCATTAAGAATAAAGCAAGACTGGTTGCAAAAGGATATAGGCAAGAAGAAGGTATTGATTTTGATCAAACCTTTGCTCCAGTAGCCAGACTGGAAGCCATAAGGATGTTCTTGGCCTATGCAACCTATCAAGGATTCAAGGTATACCAAATGGATGTGAAGTCAGCATTCCTAAATGGTAATTTGAAAGAAGAAGTCTATGTGGAGCAGCCTGCAGGTTTTGTTGATCCAACTCTACCTCATTATGTCTATAGACTTAGGAAAGCATTGTATGGGTTAAAACAAGCACCTAGGGCTTGGTATGAAACCCTATCTAGTTTCCTCATTGAGAACAAGTTCTCAAGGGGGAAAATAGATAAAACTCTATTCCTTAGGGAATCAAGAGGCAAAGTCATACTTGTCCAAATATATGTAGATGACATTATATTTGGGTCTACTGAAAGTAGCCTTTGCAAAAAGTTTGCAAAGCTTATGCAAAGTCAATTTGAGATGAGTAGTATGGGAGAACTGAAGTTTTTCTTGGGTCTCCAAGTTAAACAGACTGGAAGTGGTCTATCCATATGTCAGTCCAAGTTCACCCTAGAACTCATAAGGAAGTATGGTATGGATTCATCCAGTACCATGAAGACTCCTATGGGGTCAAGTATGTCTCTGAGCAAGGATGATGCAGGGAAACCTGTAGATGAAACCTTGTATAGAGGGATAGTTGGCTCCCTACTATACTTGACTGCAAGTAGGCCTGACATTATGTATGCTACATGTGTTTGTGCCAGGTATCAAGCTTGCCCTAAAGAGTCTCACTTGACTGCAGTCAAGAGAATCTTGAGATATCTAAAGGGCACACCTTATCTAGGCCTCTGGTACCCTAGGAATGGAGATTTTGATCTAACAGGCTATTCAGATGCAGACTTTGCAGGATGCAAAGAAGATAGAAAGAGCACCACTGGATCCTGTCAATTCCTAGGTGGAAGACTCATTTCATGGAGCAGCAAAAAGCAGACTAGTGTGGCTATCTCCACAGCTGAGTCAGAATATGTAGCTGCAGGAAGTTGCTGTGCTCAACTTCTGTGGATTCAACATCAGCTAGAAGACTATGGATTTCAGGTAAGTAGAACTCCACTTTACTGTGATTCTACAAGTGCTATTTCAATAGCTAACAACCCTGTATCTCATAGTAGAACAAAACATATTGAGATTAAATATCACTTTCTTAGGGAGCATGTAGAAAGAAATGATATTGCACTTGAATATGTTAAAACTGATAATCAGATAGCTGATATGTTTACTAAGCCCTTAGAAGAAGCTAAGTTCAATAGGTTCAAAATTGAACTAGGTATGATAAACTTAGACTAAGTTTACAGAACTAAAAAATTGGCTAAGTAAAAAGATGTCGACACATAGACAAGTCTATGTCGACACAGAATAAAAGTGTCGACACTTCAGGAAAAAGGTGTCGACACATCTAGGAATGTAGTGTCGACACTTCAGAATGTTAGTGTCGACACATGACAAGTAAGTGTCGACACATCCCAAGTGGTGTCGACACTTAGTATTTACTCAGAATTTTTCTAAGTAAAGTCTCGACGATGTGTCGAGTTATGTTGTGTCGACACATAACCAAGTGTCGACACATAATGTCTGTTGACTAAACTTGTGTCGACACATGAGTGTCGAGACATTTTAAGTCAGTGTCGACACTTATTGCCAGTGTCGACACATCTTAAGTAATCCATCCCGCCTGTTCGTCTTCAAACCAGAAAGGTATAAATAGGATTCTGTCTTTGTTTGTCGACACGCTTTCAGAGTTTCGAGACCAAACTACTGTGTCGACATTTCTCTCTTCTAAAGACTAATTCTACAAACCCTAATGGCACCCAAGCTCGAGGAGAATGTCAATGAAGGCTATGAGCTGGTTCGTGGCGCATTCGACGATGGCGATCAAGAAATCAAATCGGTGATAACCCTAGTCACCGATTCTGGATTGGAGTATTTGGTTTCAGAACCAACAAAAATATGGAAGAAGGAAGTTCTCGAATTCCTTACTGGAGCTTCAGTAGATGACTCAGGTTACAAAATCAAATCAAAAGTGCATGGCACCAGGGTCAAGATTTCACCCAAATCTCTGAGAAAGGTACTTCAGCTACCTAAAATTCAAGAAGAAGAGGAAGTGACTACATCTAAGACCAAAGAAGCACTTACCTGGGGTGGTCTAGATCCTAAGCTGAAGATTGGATCTGTATTCAACAGGAGAGGAATGAATACCCAAGGAAAGTTCCTATCAGAAATTGTGGGGAAAGTTATTCTCAGCAAGACTGGAGGGCATGACAGAGTGTCAGCCTCCATGTTCAGTGTTATGACCAGAATTATCTTCAACCTCAAAACAGACTGGTCAATGGTTATCTTTGAGAAGATAAAGGAAAGTCTGAAGAAGCCCAATCTGGGCAGGATACTTAGTCTCTACCTGGCTGGTACAATACCAGAGGTCATGAGCACTGTTGCAGGTAGCAAAATCAACCACATGAGAAAGATGGACATGAGGATCTTCTCAAGGTGGGAAAGGGTGCTGTCAAAGGAATTGTCCACCCCTGAGAAACAAGTTTCTAAGAAAGAATCACCTCCTAAGAAGAAGAGGAAGATAGCTCCTGTGACATAGTAGTCCTCCAGCAGTTCAGGTAGTGAAGAACTAGTTGTTTTCACTCCTGATAGTCATGAGGAAGTGGCTGCAGAGAAGTCTCCAGCTCCTCAAGAGCCAGCTGAAATCCAGGGGGAGCTGCCTACAGCTAGCCCCATACAAAAGGATCCAAGCCAGGGGGAGCCTCCAGCTGTAGGACAACCCTCTACACTGGAGAGTGAGCAAGCTACACTCATTATCCAAGAGGTACTTTCTGACCTCAATACTTTAGATTTTTCTGTAATAGATTCTGATTTGTCTGATGTCCATCAGCAAACTCAGCAAGTAAATCAAGAACCAAATGTTGTTCCTGATAAAGTAGTTGAAGAACCAAGTACATCTCCTGCACAGTCACCTCCTGAATACACCATGGAAGATCTATTTCTAAATCTAGAACAGGAGGACTTTGACATGGATAAAGTAGGTGCTGCTGAAGAGAAGGGTGCTGCTGCTGAGGGGGAGACACTGCAAGTTCAGGAAGAGCCTATAAGGCAGGAAAGTGAGAAAGCACTTGATGTGCAAGCTGACAAACCATCAAGCCCTAAGGATAGGGTGAATATAGCCAGTACTTCTGAGTCTGAGGAAGATGAGACTGAACAAGCCAAGAAAAAGCAATTCTTTGTATTCAAAAGAAGGAGTCAGAGCTACAAGAAGGCTCTACAAACTGTTGCTCAACACTCCCTAGTCCAACAAGCTCCATCAACTGATTACAGTGGCTTAATGGTAGCAATGCAAGTTAAGCTGGATGAGCACAGGAGGGCCATAGAGAAGTATATTGATGAAGGCCACAAGTCTTTACAATTTGACTTAGCTCAAGACATCAAGTCAATAAGATTTGAGATGAACCTGAATAAAAAGGAAATGAATGAATGCTTCCACAAGGGTGGAAATGCAGTGGTGTACCTGGCTAAACATCAAGAACAGATAAAAGAAAAGGTAGATGATATAGCACTGAAGCAAGGCTATATGCTGGAAAATCAGTTGAGAATGAATGATAATTTGACTGCATCCCACAATGCTATAGTCACTGAACTGCAGAATAAGCCAGCTGAATCTTCCACATCTGCTGCTGCCAAGGCTGAATTTGATAAAGCATTTCAAGATGAAATTGCTGCTGTCAAGACTGCAATTAAGGATTCACAGAAGGTCATTTCTGAACAGCTTACAAAGCTTAGACCTTATTTTAAGGATGGCATCAGGTACTTGGACAGCCAAATCAGGTTCCAGAAAGATGATGTAAGAGATCATGTTGAACAAGAAGTCATAAAGGGGGAGAGGGTGTTAGTCAAAGCTAGCTCTGACCATGCCAAATGGATTTCTAACTCCATCAGAGCTACACTGGGCTATCCTCCCCTGTGTGATGATGATAATGTAGCTGAATCAGGTATTCAAAGTGCATATCTTGGAGGTGAGCAACAGGAAGTAGCTCAGGTGATCTATCCACCTCCAGATTTTGACATGGTTCATGCAGAAGTAAGCACAATGTATAGTCCAACTACTGGAAAGCCTAATGTTGTTCTGGAAAAGGTTGTTCAACCTGTTACAGCAGCTATGCAAGAGGCTATGGACAAAGAAGAAGAGACAAGGCTGTCAAAGAAGAAGTTCAGGGAACTAGCTGAGCAAAAACCTGATTTTGAACAGTGGAGCCCTACTTCTAGGAACATCATTCTCACAGCCTGGAAAGCAGCCAAGGACAATGCACATGAGAGGAACAAATGGTTTTCAGAAGCAGAATGGAGAAAGCATGAGATTAGGCAGGAAGCCATTGTCCAATATAGAAGGAAGGCTAAGTTAGGAAAGCTACCTCCTACAGCTGTGGAGCCTAGCAAGTACTTTCCTAAGCCCTATCATTACTTTGAGAGATAGAAAATCAAGGCTGAAGAACTAAAGAAGAAGGACTCCAAAGGAAAGAAGATTGCTGATACTGAGCCTGCTGCTGCTGCTGTAAAAGCCAAAGTGCAAGCTGGGAAAGGAATAGTCATAAAAGAGCCTGATCAGAATTAGACTAAGATTAGACTGAAGAATGTTGTAATCTGCTACATCTAAACATTTTTGTAAATCATTGAAAATGTATTAAAAACAATGTTTGAACAGTTTTTGATAAATATATTTTTCATGATTGTTCAGAGATATGTGTCTAATTCTTGTTTGTTATGTAATGCTGAATGAGTATACATGTGTGCTTTATTACATGTTTAAGTTTACCCTGTTGATATATACCTGCTTTACATCATTCTCTAATTTTTAAAATTATGAGTGGTGTATATCATTGACTAAGGGTTATGACTTCTCCAAATAGGGGGAGATTGTTGGGTACATTGGTCAAATGTACCTGATTTGAAGAAGCCTGACCCAACTCAATGATATACATCATAATGTATTTGATGTGTGTTTGAGTTACTTGTGCAGGTTAGGTATTCACTAGACTGAAGCTAAAAGTTTCTAAGTCCATGTGTCGACACCCAGAGGGAAAGTGTCGACACTAGAGAAAGCTTGTGTCGACACCCAGACAAGCAGTGTCGACACTTAGAAAAGTTGTGTCGACACCTGGGATGAAGAGTCGACACCAGACAGAAAGTGTCGACACTTGGAGCTGTGTCGACACTCAGTGAAGAAGTATGCAGAAAAGCTGTGTCGACACTTAGCAGAAGTGTCGACACCTAGAAGAGCTGAGTCTACATCAGAAAGTGTCGACACTTGGAGTTGTGTCGACACTCAGCAAAATTCAGCAGAGACAAAGGACAAGTGTCGACACTCAACACAATGTGTCGACACTCAATCAGCCGAGTCAACATATGAAGAATGTGTCGACACTCAGCACAATATGTCGACACACAACCAGAAGAGTCAACACTTGAAGTAAGTGTCGACACTCAGCACAATGTGTCGACACTTAGCTAAAGACTCTACACTTGAAGAAAGTGTCGACACCCAGCACAATGTGTCGACACTTAGTTGAAGACTCTACACTTGAAGAAAGTGTCGACACAAGGAGCTGTGTCGACACTTAGCAAAGAACAGAAAAGTTTACAAAATATTCTAAGTACAAGTGTCGACACTAAGGGAATGTGTCGACACTTAGCTGAAGAAATAAAATTGAAGACTTGTGTCGACACCAAGAAGTAGTGTCGACACTTGACAGTTTCAACACATGAAGATGTGTCGACACAAAGGAGTTGTGTCGACACTTAGAAGAATACAGTTAAAGAATAAAGAACAAGTACTTGTGTCGACACTCAATTTCAGTGTCGACACATGCAGAAGAATCAGTGTCGAGACATACAAGGATATGTGTCGACACCTTGTAGACTTGTGTCGACACTTACACAGCATGTGTCGACACTTAGTCTATAAGTGTCGACACTTAAGAACAGAAAGTCTCGACACTATCTGACAGTTAGAGAATTTCAAGAAGTGACTGGTTGACATGACAGCTGCCGATCCAGCCGGTCTACAGCAACTGTCAGAGAAATCAGAAGTCTGTTATGAACCGGACCAGCCGGTTACCATGAAGGAAGCCTATAAATAGGCACCCATAGTTTACAGAAACGGATTGATTGTTGTTGATATAAGAATTACAAGTTGTTCTTTCAAGTAGTGAGAATAATTAAAGTGGTTGATCAGATTATTCAAGTAATCAGAAAAGTGAAACACAGAGGATCAATACAAGAAGATCTGGCAGTCTAACTGCAGATCTAAGAAGTTGGAGAGAGAGAGCTCCAATCAAGAATTCAGTCTTTGGAACTAAGGCTGAGAAGAAGGATTCAGAATCATCTGGATCTCAAGAAGCAGAGGTGAAGGATCAACTGCAGAGGATTCAGACTAATTCAGTTCTACTCAAGAAGCTTTGAAGGAAGCTAAGTCAGTTTGGATCTAACTAAGTTCTTCCAAGAACTCTTCAAGAAACTCTCAACTCCTCTCTTATTTTCTGAGTTGTAGAGTTAGTTATTGTAATTCAATCTTAACTTGTAGGATCCATTGGATCTGAGAGAATTGTAAGCCTATATTATAAAGGCTGAGGGTAGGGCTTGGTTGCCTGAGTGTAGGAGTTGAAGAACTCTGAGTGTAGGCCTTAATTGGCTGAGTGTAGGCCTGGGTGGCTGAGTGTAGGCCTTTGTGGCTGAGTGTAAGGCTTTGGGCCTGAGGTGTAGGAACCTAGTTGGGTTCTGAGATAGTGGAGAAGATTGGCCGAATCTAGTACACTGCTAGATAGGCGAAGGGGGAAAGTGGATGTACCCAAAGATTGGGGAACCACTATAAATTTGTGAGTCTGCTGTGCTGTGCTGTGCTGTGAATTAACTGTTTATATTCTGTTATTGCTGTTAGCTGTAGAAATCTGTGAGATAACTGTTTTGCTGCCAACAAAGTTTAAAAAAGGGTTAGGTCGCCTATTCACCCCCCCCCCTCTAGGTGTTTAGGTACCATAACTTTCAGTCCTGGGCTAAACCTAAACTGTAGGCAAAATTGGAATGCAAGAGTAACTAGTAAATCTAGGGTTTCACCTTCACACAACTCGATGCCTCGGGAAGATAGGTTGGGTCACTCAGGCATTGGGCCCAGTGAATTTTATGATGGGCAGGTTGGCCCGGCGAGCTTTGGCTCGGTTGTTATTTGTGACAGACGGTTTAGTCCGGCGAGGTTTGGCTCAGTAGTGGTTTTGGTGATGGGCAGGTTGGCCCGGCGAGCCTTGGCTCGGTTGTTGTTCTTGTGGAGGACGGGTTGGTATGGGGAGCTTTTGCTCGGTAGCTGATACATAAAGTTGCATGTGCATAAAGTATAAGGTGGTGGGTCTACGGTATTGGATGGTCGATGCACCGATGCCAATACGTTGACTCGGCAAGTGTGGTTTAACACTTGGCCAAATAAAGTCTGGTGCGTCAGCCGGCAAGAGTATGCAGGCACTTCGCTTTGTGCACCAGCATTGAGGCATATGATAGGTCTGACTGGTAGTGCAATTACCAGTTTAGAGGTGGGCGAGGCCCAACCCACCGCTTCCGTTTTCCACTAGGGAGGTATCCTGGGAAGTTCGGCTCCAGAAAGGGGGAACTAAAGCTCTGTGTACACAGAGTCGAGTGGGTGAGTTGCACTTGCATGTTCACATCATGACATAATTGTATTTCATAACATAATCATTGCATACAACCCGACACCTATTGTATAAGTGGTATGTAATGCTTATACAATAGGCCCTGCAAAACGACCCCTTGGTTTATAAGTTCGTGCAAGCATGCTTATAAGTTAAGGTTTTTATTCAGTATTACTTATTTATGCTTGCTGAAAAACCGACACCCTATCGTATAAATCGGTATGTGACTTTTTATACTATAGGAGCCCTACAAAAGATCCTTTAGCTTATGTGTTTTCATATAAGTTAAGGTTACTTTCTTATTCAATTTTCATACCATTATTACTGCCATATATACTTAGAACTGCTAGATTAGTTCCGCCGTCATCTGCCTATTTGACCTTCTCCACTATCACGTCCTCTCCTTTCCTTCTCCCCGCTCGGTGCTTAGGAGCCATGGGAGAAGGGGCGGGGGATGATAGGGCTTAATATTTTAGACTAACGGTTTTCGAACCACATCATTTTAGGGGACCATGGAGCCCAGTATGGAGGAGCAGCCCCGGAGGTCGGCACACTTGGAGATCGGACAGTCTAGTACCGGAGTTCAGACGACAAGGACTGTGAGTCCTGATTGCTCGTAGTTGTATTTGTTTTTGCTTCCGCGATTAGAGATATGTAGTGAGTACTTGATGTACTGGGCATGAGCCCAAGATTTTAGTATTTCATTATATCTATGGACACTCCCATCGTGGAGTTTATTTACTATTTATGTGATTTTTGTGGACTTGCCTTTATTATTTTGCTCTAGTTGTGATCCATTTGGCCGGCAGGATCGGCATTTTGTAATGATGACCTTCCCGGGGTGCGAAGGTGTCACCGCAAAATGGCGGTTCTGGGCCTAAGATCTCGGTGTTTTAAAGGAAAAAAGGGGGTCTTACTTTCCATATTTGTAACATCCCTCAAACAACTAGACTCCACTTAAACCACTAAGTAAATATTTAGGTCTTTACACCCTAGAAATTAATTAGTGGGTCATATGACCATGATTCATGATGAAATTTTGGTAAAAGTATTTTTATAGTGTTAATCATCTCTGAAAATTTTGTTATGAATTTTAGATCAATAAAAACAGTACTTCATTCACAACCCTTCAAATTGCACTATCTACTTAGGTATTTATTTTGAATTAACCACTCATTGGAATCTGGTGAAATGTGGTCAGAGGACCTTTGATGTAATTATAAAGCTCTGTAAATTTTTATAGAAGTTTTGGATACATATTTGCAGTACCTACTTCACAAGCTCAATAACTTGGAAAATAGTGAAATAATTTGTTTAGAGCTCATTACTTGCAAATAAATTATGAAACTTGACTTAGAGAATTTAGATGTCCTTGCAATCATCTTTGAATTTTCTCAGAAGTTTTGGAAATAGGTTTGCTATACTTGCCTCTTAAAATTGATAAAAATAGTTTATATTCAAAATTTGATTTAGAGGCTTAACCTTACTGAAAAATTGGGATACTTTGGATTCTGTGTTTAATAACCATCTTGAATATATCATAAATTTGGTAGAGCATTTAACTATATGAAATTGGTACTTCATGTTCAAACTTGAGTTTTTTGGATGACTAGAATAATTAAATAAAATATCAGATAAATAGGGAAAATTGTGAAATTCTGGTGTTAGGCTAAAAAGGTCATGACAACCCTCTAATAATTATTATAGGGGTACTGTATGAATATTTTGAGTACCTCCCATGTTACGAGTCATATAGCTTAAGTGGTCTGCATATAGTAAAAACTGCAGAAACTATGTTGGAGTATAATTTGAGCACATGATTTGGGATTAGTGTTTGGCTGGTTTGGATGAATAGAAATGAGTTCATCGTTGGAAGTTGGGATGAGTAGAGTGTTGAATTGGGTAGTGTTAAGTGTACTCATGGTCGACGAAACATCGTCTTCCCCGTAGAAGTGGAAGGGTCAAATACACTAGTGTTATATCCAGTATAATGTTTAAGGGACTAGGAGTTGGGTATTAACCAATAATGGTAAGTGCCATACGAAAGGGAGCTTTGGACGTAATCCCATCATAATTCCTAATACCCTCGAGAGCCCTTCAAGGGTAATATCTTGGGCAATCCTGGGATAAACCTAAACTGTAGGCAAAATTGGAATGCAAGAGTAACTAGTAAATCTATGGTTTCACCTTCACACACCTCGATGCCTCAGGAAGATAGGTTGGGTCACTCGGGCATTGGGCCCAGTGGATTTTATGATGGGCAGGTTGGCCCAGCGAGCTTTGGCTCAGTTGTTATTTGTGACGGACGGGTTAGTCCGGCGAGCTTTGGCTCGGTAGTGGTTTTGGTGATGGGAATGTTGGCCCGGTGAGCGTTGGCTCGGTTATTGTTCTTGTGGCAGACAGGTTGGTCTGGGGAGCTTTTGCTCGGTAGCTGATACATAAAGTTGCATGTGCATAAAGTATAAGGTGGTGGGTCTACGGTATTGGAGGGTCGATGCACCGACGCCAATACGTTGACTCGGCAAGTGTGGTTTAGCACTTGGCTAAATAAAGTCCGGTGCGCCAGCTGGGAAGAGTACGCAGGTGCTCCGCTTTGTGCACCAGCATTGACGCGTACGATAGGTCTGACTAGTAGTGTAATTAACGGTTTAGAGGCGGGCGAGGCCCAACCCACCGCTTCCGTTTGCCACTACGGAGGTATCATGGGAGGTTCGTCTCCAGAAAGGGGGAACTAAAGCTCTGTATACACAGAGTTGAGCGGGTGAGTTGCACTTGCATGTTCATATCATGGCATAATTGTAGTTCATAGCATAATCATTGCATACAACCCGACACCTATTGTATAAGTGGTATGGGACGCTTATACAATAGGCCCTGCAAAACGACCCCTTGGTTTATTAGTTCGTGCGAGCGTGCTTATAAGTTAAGGTTTTTATTCAGTATTACTTATTTATGCTTGCTAAAAACCGACACCCTATCGTATAAATCGGTATGGGACTTTTTATACGATAGGAGCCCTGCAAAAGATCCCTTAGCTTATGTGTTTTCATATAAGTTAATGTTACTTTCTTATTCAATTTTCATACCATTATTACTGCCATATATACTTAGAACTGCTAGATTAGTTCCGCCGTCATCTGCCTATTTGACCTTCTCCACTATCACGTCCTCTCCTTTCCTTCTCCCCGCTCGGTACCTAGGAGCCATGGGGGAAGGGGCGGGGGATGATATGGCTTAGTCTTTTAGACTAACGGTTTTCGAACCACATCATTTTAGGGGACCATGGAGGCCAGCATGGAGGAGCAGCCCCGGAAGTCGGTGCACTTGGAGATCGGGCAGTCTAGTACCGGAGTTCAGACGATAGGGACTGTGAGTCCTGATTGCTAGTAGTTGTATTATTTTTTGCTTCCGCGATGAGAGATATGTAGTGGGGACTTGATGTACTATGCATGAGCCCAAGGTTTTAGTATTTCATTATATCTATGGACACTCCCATCGTGGAGTTTATTTAATATTTATGTTATTTCTGTGGACTTTGCATTATTATTTTGCTATAGTTGTGATCGATTTGGCGGGCAGGATCGGCGTTTTGTAATGATGACCTTCCCGGGGTGCGAAGGTGTCACCGCAAAATGGCAGTTCTGGGCCTAAGACCCCGGTGTTTTAAAGGAAAAAAAGGGGTATTACTTTCCATATTTGTAACATCACTCAAACAACTAGACCCCACTTAAACCACTAAATAAATATTTAGGTCTTTACACCCTAGGAATTAATTAGTGGGTCATATGACCATGATTCATGATGAAATTTTGGTAAAAGTATTTTTATAGTGTTAATCATCTCTGAAAATTTTGTTATGAATTTTAGATCAATAAAAAAGTACTTCATTCACAACCCTTGAAATTGCACTATCTACTTAGGTATTTATTTTGAATTAACCACTCATTGGAATCTGGTGAAATTTGGTCAGAGGACCTTTGATGTAAGTATAAAGCTCTGTAAATTTTTATAGAAGTTTTGGATACATATTTGCAGTACCTACTTCACAAGCTCAATAACTTGGAAAATCGTGAAATAATTTGTTTAGAGCTCATTACTTGCAAATAAATTATGAAACTTGACTTAGAGCATTTATATGTCCTTGCAATCATCTTTGAATTTTCTCAAAATTTTTAGAAATAGGTTTGCTGCACTTGCCTCTTAAAATTGATAAAAATAGTTTATATTCAAAATTTGATTTAGAGGCTTAACCTTATTGGAAAATTGGGATACTTTGGATTCTGTGTTTAATAGCCATCTTGAATTTATCATAAATTTGGTAGAGCATTTACCTATATGAAATTGGTACTTCATGTTCAAACTTGAGTTTTTTGGATGACTAGAATAATTAAATAAAATATCAGATAAATAGGAAAAATTGTGAAATTCTGGTGTTAGGCTAAAAAGTTCATGACAACCCTCTAACAATTATTATAGAGGTACTGGATGAATATTTTGAGTACCTCCCATGTTACGGGTCATATAACTTAAGTGGTCTGCATATAGTAAAAACTATAGAAACTATGTTGGAGTATAATTTGAGCACATGATTTGGTATTAGTGTTTGGCTGGTTTGGATGAATAGAAATGAGTTCATCATTGGAAGTTGGGATGAGTAGAGTGTTGAATTGGGTAGTGTTAATTGTACTCGGGTCGACGAAACATCGTCTTCCCCGTAGAAGAGGAAGTGTCAAATACACTAGGGTTATATCCAGTATAATGTTTAAGGGATTAGGAGTTGGGTATTAACCAAAAATAGTAAGTGCCTTGCGAAAGGGAGCTTTGGGCGTAATCCCATCATAGTTCCTTGTACCCTAGAGAGCCCTTCACGGGGAATACCTTGCGCAGTCCTGGGCTAAACCTAAACTGTAGGCAAAATTGGAATGCAAGAGTAACTAGTAAATCTAGGGTTTCACCTTCACATACCTCGATGCCTTGGGAAGATAGGTTGGGTCACTCGGGCATTGGGCCTAGTGGATTTTATGATGGGCAGGTTGGCCCGACGAGCTTTGGCTCGGTTGTTATTTGTGACAGATGGGTTAGTCCGGGGAGCTTTGTCTCGGTAGTGGTTTTGGTGATGGGAAGGTTGGCCCGGCGAGTCTTCGCTCGGTTGTTGTTCTTGTGGCGGACGGGTTGGTCCGGGGAGCTTTTGCTCGGTAGCTGATACATAAAGTTGCATATGCATAAAGTATAAGGTGGTGGCTCTACGATATTGGAGGGTCGATGCACCAACGCCAATACGTTAACTCGGCAAGTGTGGTTTAGCACTTGGCCAAATAAAGTTCGGTGCGCCAGCCGGCAAGAGTATGCAGGCGCTCCGCTTTGTGCACCAGCATTGAGGCGTACGATAGGTCTGACTGGTAGTGCAATTACCGGTTTAGAGATGGGCAAGGCCCAACCCACCGCTTCCCTTTGCCACTACCAGTTTAAGTTGGGTGAGAGGACAATGGATCACCAAGGGTTGCCGTGAGGTTAGCACATCTGAGTGGGATGGGCGAGGATGTCCCCAGCATGGATGTTGGTAAATTAGGGCCCATAGCCAACAAGTTAAAAACCTCTGATCGGTGGTGGTGCCAAGGAGGATCTAGTACACCGTAAATGTGCCCTGAGTGCATGGAGCATCTAGCGGAGGTGGTGGCTTGTGATGTTGTTGTGCCTGAGAGCACTTGTTGTCATATAGATATATGTTGTGATTGCGATGCATACAAGGAAGGAACCACTACCACAGGTAAGGTGTTGGGTCCGGCGTTCCTTCACTTGACCCGTGTCGCTCTTCTACTTATTTAAGAAATTAAGTAACACCCTTTCCAACAGTCCGGGCTTTTGGAACAGTTGGTTATGCGCTTGATCCTTCAATTGGTATCAGAGGAGGTCACAGGTTCAAGACCGGGGGGGGGGGGGGGTGGGGGGGGGGGGCTATTAAATCCTGATTTTTCCCTTCTACCTGTGTGGGTCTGGCGGGTCAAGCAACCGTGGACATGTGGTAACCCCACCTATGAGCCGTGCAATCGTGGACATATGGTAACCCGACCTCTGAGTCATGTGGGCCATGTGGTAACCCCACCTCTGAGCCATGTGGGCCATGTGGTAACTCCACCTCTGAGCCGACGGGTTGTGCTGGACGCCGGGGGGGGGGGGATTGTTGGGTCCGGCGTTCCTTCACTTGACCCGTGGCGCTCTTCTACTTATTTAAGAAATTATGTAGCACCATTTCCAATAGTCCAGGCTTTTGGAACAGTTGGTTATGCGCTTGATCCTTCATAAGGGGTAGAGTCATTATAATTGGTCAGCTAATGCTGACCGTTGCTTTGTTTACCACCCTTGGGGTGGATGTCCTACTGCAGGTGCTGACGGGATGAATTGGATTGAGTGGGTTGAAGACCTTGCAGCTTGAATTCCCTTGAAGGCCGTGCGAAGTCTTATATTTCATGTGTGGTCGGCCTGCGTGCCGATGTATAAAGCCATATTTGTAAAAGAGAAACTTGTAAGGCCTTAAGGCCATGAGCGTTGTGTAGTTGTATACATTCCTGGTGATATATAAATGGGTGGTTTATATATTTAGTGGACATTCATTATGATGAGTTCTTGCAACTTAAAACACTATCGCTAGAATGCTCTGAGTTAAGATGCGAGTAAAACGTGATTTTGATATTCATACGTAACTCCGCCGTTTGTTTGTGAAATATGGCGTGGGGCCCCGGCCGGACCCACCGTTATATTTCATATGACGAATGAAGGCGTTACAGTACATAGCAAGTAAAACCTGTTGGAACCGATGTTTCACATGCCCTGTGTTTGAGAATATCAACTCCCAAATTGTATTTAATCATGTCTTCTATTGATAGAGTGTGCAGGTTGTCATGTTCAAGTGAAGAGAAGAAGCTTCCTACAGATGTTACTGCCCGGGCGTTAGAAGTTACCGCTGGGCGGTAGCTGGAATTAAATCGACATGGTGCTCGGGAAGCTATCAGACAGAACTAGTTATTACTACCCCACGCTAGCTCACCTAACACCGCGTCGAGAGCGTTAAGAAGAATGACGTATGCTACTGCCAATCTCTATCACTTGCCACACTGCGCTAGTCCTTCGACGAATGTCGAGACAGATTCGTCGAGCACTAGATTACCTCCTAGCGCTAGTTTTACCATAGGCGCTATCACGATGAATTATTTGGACCTAGAGCTCGGGAAGAAATCAGTGTTAGTCTTACCGCGCCGCGCTAGCCCTTCGACGAACATCGAGCCAGTTTTCGTCCAGCGCTGGTCTACCGCCTGACTCCAGTACTACCGCAGGCGTTACTGAAATGATTTATTTGGACTTAGCGCTCTTAACGAAATCGGCGCTAGCCCTACCGCGCCGCACTTGCCGATCGGCGAATCTTTGAATCCTACATTACCGCACGACGAAAGCGGTAACCGGACGATTCTAGCCCATTTGAAACAGCGAATATTTGTTTTGAATATTTCTGTCCAGATTTATAGGAAAGTTGGCACAATAAGCACACGAACCTACCGTCGGGCGCTAGTCTTACCGCCGACGGTAGCCTATTTTCACGAAGACATATAAAAGGTCGCCTTGGTTTCTATGCCTGATGAACTGGAGAAAAAGAAAGGACGGGAGTTCGTGAATTCTAGGGTTCGGTCGCCTTCTTGCGCTCTGTTCCACAAGACTCCGTCAAATAAGAAGATAGTCGTCTCCCTCCGACGCGTGATCAGAAGACTCTGAAGATCCAAGATCTACAACGAACACGAAGAGCCGGCCGGTTGCCAACAAATGGAGATCTTAAGCACCATCCGCGGATCACTCCACAGAGTAGTCTTCAAGAGGGAGAACTTCATTCTTTTGAATATTTATATCTCTTGTTTTTGTAAAACTTTTGACTTTTCTAAATCTCGAGGAGAGGAAAATCGTCCGATAAGGGTTATAAGATTCCGAGGAAGGATTCCGTGGGAAATCGTCCTGGGGATAAGGTCTTCTAGATCTGGAGGATCTAGCGGGGCTCTAAGACTCTTTCTTGCATGGAGGTGAAGAGTGGCTCAAAGACCTTTCTTGGAGGGAAAGGGAGAGAGCCAACCGGTCCAGGTAGTGGGTAGGTATAGAAAACCAAAAGAGTTTTTATATTTCATCGCCTTCGATCTCTGGTGTCACGGAGATCACGTTCGTGTAATTACTTAGAATAATTGTCATTTTTATTCATGCAATGGAACTTTTATTTGTTCTTCATCTGATTGTGTGATTGTTCTGGTTGTACAAAGTAAGTGTTTTTGCTGTGTGTTTGCGAACGAACTTGCGCAGGAAAACGTCCACAGATGTACCGCCGCGCGTTAGATATCTAACGTGCCGCGATAGCTTCCAGGACTTGATTTCCTGGAGCGAAATATTTTAAAATTCCATTTAATGCATCAAACCTTATTCACCCCCCTCTAAGGTTGGCCACGAGATCCAACAAGTGGTATCAGAGCGAGGTTATTCCAAAATGGTTTCACCACCGAGAATAATGGCCAACACTGACCTTGAATCGACAAGTGGGATGAAAAATTATACGCTGAAAATTCATTTGCTCCGCCTCTATTCATAGGATTGAATTATAACAAATGGAAAACACGGATGAAGCAATTCCTTATATTATTAGATATATAAGTTTGGAACATGAATTGTATCAAGCCCCCAAATAATTTAAATAAGCATGAATGTCATTTAAATGCCAAAGCTATGAATAGTTTATTTTGTGGGCTTGGTCAAGATATTTTCAAACAAATCTATACGCTTCCTACTGCATATGATATATGGAATTTTCTTGAGCTAACTTATAGTTCTCTTTCTATAAGAAATGAATCTGAGCAATTTCTCATGGATCCACTTGAAGAACCAAATGAAGACTTGCTCTTGGAGGAAGATGGTACGACCACGTCGATCGAAAGGGAAGATGAAATCTTAACATTGGATGAGGAAACACATGGAGAAGTCAAAGAAACTCTACACCTCAATCTTGCCTCGTCAAATAGCTTTGTGAGGAAGTCAAATTCCCCTTTTACTTATAAAGTATGCCTATAGACAAAGATGATCCAGGAAAACCTGTTGATCCAACTTTGCATAGAGGTATAGTTGGCTCCCTTCTCTACCTCACTGCAAGTAGGCCTGACATTGTTGAAACCGGAACCCGGCTTCCTGTGGAGCTCGCCCTTGGGGAAGGGGGTGGTCTCGCGCCTACTTTGTTCCTGCAAGAAAAAAGACGAAAGCAAGGAAAAAACAGACCCAAGGGCTCGGTAGGGAGGTCCCACCACAAACCCGGAAGATCTCAGAGCGCTTCCCCTCCTTAGCCTGAAGCCGAGCTAAGGTACCCTCAGAAAGCGCTTAAGATTTTTGGGGAGAAGAGCACCGGAAGAACCTGCTTTCTGGGGTACCCCTTGGGTCCTATTTATAGCTTTTGAAGTCCGGACTGCCAATAACCAAAATAACTGACCTGAAATTATCAGAAAACCCCCAGTTGGGTCTGCCAACAGCCAAGCTCCGCTGTTTTGAAGGGCTATTGGCAGACCAGCAGGGGTAAAACAGTAAAAAGTACCTCTGACACCCAGGCGAGCTGGGAGCTCTGACCACCTCGTCATGTTCTGCTCGCCCGCTGCTGTCGAGCTCCACCGCGAGGGCGCGAGTTGCAGCCCGCTCGGCGAATGCCGAGCTCGGGGTCGCCGATCGACGATCTCTGGCCGACGGATGCCGAGCTCAGCCTCGCCCCTGCCGCTGCCGAGCTCGCCTGCTGCTCCCAGCCTGATCTACTCGCCCCCTGGTGAGCTTGCTCGCCGGACACGGGGTTGTACACAATCCCCGCTCTTTCGAGCTTGGCACAAGCTCGGAAAGAATCATCCAACCCGAAGTGTGCGGCGAGCTCTGACTGACGAGTTGGAGGGAATCTTCTGGTGGGGGCCACCTGCGGCTATATATATGCACCTGCTATGCTGCCTGGCTCTTGCCATTCCCCCTGCTGCCTTGCCAAGATGCCCCTTCCTAAGGAGATTCAAGAGCGCATAGACCGGGCTCGCCATGCTTCCGTGGCTCGCGTCGCCGCGCTGACGGCTGTTCCCGCAAAAGTTCCTCAAATCGACCCCGCCGAGCCGAGCCTCAAGAGGACAAAGCCATTCCCCGAGGCGGCCGAGCCCATCTTCCACGACCTGAGGGCCACTCTGGCTCGCGAGACCGGCTCTTCTACTCGAACTATTCTGTAGAATGATAGGGATGTTGTTGTTGTAGGCGACGATCAGGGCGGCCTACCAGATGACGAAGGCACCGCGCCGCGGGTCCCTACGCCGCGAGGCGAGGTCACGCTCGCCACTTCGCGATTCTCGGCACCGGATAGCCATCCCCGGGATCCGCCGCTCCTCTTCGGGATCCTGCCTGTGAGCTCGCAGAGGCCAGCTTCGCCTGTGAGCTCACAGAGGCCAGCTTCACCACAGGGCTCCCCTCGGCAAATTGACGCGGCCGCCGGGGGAGGTCTGGGGTCTATTCCCGTCCCGGGCTTCGAGCCCATCTCGTCGGGGGCTCGCGGCCCAGGTCGCGGGAAGGATCTGAGGTTCATCCCTCCCCGCATCTCCTTTGAGCCGCCGAGCTCCTCAGGTCTGCCTCGCTCAACCCCGTGCTTCACAAACTTTTGCTCTGCTGACATCTACCCTTACAGCCCTTCCCAGTCAATCGGCTGCCGAGGAGTCCTCGCGGGCAGCCCACCATTCTCCCCTCCCATCTCCGAGCTCGTTGGACTCTTACCTGGGTCCGGAGGTGGATCAAGGCGAGCTGATGAGGAGGGAGGTCAAGCTCCTCAAGAAGCTGGTGTGCGGGCTGCGCGAGGTGCAAGGAGTCAACGAGACGCTGCAACGCGACTATGCGCATCTTGCTGAGGAGGTGCGCCTCGGCCGACCTGGCGAGTTGATGTCTCCCTCCCGACTCCTGGATGAGATAGACGACGGTCTCTTGGTCGCGCAAAGGAATTCGGGAAAGATTCACGAGCTACTCCGCGCGCGGCAGCTTGGGGGGCGGGGGTCACGAGGCCGGGGTAGGTAAGTTTGCGGGCTCCTCTGCCGATCCGACCGTCGCTTGCGTCCCGATGCCCTCCCTGTTCGCGCGCCTCCTTTTTTGTTCTGAACTTCCCCCTTCTGTGATGGACAACTCTTTAGGACATTCTTAATTATGTTATTTAAATAAAAAGCCGTAATGTTTGACTTAGCCTTGATTGGGATGTGTTGGAAGTCGGCGAGCTGGGGTGGCGAGCTGGGGCGGCGAGCTGGGGCAGCGAGCTGCTCCGATGTGACAGCCTACCTCAGATTCCCTTTCCTATAAATCGCCCCCCACCTCACCTACCCCCGTACTATCTTTATTGCTCTTCTTCCCTCTCTTTGCTCTCCCTTCTTTGCTTGCGCCGTGCTTCTCTTCTTCTCTGCGACCATGGGCAAGACCAATCCGGACGCCGATGGCCACTCCAAATGCGCGCAACACTTCGCGGATTACTGCTTCTTCGACGGCCACACCAGCGAGGAAGAGCTCGCAGAATTCATAGCCCTGTATGTGCCGCCGGGCTTTGAGGCACGCAGGCCGGGGCCGGGCGAGGCCATCAATACGTTCTATGAGAACGAGCTCGCATTCCCCATCTCGCACTTCGAGGTGGGGTTGCGACTTCCCTTGTGGCCGGAGATCCGGCAGATCCTGAAATACTACGGGGCCGTCCCCGCGCAGCTAAACTCAAACGCCATCGCCATGATGGTGGCGTTCGCGATCTATCTCCGCCGGGAGAGGATCGAGTTCAACCTGACGGTGTTCAGGAAACTCTTCTCCTATAAGGCGACGACGGACGTGGTTGCCTACTTCGGCGGCTCCTTGATCAAAGTTCGTGAGATCGCGAACAAGCACCATACCTGGATGACCAAGATCGCCTTCATCAAGGGCGATCTCGGCAACATCCCCTACTCGCCGCAACAAAAAGGCGAGGAGGTGTACCGCCCGCCGGCCGTGTCCGGCAACGACGCCGAGCTCCACAAATTCTTCCTCCACAAAGATTTCGAGGTGGCCTTCTTGCGGAGGGGCCTCGACGCGCTCCCTCCGGTTCTGCCCGGCGAAGGTATGATTTCCTCATCTTGCCGAGCTCGCCTACTCGCCGAGCTCGGCACATCGTCATATCTGAATTTTCTAACCTTTCCAAGTATTTTCCTGCAGGGGAGCGAATAATCCCCGCGAACCCGCCATTTGCGGACCCGGGGCTTGATACAGACCCTCTTGCTCGCGAGAGGGCGGCGGCGGTGGCCTACCGAGACGAGGCGGCCCTCTCGCAGCCTTCCTCCAGCAAGAGTCGATCTGGGGACACAGGGCCGAACCCGCCATTCGGACCTCGGCAGATGAAAAAGATGCGGAGAGCCCTGCTGGCTCTGCGGGGGCAACAACAACAACATCAGCCCATCCCCAAGTACATCAGCTCGTCGGAGACTCCTCCTGACGCGTCACCGGGGAGCCCGCTGAAGGAGACGAACAACAAGGGCCGAAAGGGTGGCAAGGGCCCTTCCACCTCGGCTGCGATCTCCCCTCCTCCCTCGGCGAAGAGGGCCGCCCGCGAGCGCGCGCCGCCGAAGCAGCACCCCCTCTTCAACTTCGGCGCGCGCTGGAAGGATTCCGCGGGCGAGCCCATGCTGCAGTGGGACGAGCTCGCGCATCGAGTCTCCGTCTCCACTCTGCACCCGTCCTGGCACGACTGCGAGCCCGCCACCGGTCACGCCTACGCCCTCGGCTTCGGCCTTTATGGCCGGGAGGATGCCGGGGCCTACAAGAGGTCGACCCTCCGGCAGCTCGGCCATGAGGGGCTGCAGTCCCACCTACGGACTCTGGAGCTGCACCACATGTTGGCGTGCCGCAGCTTCGCCATCAGCCACCAGCTCGAAAAGGCCGAGCAGGCTCGCGACCTTGCCAAGGAGCAGGTCGCCGATCAGGCGAGGCGGCTTGGCATCACGGATAGTCTTCTCGCCCAGACTACTGGCGGGCTGGTAAGTGTTACGCACCGCTCTCTTTTACTTAGCAAGTTTTGTGCTGTTGTTAAATGGGCTTTTTTCCAGGATGCCAAGGCGGCGGGCGAGCTCCAGGCTCGCAATACTGAGCTGGGGGAGGAGAACGGCCGCCTGCGCGTGCAGCTGGCTGCGGATGCCGACGTGTTGGCGAGCTCCAGGCTCGCAATGTCGAGCTCGGGGAGGAGAACGATCGCTTGCTGATGAATTGTAAATATACGTATTTTTGTGTACATTAAATTAGTTGTTTTCATTTATTTTTGTCGTTTTTACTTATTTTTATTCAATAAAATGCTCTTATTTTTGTAAATATTATACTAACTTGTTTTATTTTATTTTTCAGGAAAAAATCAAAATCTGCCAAAAATTGACATGTCACGCCCGTGACATATTGGTCACGCCCGTGACCAGGGCGTGACACGTCAAATTTCAGTCAATCAGCAAAATTTTGAAGTGTAAAGCCTGACACGCCCGGGGTCACGCCCGTGTCACCCGACACGGGGCTTGACCCAAGCCCGTGTTCACTCCACTCGACGAATTCATCTCGACGATCGTCGAGTGTAGACACCAACAGTCACGCCCAGCGTCACGCCCGTGACCTGGGGCGTGACTCAATTTCCGCTCGACGATTTTCAACTCGACACTTTCAGCTCGACATTCGTCGAGTGTCGACACCAGCCGACACGCCCAGAGTCACGCCCGTGACCTGGGGCGTGACCTTTCCAGCTAGCCCGACAAGACCTGCCCGAAGACTTTCGGCGCGCACCGCGCCCAGATCCACCTGCTTGACACGCCCAGAGTCACGCCCGTGACCTGGGGCGTGACCACTGCGAGACCGACACGTGTCCAGCCCGAAGTCCACTTTCCCGTCAAATCGCCGGCCGCCTTCGCAAATAATACTTACACGCCCCCTGTCACGCCTGTGACCAAGGGCGTGACCCATGTAAATTTTTTCTATAAATTCAAAGGTTCTGCTTTGAATTTCTGTTCCTTTTTTTGAACCATTTTGTATAGGGGAGATGCTGTTTAGATGATTCCAAGGGTTATGTAAGGGATTTTCTCCCCTCTTCTTAGTTTTTATTTATGTAACCTTCTTTTTAGTTAATAAAATGTGTTGTTTTCTCCCTTTATATGGTTTTGGATGTCATCTAAACACTTCTCTTATGCAATCTTATTTGCTTTTGTTTTAACTTAGTTTCTGTTCTTCTTTATAAGGGTGTGTGAGTGTATGAGTATAGTTTTCTTGTTTTTATGTTTAGTTATTGTTACTTTGTTTTGGTTAACTTAGATTTTTATAGCTTTTATTTCATTCCTATAACCCGTAAAAACGCTTTAAAGTGTCTTTCTTTTTTTCTTTAACTTAGCTTTTTTCGTTTTAGGTTGTAAAACTTTTTCTTTCTTTTTACTTTATTTACACGTTTTTTAGCGTTTTTATCAAGTTATAGGAATGATAATTTAGTAGTTTTAATTTTTCGTGCACTTCGTTTTTTCGTTTAAACTTTTGCTCCTTTTATTTTTCTGTCTTCATTTTAATCATTTTTACCGCATTCTAGCGGTAGAAATGTATTCGTTTTTATTTTTCGATCACTTGCATTTTTGCGTTTATTTGCAAAAACTTTCTTCCCGTTTAATTTTTATTTTCGCTTTTTATGCATTTCTACCGCATTTTAGCGGTAGAAATGCAGTTGTTTTAATTTTTCGTCAACTTAGTTTTTCTTAATTTTTTCGCTCATGTGTGTGTGCGCATTTATTTCCGCCTACTCGTTAAGAGTTAAATGGCGCTTGCTTATTTTACTTTCTGTAGAGTGCGTGAGTTTGTAATTTTCCTTTTTTCCGCCTACTCACTTGAGTTTAATGGCTGGATTTTATTTCGGTAGAGTGTGTGTGTTTTCATTTATGTCGAGAGAGAGTGTGTGTGCGTCGCATTTATTTTGTCCTACTCGGTTGAGTAGGACCCGTATTTATTTTCTCCTACTCATTTGAGTAGGACTTGCGTGTGTGCGTTTTACTGCTTTCGTTTCTCCCGCCCACGCATTTGCGCCGGGACTCGCAATTTACTGCTTTCTTCAGTCCTACTCGTTTGGGTAGGACTTGCAATTTTCAGCTTTCATTTACTGCTTTCATTTTATCGCTTTCATTTACTGCTTTCTTTATCGCTTTATTTTCTGCTTTTCTCGCAAGCCGTCCCCATTCCGATGAGTGGCTAACAGTTCTTAGCCCTCGGTATCGAAGAGCATTGGGACAGATAAAATAGCTTAAAATAATTAAAGGTCTAATCTTTCTAATTAATTAAAAGTACTTAAGGTTTGCCCGGGGTTAACGACGCGTAGTACCACATATCGATGTGTGGGCCCTATTTCCGTTTTTCATACGCTCGCCAAGAGGCCGTGCGTATGGACAGATCACCCCTTGGCAAAGAGAGTTCCACACTAACCCTCGAGAGAGGAGGCGCGCCAACTCTACCGGATTGGGTTCCCCACCCAATAGCGGGGTTCTTAGCGTAATGCGGGCATTAAGAGGAATCCTTCGTCGGACGAGAGCCCGGTCGAATAGTCTTAATGTTCAGGTGAGCGATAGTCCTAGAGATAGGTGAGCTCATTTTAGTGGAACCTCCACGGCCAAGTCTCCGCCTTAATTAATTAGAAATTTAGGAGCTCTTTTTATTTAAAGTCTATTTTAGTTCAATTGTTTTTTCGGTGCCATCGAGCTAAGCTCTTCATCGGCACCACCTTCATGCTTTCATTTTTTCTTTCTGCCATTTTCTGCTTTTTATTATATATAAAATATCCCGACAAGATAATTATCGGTAAAATAATAGTCCCCTCCAGGGAAGAGTAGAAATAATCGAACCGGACCCGAGAACAATACGACCTCGATATTCCACCCGGAATATCCTGTACTACTCACGATAGGTGCACTTGCCTCCTTTCGTTAAAATTCGATCTAAACCTTTTTATATCCAAAATAAATAAATACGCGCGCCCCGTTTTCTTAAATAAATTCACTTCCGCCTTTTTCTCAAATAAAACCGCCGGGTCGCCGCGTGACCGTAAATAATTTTGGAGTTTTAACCATCAAGGTTTTGGCGACGTTGCCGGGGAGTTTTCGGTTCGTTATTTTAAACCCTGGAAATCTATTAATTTTATCTATATCTATATATATAACAAAAATTAAAAATGGCCAACAAAAACATAATAATAATACTAATAATAATAATAATAATAAACTACTTAAAAAAAACTTAAAAAAAATAATATATTATTTTTATCATATTATTATTATTTATAAAATATTTTTTTGAAATGACGTCATTTTGTTTACTACCAAAACAACACAAAAAAAAAAAACTAACTTAAAAACCAAAAAAAAAAAAACTTGAAAAAGTTTAAAACTTAAAAAATCTAAAAACTCTAAAAAACCTACAAATCCAAAAAACCAAAAATAAAAAAAAATCTAAAAACAAACAAACACAAAAAAAAAACTCCAAAACCAAAAACCTAAAAAATCTAAAAACTTCAAAAATGAAAAAAAAAACAAACATAAAAAAAGAGAGAAAAACTTAATACTTAAAAAACTCAAAAAAAAAACTAAAAACTAAAAACCAACTAAAAAATAAAAAATCTACTTAAAAACACAAAAAAAATATAATTTGATATTAATAACTCTATATATATTTTATTTAACTTTTTTTATTTTAATTTGTTTTATTTCCTTTCATTTTACTTTGGCACGTTTCCATTATTGTGCGCGCTAGGGGATCACTATTTATCACGCAGTGGTCGCTAAGGCCTTAGCTACCTTCCGAGTCACCCACGCACATACCCCCTACCGCCCGCACACTTTCGGCCGAGTTTATCCTTTTTTTGGTTTTTTTTGTTTTCTTTTTGCTTTTTTCTTCTAAATAATGCAGCGTTTCAACCTGCGCCTTCCCGGACTCGTCTAAGGGAAGCTCCTTCCCTCCCTTTTTCTTTTTGTACTTATTTTATTTTGTATATTATCTGTTCCGCATACTTAGATTGCAACATTGGGGACAATGTTGAGTTTAAGTATGTGGGTGTTTTCCTGTACTGCATTTTTTATTCTGTACTCATCAAAAATACAAAAAAAAATTTGCAAAACATAAAACCTAAAAAATTTTCCCTTGTATTTATTTTCATAAAACTTCAAAAAAAAAAAAATCTCTCTTCCCCCCTCTTCTTCTTATTTGTAAAAGCTTGCATTTTGCCTTCCCGCGACGTTCGACTCATCGAACCAACCATTCAACTAAGAGTCTGTTCGCGGGGCCGCAATCGAGTTTTTACTTTGCCTTTTTTGTAAAAATCTCTCTTTCCCCCCTATCTTCTTTGTAAATAACACTTCTTTCTCTCCTTTTTCTTGTAAATAACTCCACAAAAACTAAAAATACTGAAAAAAATACTTTTTAGAAAAACCAAAAAAACCCTAAAAAGATAAAAAATCTAAAAAATCTTAAAAAGATAATAATTAAAACACAAAAATGATAAAATCCCTAAAAAATCAAAAAAAATGTTTTGTTAATTATGTAACAAAATAATTCGAATATACCATTTCTTAACCCTTTTTGTTTTCCAAAAATCTAGTTTCGAGTTAATTTATATGCGAACTTTAGTTATTCTTTGCTTACTATTCGTTTATTAATTAAATTTCGATAGATTTAAGTGTCTGGGGTTAAGATTTAAAGAATTTTTTATGTCTTTTCCTTATAATAGGGAACTTGTTTTTCACCACCACTTCTAATTTTATAAATAGAAGCTCATTTTTTATGTTGGAAAATAACATCTATGGATTTCAATTATTTCTACTTCATGCTTTTAGAAACATTGGAACGTTCATTTTAAAAAGGTTGTTCTCAAAACTTTTTTATTAAAAGCTAGTTTTCTTTTTGAAAAACCTAAACCCACTTCCATTTTTTTTTCGTGTCTTAATTGACATGTTTTCCCCTACTTTATCCCTTTAAAAGATCTTATGTCAATGGGAATAAGATTTCATTCCGTAAACATGGGCACCCAATATTTTAAAAAAAAGATTATATGTTATGGAGTAAGAGGATAAAATTCATTACTCCAACAAATATACATTGGGTTATTTATTATGAAGAAAGAAAAAAAATTTATTATGTGTTAGGAAAATAAGATTTCATTTTCCTAACTATCAAAAAAGAAAAAAAAAATTGGAGGTTCGAGAAAAATTACCTCACCTCAATATCCAAGCCTTCTTCATAAACCACCAAACCACTTATCTCATTTCAATGATTCTAGAATTAATTTAAAATTTTTTGAGAGCATAACTTTTAAATTGCATTATTCCCTTTAACTTCTTTTAAGCTAAAGTTTTTTTTTATATAAATCCAATCCATCTTTGTTAAACTAACAAAAATAAATTTTTGCTTTCTATTTTATTTTATCTAGAAGTCTTTTTGAAACTCTTCCACTATTCATAACATTTCATAAATTAGGATTTAATTCTTTAACCCCGGATGTTTATTTTGATCTTCCTTTTAATTAAGTCAAGCGGTAGCTAAACTTAGGATTTCTTTTATTCCTTATAAGTTCATCTCCAACTTTTGCTCTGGAATAGCAAAAGCTTAAGTATGGGGGTATTTGATGAATTGTAAATATACGTATTTTTGTGTACATTAAATTAGTTGTTTTCATTTATTTTTGTCATTTTTATTTATTTTTATTCAATAAAATGCTCTTATTTTTGTAAATATTATACTAACTTGTTTTATTTTATTTTTCAGGAAAAAAATCAAAATCTGCCAAAAATTGACATGTCACGCCCGTGACATATTGGTCACGCCCGTGACCAGGGCGTGACACGTCAAATTTCAGTCAATCAGCAAAATTTTGAAGTGCAAAGCCTGACACGCCTGGGGTCACGCCCGTGTCACCCGACACGGGGCGTGACCCAAGCCCGTGTTCACTCCACTCGACGAATTCATCTCGACGATCGTCGAGTGTCGACACCAACAGTCACGCCCAGCGTCACGCCCGTGACCTGGGGCGTGACTCAATTTCCGCTCGACGATTTTCAACTCGACACTTTCAGCTCGACATTCGTCGAGTGTCGACACCAGCCGACACGCCCAGAGTCACGCCCGTGACCTGGGGCGTGACCTTTCCAGCTAGCCCGACAAGACCTGCCCGAAGACTTTCGGCGCGCACCGCGCCCAGATCCACCTGCTCGACACGCCCAGAGTCACGCCCGTGACCTGGGGCGTGACCACTGCGAGACCGACACGTGTCCAGCCCGAAGTCCACTTTCCCGTCAAATCGCCGGCCGCCTTCGCAAATAATACTTACACGCCCCCTGTCACGCCCGTGACCAAGGGCGTGACCCATGTAAATTTTTTCTATAAATTCAAAGGTTCTGCTTTGGATTTCTGTTCCTTTTTTTGAACCATTTTGTATAGGGGAGATGCTGTTTAGATGATTCCAAGGGTTATGTAAGGGATTTTCTCCCCTCTTCTTAGTTTTTATTTATGTAACCTTCTTTTTAGTTAATAAAATGTGTTGTTTTCTCCCTTTATATGGTTTTGGATGTCATCTAAACACTTCTCTTATGCAATCTTATTTGCTTTTGTTTTAACTTAGTTTCTGTTCTTCTTTATAAGGGTGTGTGAGTGTATGAGTATAGTTTTCTTGTTTTTATGTTTAGTTATTTTTACTTTGTTTTGGTTAACTTAGATTTTTATAGCTTTTATTTCATTCCTATAACCCGTAAAAACGCTTTAAAGTGTCTTTCTTTTTTTTCTTTAACTTAGCTTTTTTCGTTTTAGGTTGTAAAACTTTTTCTTTCTTTTTACTTTATTTACACGTTTTTTAGCATTTTTATCAAGTTATAGGAATGATAATTTAGTAGTTTTAATTTTTCGTGCACTTCGTTTTTTCGTTTAAACTTTTGCTCCTTTTATTTTTCTGTCTTCATTTTAATCATTTTTACCGCATTCTAGCGGTAGAAATGTATTCGTTTTTATTTTTCGATCACTTGCATTTTTGCGTTTATTTGCAAAAACTTTCTTCCCATTTAATTTTTATTTTCGCTTTTTATGCATTTCTACCGCATTTTAGCGGTAGAAATGCAGTTGTTTTAATTTTTCGTCAACTTAGTTTTTCTTAATTTTTTCGCTCATGTGTGTGTGCGCATTTATTTCCGCCTACTCGTTAAGAGTTAAATGGCGCTTGCTTATTTTACTTTCTGTAGAGTGCGTGAGTTTGTAATTTTCCTTTTTTCCGCCTACTCACTTGAGTTTAATGGCTGGATTTTATTTCGGTAGAGTGTGTGTGTTTTCATTTATGTCGAGAGAGAGTGTGTGTGCGTCGCATTTATTTTGTCCTACTCGGATGAGTAGGACCCGTATTTATTTTCTCCTACTCATTTGAGTAGGACTTGCGTGTGTGCGTTTTACTGCTTTCGTTTCTCCCGCCCACGCATTTGCGCCGGGACTCGCAATTTACTGCTTTCTTCAGTCCTACTCGTTTGGGTAGGACTTGCAATTTTCAGCTTTCATTTACTGCTTTCATTTTATCGCTTTCATTTACTGCTTTCTTTATCGCTTTATTTTCTGCTTTTCTCGCAAGCCGTCCCCATTCCGATGAGTGGCTAACAGTTCTTAGCCCTCGGTATCGAAGAGCATTGGGACAGATAAAATAGCTTAAAATAATTAAAGGTCTAATCTTTCTAATTAATTAAAAGTACTTAAGGTTTGCCCGGGGTTAACGACGCGTAGGACCACATATCGATGTGTGGGCCCTATTTCCGTTTTCCATACGCTCGCCAAGAGGCCGTGCGTATGGACAGATCACCCCTTGGTAAAGAGAGTTCCGCACTAACCCTCGAGAGAGGAGGCGCGCCAACTCTACCGGATTGGGTTCCCCACCCAATAGCGGGGTTCTTAGCGTAATGCGGGCATTAAGAGGAATCCTTCGTCGGACGAGAGCCCGGTCGAATAGTCTTAATGTTCAGGTGAGCGATAGTGCTAGAGATAGGTGAGCTCATTTTAGTGGAACCTCCACGGCCAAGTCTCCACCTTAATTAATTAGAAATTTAGGAGCTCTTTTTATTTAAAGTCTATTTTAGTTCAATTGTTTTTTCGGTGCCATCGAGCTAAGCTCTTCATCGGCACCACCTTCATGCTTTCATTTTTTCTTTCTGCTATTTTCTGCTTTTTATTATATATAAAATATCCCGACAAGATAATTATCGGTAAAATAATAGTCCCCTCCAGGGAAGAGTAGAAATAATCGAACCGGACCCGAGAACAATACGACCTCGATATTCCACCCGGAATATCCTGTACTACTCACGATAGGTGCACTTGCCTCATTTCGTTAAAACTCGATCTAAACCTTTTTATATCCAAAATAAATAAATACGCGCGCCCCGTTTTCTTAAATAAATTCACTTCCGCCTTTTTCTCAAATAAAACCGCCGGGTCGCCGCGTGACCGTAAATAATTTTGGAGTTTTAACCATCACCAGCGCGCGCGCCTTGAAGAGCTGGAGGGCGCGAACGCTAAGCTGAAGGGGGAGAACCAGCACCTTCTCGGCGAGGTGCGTCGCCACGCGGAGATTTTCTTCCCATCGCACGACATCGATCCCACACTCCCCTACAAGAGCCCGCGCATCTTCGGCGAGGCCGACCTCGTCGAGAGACTGCGGATCAACTCAATCCAGACCGCCGAGTGCACCCTCGCGATGATGAAGGACTCCAGGGTGCTGGTGGAAGGATGCGGGGAAATCTCTGCTCGGGACCTGATGCCGAGTCTATTTCCAGCGACGCCGCCCAGCGAGAAGGAAGACAGCCTGGACGCCATGTTCGGGAAGAGCTTCCAGGACCATTCGGGCGATGGCGAGGACTAGTCCGGCGGGGGGGGGGGGGGGGGGGGGGGGGGGGGGGGGGGGGGGGGCGAGGCCAGCTGACAGCCTTGTATTTTTTCCCTTTCTTCTTTTTTCTTTTTTCTTTTTTGACTACTCGCCCGGGCGAGCTCCCTGTTCATTTGTGAATAATCAATGAAAGTTTTTTGGTCATACCGGTGTTCTCCTTTGCTTGTGTTATGGATGTATGCGAGTGCTTCCTCCCATGACCTCACAGAGACAGGTTCCGCGAGTGGAGTGAGCATGAGAGCGCGAACGCGAGCGAGACGCGTTTGGAGTGTTCGCCGACCCCCAAACAATTTCGTGGCGAGTTGCTCTCCACCCTTACCACGCCATTATTACTCGCGCGCGGCCTCCATCCTTTATCCGCCTACCTTTACTCGCACGCGAGCCCCCCAGGTTGTGCCAGTCAAAGAAGAAATCTTTCAAGTGTAGTGGGCGAAGGGGGCGTGGTGTCCCGATCCAGGTTGCTTCCTTTGACGAGGCCCGGGCTTGCGGCCTACTCGTTAATACCGAGCCGGGATTGGCGAGCCCGAACTCGCCCACGCAGAGCCCTCCAACCCGGCATGCTGGGTTGAGCTTGCCGAGCTCGAGCTCGCCCTGACAGGACCCTTCCCCTTGGTTCCCTGCCATAGACTTTGGCCTGTTCCTGACAACTTCAAGGCCGACACCATCGAGTGACTTCCAGCCCTGCCAACTAGTTGAGAGCCTGACAGCGGGATCTGCTCGAGGCCAAGGATGACACCGAGTGACTTCCAGCCCTGCCAGCTAGTTGAGAGCCTGACAGCGGGATCTGCTCGGGGTCCGTTACTGCCACCATCGAGTGACTTCCAGCCCTGCCAGCTAGTTGAGAGCCTGACAGCGGGATCTGCTCGAGGCTAAGGATGACACCGAGTGACTTCCAGCCCTGCCAGCTAGTTGAGAGCCTGACAGCGGGATCTGCTCGGGGTCCGTTACTACCACCATCGAGTGACTTCCAGCCCTGCCAGCTAGTTGAGAGCCTGACAGCGGGATCTGCTCGAGGCCAAGGATGACACCGAGTGACTTCCAGCCCTGCCAGCTAGTTGAGAGCCTAACAACGGGATCTGCTCGGGGTCCGTTACTACCACCATCGAGTGACTTCCAGCCCTGCCAGCTAGTTGAGAGCCTGACAGCGGGATCTGTTCGAGGCCAAGGATGACACCGACTGACTTCCAGCCCTGCCAGCTAGGTGAGAGCGTGACAGCGGGATCTGCTCGGGGTCCGTTACTACCACCATCGAGTGACTTCCAGCCCTGCCAGCTAGTTGAGAGCCTGACAGCGGGATCTGCTCGAGGCTAAGGATGACACCGAGTGACTTCCAGCCCTGCCATCTAGGTGAGAGCCTGACAGCGGGATCTGCTCGGGGTCCGTTACACATCTCATTCTACCATGCAGGCTAGTTACAACATTATCAGTGTGCTTGAAGGAATTTACTATAATCAAAGTGCTGCTTACATGTTTTAGGGGAAAAATCGCTTGAGGTCGTCACCACTCTAGGTGAGACTCAGGGTCTCGCCCTCTACATTTTGGAGTCGGTAGCCCCCTGACCCCAGGGCTACCTTTACAATGAATGGTCCCTCCCAGCTGGGATTGGGCTTCCCTACGGATGCTGACCTTCCTGCCGCATCTACTTTCTTCAGCACCAAGTCCCCTTCCACGAACTGCTTGACCCTGACGTGCTTGTCAAAGTACTTGGCCATTCTTCTTTTTACCTCCTCCTGCCGGATAGCGGAAAGGTCTCTCACCTCTTCCACCATGTCAAGGGAAAGCCTTAGTTCCTCCTCATTCTCTGCTTGCCATTCCCCACGGCCTTCTTTTGTTGCCACGACTCGCGGTGTTTGGACTTCAAATTCAATGGGGAGCACGGCCTCGCACCCGTGGGAGAGTTTGAAGGGGGTCTCTCCTGTAGCTGTGTTGGGGGTGGTTCTCAGGGCCCAAAGAACCGCGGGAAGCTGCTCCACCCAACTCCATTTCAGGTTTTCCACCTTCTTTTTGAGGAGGTTGACGATGATCTTGTTTGCGGCCTCCACCTGCCCGTTACTCCTGGGGTGATGGACTGAGGCGAACCTGAGATCGATCCCCAGCTGTTCGCAGAAGCTGGTGAACTCGACACTGGCGAACTGGGGCCCATTGTCTGTGACGATGGCCTGCGGCAGCCCATGGCGATAGATGATTTCCACCCAAACAAAGTTCCTGATCACCTGGGAGGTCACCTTGGCCAATGCCTTCACCTCCATCCACTTTGAGAAGTAGTCTATCATCACCAGGAGGAACCTTCTCTGGCCGCTGGCTTGGGGGAACGGCCCAACCAAATCCATTCCCCAAATTGCGAAGGGCCATGGGGCCGTGATACTTCGGAGCCGCTGGGCCGGCTGCAGCTGGAGAGGGGCAAACAGCTGGCACTTGTGACATCTCCTTGCGAATTCTGCGGCGTCTCGGCCCAGGGTGGGCCAGAAATGACCCTGCTTGATTATTCTCCCTTCCAGGGTCCGACTCCCGGAGTGACTCCCACATTCCCCGGAGTGGACCTCCTCTAAGATCCTTCGCGCTTCTCCCTCGGTTACGCAGCGGGCCAGCATCCCTGAGAGGGTCTTTCTGTATAGCTGCCCGTCCTGGAGGAGGTAGTATGCTAACTTGTGCCTCAGCTTCTTCTTGTCCACCCCCTCCGGATACCTTCCTGTGGAGAGAAAAATAATGACTGGATCCATCCATGAAGCTTGCTGATCGATTTCCATGAGCTCTCCTTCTTCGACGGAGTGGCGAAACAAGTCGGTGATGGTGCCCCCCACCTGGGGACCATGCTTAGCCAATTGATCGGCTTGTTCATTCTCTTCCCTGGGCACGTGTCGGATGGTGACAGTTTGAAAAGTGCCAATGACCCCCTTCACCTTGGCCAAATACGATCGCAGGGTGGGCTCCCTTGCCTCAAACTCCCCGTTAATCTGAGAAGCCACTACCATGGAGTCGGTAAGGACCTCCACATCTGAAACCCCTAGCTCCCTGGCCAGACGCAGCCCTGCTATCACAGCCTCGTACTCGGCCTGGTAGTTGGTAATGGGGAAGTGTACCACCACTGTTTGCTCAATTCGAGTCCCCTGAGGGCTTTCCAGGATCACCCCCACTCCAAGGGAATGCCTCCCCGAGGCTCCATCCACCTTCACCCTCCAAGGAGTCGGTCGGGTAAGCTCTTCCTCCGCTACCTCCACCACGTAGTCGGCTAGGAAGTCGGACATCGCCTGAGCCTTGATTGAGAGTCGCGGGACGAAGGAGACATCGAACTCGCTCAGCTCCACCGACCACTTGGCCTGCCGGCCTGAATGCTCCACCCCCTCGAAGACGTTGCGGAGAGGGTGGTCGGTCACCACCCGGATTGAGTGTGCCTGGAAGTAAGGCCGCAGCCTCCAGGCCGAGATGATTAGGGCGAACGCAAGCTTTTCCAAGATAGGATATCAGAGCTCGGCCTTCCTTAGGACTCGGCTCACGTAGTAAATAGGGAGCTGCTTCTTCCCTTCTTCACGAACCAAGACGGAGCTCAGGGCCTCTGCCCCGACCCCGAGATACAAGAACAGGTCCTCCCCCTCCTTCGGCCCTTGGAGAAACGGAGCCTGTGTCAACTGCACCTTGAGGGCCTAGAATGCCTCTTCACACTCCTTACTCCATTCAAACCTCTGGCCCCCCCTCAGTGTCTTGAAGAAGGGGGAGCACTTTTCTCCTGCCCGTGAAAGGAAGCGACTCAGCCCTGCCAGCTTCCCTGTCAGCCGCTGGACCTCCTTTGCATCTCGCGGGGACCCAAGCTCTAGGATAGCTTTTACCTTGTCTGGATTCGGCTCGACCCCCGCGAGGGTGAGGAGATGCCCTAAGAACTTTCCTCAGCTGGCCCCGAAGACACACTTAAGCGGATTCAACCGCATTTTGTACTTGCGCAGGGTGGCGAAGGTCTCCTCCAGGTCCCGAAGGTGGGAGTCCACATCCCGGCTCTTGACCATGAGGTCATCTACATACACCTCAAAATTCCTTCCCCTTTGCTCCTTGAAGACCCTGTCCATCATTTTCTGGTAGGTAGCCCCAGCATTTTTCAGCCCAAAGGGCATCATCTTGTAGCAGTAGCATCCATCCCCGGTGATGAACGAGACATCCTTGATGTCTGGGGGGTGCATCCTGATCTGATGGTAACCTGAAAAAGCATCCAAAAAACTCATTACAGAAAAACCGACGGCTGAGTCAACCAGCGCGTCGATCCGAGGCAAGGGGTAACAATCCTTAGGGCAAGCTTTATTAAGTAAGTAAAAGTCGATACACATTCTCCATCGGCCATCCCCTTTTTTAAACATAACCACGTTGGAGACCCAGCCGGGGTACTGAATCTCAGACACGAAGCCTGCCTTGAGGAGTTTTGCCACCTCCTCCCGGATGGGCTCCGCCAGCTTGTCCGCGGTGGACCTTTTCTTCTGCTGAACGAGGCGTGTTCCCGGGTCCAGGTTGAGGCGGTGGCAAGCCACGTCTGCGTCAACCCCCGGCATCTCCGCGGCGTTCCAGGAGAAGATGTCCACGTTCTTCTGGATGCACTCCAGCATCCTGCCCTGGTCTTCCGGGGTCAGCCCCCCGCTGACGCGGATCTTCTCCATCCTTCCTCCTCGGGTGAGCACCTCCAGCTCCACCACCTCCTCTACTGCCTCCAGCCTGGATTGCTCTGCCCATCCTTCGGCATCCCCTTCCTCCGGAACGGGGGCCTCTAACTCCATCGCCTCCTTCTCGGCCCTCACCTCGGTCACCTCCTCCAAATCTCCCCCTGTCGCCTCCTCTGCGTAGCTCTTCTCTTCCAGCTCCTCCCTTCCTGCTTCTTGGTAGACCTCCTCCATCCTTCGCCCCATCTCCTCGGCTCCTTCCTGCCAGGAGATGGTATTCACTATAGTGACATAACACTCCCGCGCCATCTTCGGGTCTCCCCTAACCCTGACTTGGACCCCCTCGGTGTTGAACTTCAAGCATTGATGAAAAGATGAGGGGACGCAGCGGAAGGCGCTGATCAGGGGCCTCCCAAAGATTGCGCTGTAGCTGCTGGGGGCATCCACAATGACGAACTTGCAGTTTCGGGACTGCCCCCCCCCCCCCAAGGTGACATGGAGTCCAACTCCTCCTTCTACTTCTTTCCTCTCTCCTAAAAATCCGAACAGGGGGCCATCCGAGGCCAGCACCCTTCTCGCCTCCACCTTCATCGCATCAAACGCCTTTTTGAAGATGACGTTGACGGAACTCCCGTTATCCACAAGAATCCGAGAGACGGTGAAGTTCTCGATGGCCGCCCTGATGACCAGCGCATCGCAGAACGGATCCTCGTGGTCCGGCATATCACTCCTGGAGAAGGTGATCCTCTCCTCCGGTGGTGGGGTTTGGGATGTAGAGGCGACGCTCCGCCGGTACATGGTGTGGAGACTGGCCTTGCGGGAGGCCTCGATCCCTGCTCCCCCGTGGATCATCCCGATTCCCCCTCGGGTCCCCACATCCACCCGGTCTTCACAGCGATCCTCCTCCGCCTGAGGCAGGACCTCCTCGATCCTCACTTCCTGCCGCGCCTCCTGCTACTGCTGCTGCCTCTCCCTGTTCCCTCTCATCTCCAAGAATTCTGTGCACGTGGCTGTTGCGTGCCCCTCTTCTTGATGGAAGTCGCAATAGGGCAGCTCCACCCTAATCTCCCTCCTTCTTCTCCTCCACACTCCTCTCCTGGCCCCCAAGGCTATGGCCATGGCCTCCTCTTGATCGGGGAGCCGGGGCCTCTGGCCCTGCCTCCAGCCTAGGGGGTGGAATTGGTCTTGCCTCCCCTGAAAGTGACCCCTTCTGAAGTTCCCCCTCTGTGGCCCTTGCCACTGCCACTCAGGCCTCCAGCCCAGCCGACGGTCGGGCTCCTGACGCCACCACCCCGGCTGCTGCGGACCTTGGAGCTGCCTCTGCTCCCTCTGCCTGGGCTCCCCTCTTCTCTCCTCCTGTCCTCTTCCCCCCTTCAAATCCCTCTCCTCCTCTGTGGCCCACCTGACCAACTTCCTTGCAAACTCCGGATTTGACGCCTCCCCGTCAACCTCTCTCGCTGCCCTTTCCATCAACTCCTCATAAGAGAGGGGAGGAACTCTTTTCAGCTCCATTCGGAAGAACCCCTGCTGCAGGCCCAGGGTAAAGGCCATCATCAGACTATGGCCCGGCATCTCCTGTACCTGAGTAACCTCCTCCTGAAATCGGTCCACGTAGCTTCCCACGTCTCGTTCACCCCCTGCTTGATGTGAAACAGGGACTCAGACTCTTTCTTCCTCTTTTTCGAAGTAGTGAACCTTAACATGAATCCTCGGCGCAAGTCCTCGAAGCAATAGATGGAGCTGGCCGGTAGCTGGTGGAACCACTCTCTTGCTTTTTCCCGTAGGGTGATGGCGAAGAGCCGGCACTTGAATCCGTCTGACATCTGACGGATGGAGACCACGTCTTCGAACCATTGAACATGCTGGACCGGGTCTCCCTTCCCGGTGTAATAGGACATCTCGGGCTCCCTGAACCCCTCTGCAACCGGAGCCGAAGAGACCAGCTCACTGAATGGGCTCCCTCCCCCCACTGGGCGAGCTGGCGAGTCTCGCGAGCCCAGCTCGCCGAAGCGACCTCGGCCTGCCGAGTCGGGGAAGAGCTCGCGCCCGGGGTGCTCGCTCCCTCGTCCTTCCTCAGCCACTTCCTTCCCAGCTCGCCTGCCGGGGGCGTCCTCGCCCAAGGAGGGGGCAGCCGCGATCTGGATCGCCGGGGTCGAGCACTCAGCCTGCGTGCCGAGTGCGAACTTGACCAGAGTCAACACCTCGTTTCTGAAATCTTCAAACATTCCCACCGTCGCGAGAGGCGGGGGAGTCGACGAGCTCGGTCTGTCGGATCCTTGTCCCGTCATTGAGCTCGCGGAAACTTTTCTGCGCTGACCACTGTCCACGCTCACCGCACCAAAATGTTGAAACCGAAACCCGGCTTCCTATGGAGCTCGCCCTTGGGGAAGGGGGTGGTCTCGCGCTTACTTTGTTCCTGTAAGAAAAAAGACGAAAGCAAGGAAAAAACAGACCCAAGGGCTCGGCAGGGAGGTCCCACCACAAACCCAGAAGATCTCAGAGCGCTTCCCCTCCTTAGCCTGAAGCCGAGCTAAGGTACCCTCAGAAAGCGCTTAAGATTTTTGGGGAGAAGAGCACCGGAAGAACCTGCTTTCTGGGGTACCCCTTGGGTCCTATTTATAGCTTTTGAAGTCCGGACTGCCAATAACCAAAATAACTGACCTGAAATTACGAGAAAACCCCCAGTTGGGTCTGCCAACAGCCAAGCTCCGCTATTTTGAAGGGCTATGGGCAGACCAGCAGTGGTAAAGTAGTAAAAAGTACCTCTGACACCCAGGCGAGATGGGAGATCTGACCACCTCGGCATGTTCTGCTCGCCCGCTGCTGTCGAGCTCCACCGCGAGGGCGCGAGTTGCAGCCCGCTCGGCGAATGCCGAGCTCGGGGTCGCCGATCGACGATCTCTAGCCGACGGATGCCGAGCTCAGCCTCGCCCCTACCGCTGCCGAGCTCGCCTGCTGCTCCCAGCCTGATCTACTCGCCCCCTGGTGACCTTGCTCGCCGGACACGGGGTTGTACAGACATTATGTATGCAACATGTGTTTGTGCTAGGTATCAGGTCTGCCCTAAAGAATCTCACTACACTGCTGTGAAAAGAATCTTGAGATATCTTAAGGGCACCCCAGATCTTGGCCTATGGTACCCTAGAAATGGGGAGTTTGAACTAATTGGCTATTCAGATGTAGATTTTGCAAGCTGCAAGGAGGATAGGAAGAGCACTTCTGGCTCTTGTCAATTTCTAGGTGGAAGGCGTGTCTCTTCGATCAGCAAGAAGCAAATGAGTGTTGCAATCTCAACATCAGAGTCAGAGTATATTTTAGCCGGGATCTGCTGTGCTTAGTTACTGTAGATTCAGCATCAACTTCAAGACTACAACATTCAGATAAGTAGAACTTCAATCTTTTGTGAATCTACTATTGCAATTTCTATAGCTAGGAATCTTGTCTCCCATAGCAGGACTAAGCATATGGAAATTAGGTACCATTTTATTAAAAGACATATGGAAAGGGAAGACATCAGCCTTGAGTTTGTCTCGACAGACAAGCAATTGGCTGATATCTTCTCTAAGTCACTAGATGAAGCCAAGTTCAACACCTTCAAATTTGAATTGGGTATGTTGAATCTTGTGTAGCTTCAATTCTCTCCGCTACCATATGTTGCACTGTCTATTTTGTAGGTAGTACAAGTCCTTTCTCAAGATAATGAAGCTAGTGTGAAATTACTGAGGGGGAGCAAGCCCAACAGCTGTAATGCATTGAGTCAAAGAGGGGAGATAAACTCCAGACAGATAGGGGGAGAAAACCCCACAGATATCTCCATATTGCAGAAGTCAAAAAGGGGGAGAGTAAGCCAAGATGTCAGAAGCTCAAAGCCAGGTGCAGTACTGGAATTGTAAGGGTGACAACATGACAGGGGGAGTAAGTAATTCTCCACACAGGCTGGAGAAATGTGGTAATATTTCCAAACTCTAATGGTATTACACAAGTTTTAAATTTTTATGTTGAATATGCTGTGTAAGCCAATGACCTGTATTATTAATTAAGCAAAGTTTTGACTTATTCAAATAGGGGGAGATTGTTGGGTCTATTGATTCCAATGTCCTAGATTTGCAAGAAGTCAAACTGGTCAATGACATACACACATAATGTATTTGATGCATACTTTAGTTCATGCATGCATGAAGTCCATAATTGGACAAGTGAAGAAAACGAGTATGCTGGACGTCGAGTTCAGCTCACAATTCGTCGAGCTCTGCTCACAATTTGCCGAGCTCAGCTCGGCATTCGTCGAGATAGGTGAAGAAAAATAGTATGCTGGAAGATTTAGAATTCGTCGAGCTCAGCTCACAATTCGTCGAGCTCAGCTCGCCATTCGTCGAGCTAAGCTCTGATGTGTGGGACTCAGAATTTGTCGAGCTCAGCTCACCATTCGTCGAGCTGTGCTCACAATTCGTCAAGGAAAATTCAGAATTTGGGATTCAGAATTCGTCGAGCTCAACCCACAAAACATCGATCTCAGCCCAACATTCGTTGAACTAAAGCTAGAAAAATTGACTAAGGCAAAACCGCTGAGACAGCCGAGACAGCTAGAAAAATGTCTCAGCTTAACCGTTGAGACAAAACTAGCTGTATTTCTCTAAGTCCAGAAGCGTTGAGTGAAGCAGATTCACTCAACGCTTCTAATGAAGAAGGAAGCGTTGAGACAGTTGAGAGAAAAATTGCTGAGATAAAATATTGTCTCAGCTGTGAAGCAGAAATCACTGAGACCGCTGAGAAGAAACCGCTGAGATAAGAGATAGTCTCAGCTGTGAAGCAGAAACTGCTGAGACCGCTGAGAAACAACCACTGAGACAAAGTCAACAGAATTTCTCTAAGTCTAGAATCACTGAGAGGGGCAGATTCACTCAACGCTTCAAATGAAGTGCCAAGACAGATGACGTTAAGTGACTTAACATCACTCAACGCTTATTGAAGATCTAAAATTTTGTCTAAGTCCAGAAGATGATGACCACTTCTGACACCACCAAAAGTCAACAAGTAAAAGTTTCTCATGTCATTGCGGGAAAGCTATAGTAGCACAGGATGACCACTGTTGACGTCACCAGAAGTCAACAAAGTCAAAATATTTCAAACCGTTGCGGTAAAGCTGCAGTAGCGCCAAAAGTTTATTTGTCCTTTTCTGAGTGAGGTGGCACTCACCATCCTTGGCTGGGCCAACACTCAAATTGTTCTGTTGATTCAAATCAACAAACATATAAAAAGAAGAAAGAAAAGGGGATTAGGGTTACAAAGTACAAACACAGTGTAACAACTCCATCCATTCATATAGCATATAATAGAAGGTCCGGCCGGGGCCCCACACCATATACCACAAAACAGGCGGCAAAGTCACAGGTTGCTATCAGAGTAGCGCATCCTAACACATAGCATTCTAGCGGATCTTTTAACATAAATACTGAACTCCAACCATCAATGTCCATTAACATAAACACCCACATTTATATAGGAATGTACATCAAATACAATATCATTTGGCCTTATGTCCTTACAATTTCTCGTTACAAAAGTGGTTTCAAAACATCGGCGTGCAGGACGGCCACACATGAATGAAACATAATATTTTCATTTTAGCCTTCAATGGCTAGTAGCAGCAGCAGTAGTAGTAGGGACTTCAGCATTTCTATATCCTGCTCGGGTCTCCAGCACATGTACAAGGACAGCCCACCCAACGGTGGCAAACAAGGCAACTGTCAACATTCAGCTGACCAATTTATAGCGACCCTACCCCTTTCTAGGGGCAATGGTATTCCTTCTTTGCAGGCATAACAATTCATATGTAGCTATATAAATATCACACATTGTGCTCTCACGCACAAACATTCCATCACAACTGTCAGCCACGCGGTCCGACGATCCGTGCACTCAGGGCACATTCTTGGTGTACCGGCGAACCAGGGTCCCACCACCATATCAGGACCGAAACCCAATGGTAAAATTGAGCATTGCTCTATGGCGTGCAACCAGAGACTTTAGTCTTAGTGGCGCGCGTGCCTAAGACTCTCGCTATGCGCTCCAACAGACTGCACTTTTAGGTCTTCAAGTCGGACGGAGATAACGCAGGTCGGATCAGCCACCCCCCATTACTCAAGTCGCCTTGCCATCACCGAGTACAACATACCCGCGGCTAAGAAAAAGGCGCGGGTCGGTTTCACCTTACCTGTTTGGTATAAAGCCTTTTTAATAAGTTCACACATAGCCAGACCGTCCTCAAGGGACTGGCTTTACATTCATAGGTTAGTTAGGAGCCACACCTCGCATTAGCGACATAACTCATGTTCCATCCCTAGGCTTAACCGTACATTCATAGCATACACTTGAGGGTATTTTCCTGGACTACCAAGCTAGTACTTCCTGCTACTACCCTTCACAGACACAACCCATCAAGCATTATAAGCATTACAAGCATCAGAGTGTCTTTTCCTGGACTTCCGCACCAGTACTTCCTGCTACTACCCTTCACAGGTCCAACCCATCGAGCATCACAAACATCACAAGCCTCACAAGCATCACAAGGGTCTTTTCTTGGACTACCACTCCAGTACTTCATGCTACTACCCTTCACAGGTCCAACCCTTCGAATCCATAAATGATACGTTTAACCACAAAGTATTCTCCGGTGCGCAAATGCAACATCACTAATCCAGACCAACCTCTCCAGATTGGCTTCACACAACATGCCTATTCCGTACTCCATTTTCGGATCTATATGCCAAACTATTGGGGATTCCAAGAATCAACCCAAGGAAATCCCTTCACAATCCACCCTCTGGCGGGGGAAATCCATGCACATGCCAAAAAGGAAGGACTTCACATGTCAAAGGAAGAAATATCGTTACCCTTGACGATCGCTTCGGAGCCATGGAATTCTAGCCGGCTGGAAAGCACCGTAGTGGCCTTGCCTCCACAACGCTGGCCTCAGATCGCGAATCGAAACTTAGCAGCTCCACCGATGGCCGGCTCCCTTTTCTCCTCCTCCTCCTTGCTCTCTCTTCTCTCTAGCTTTCTTAGAAAGATAATGGCTAAGTTCACAATGAGAATTATTCTCTGTTTCTCGGCCTTAAAGCACTAAGGAGGAGCCTGAGCCATCAGATCCTGGCTGAAGAAAATGGACGGCCACAAAATTCTCTGAAATTGACTTTTCGGGTCTGACAGGCCCTGTGACACGCCCGTGTCATAGGGCGTGTACCTTAAGCGTCACACAAAATGACCTATCTAGAACTGGAGACGGCCATGTGACACGCCCGTGTCAGCCCAGACACACCCGTGTCACAGGGCGTGTACCCCACTCGAGACCTACTCAAGAGGACTACTCGAGAGAAATACAACTACTCGAGTACTCGGATGGGCCACGCCCGTGTCACATGGATGATACGTCCGTGTCACACCTGTACCCGAGTGATTTAAGACCTACACGAGACCTCCCCTCAAGATTCACACGAGTATAAAAATAGCGGGACATGGCCCTATGATACGCCCGTGTCACAGGCCCTGTACCCCCTTTCTCGAGTATTCGTCGAGCGCAGCTACTCGAGTGAAGTTCGTCGACCAGAGGGAGACACGCCCTAGGTCACGCCCCCGGACACGCCCGTGTCATAGGGCGTGTTCCCCCTGAAAATTTATCGAATGTATTTTCGTCGAACTCTCGACGGGTTGCTCACCCGAGTAGGACACGGCATGTGACACGCCCGTGTCCCCGACCATGTACTCCAAACTTAGGTCAAGATTTGGATTTGGGGTGTTACAACCCTCCCCACCTTACAATAAATTTCGTCCAGAAATTTGTGCACAGTAAGGAAAACAATAGGTAAAATGTTATAACTTCAATAAGTATGTTACAACAAGATTTGTGCTAATCAACAGTTTACATACACAGCTCGGAAAATTCAGCTCGCATGGTCTGCTCTCGCTCCCATGTTAGCTCATCACGTCCACAATTGTTCCACCGGACCTTGACCATCTCGGCTATCTTGTTTTGTAACTGTTTATCGGCGCGATCCTCGATCTGACCGGGCCTAACCATCATCGGTAGCCCATACTCCACCGGCACACGATTATTCTCGATCACTTGAGCTGGATCTTTGACAGCTTCCCGAAGCACCAAGATGTGAAACACATCATGTAATCCACTCAAGTCTGCCTAAAGAGCTAGCCGATATGCAGCTTCCCCAATTCGCTCCACCACTTTAAACGCAAAAAGATATCTTAGACTCCACTTTTTCAGACGTCGAATCCTGAACACGCCTTTGAAGGGTTTGATCTTCAAATATACCCAATCGTCTACCGCGAACTTCACGTTCCGGTGCTTGACATTGTAGTATTTCGCTTGACGATCCTGGGCTATTAGTAGCCTCTCACAAATATAGCGTATCATTGAGTTCGCTTCATCGACTTCTTTACGATTAAAGAGTTTGGATTCGCCTGCTTCTGCCCAAGCTAACGGTGTACGACACTTCCGACCATACAGAGCTTCAAACGGTGCCATACCGATGCTCTCTTGGTAGCTATTGTTGTACGCATACTCCACTAGATAGAGATGATCTTCCCACCTCTTACCAAAATCCAGGGCGCACATTCAGAGCATATCGTCCATTGTTCTGTTGGTTCTCTCAGTTTGGCCATCCGTTTGAGGATGAAAGACCGTACTGAACGTCAATTTCATGCCCAACAGCTGATGGATTAGCCTCCAATAATTTGACGTAAATTGCCCATCACTATCGCTCACGATGCTACGAGGAACACCGTGTAGCCGTACGATCTGCTCCACATAGAGCTTCACCAAACTTTCTATTGAATCATCCCGTTTATTCGGAAGGAAGTGCACCACTTTCGTCAACCGGTCTACAATCACCCAAATTGAATCATTCCCGCATTGAGATCTCGCCAACTCGTGCACAAAATCCATTGAAATATCATCGAAATTCCATTCCGGAATCGACAATGACTTCAGGAAATCGCCAGGCTTCTGACATTCTGCCTTCACTAAAGCACAAGTTTGGCATTTAGCCACACAATGAGCGATTTCTTTCTTGAGTCCTAGCCACCAGAACAGCTTCTGCATATCCCTGAACATCTTTGTGCTCCCGGGGTGAATTGAGTACTTGGTAAAGTGCGCCTCGTACATCAACTCTTCTCGTAATTTACCCATACTCGGGATGCACAACCGACCCTCTTTCCACAAAAAGGCTGTCATCCTTGGAGAATTTGCCCTCTGGCCCATCCTTTGCATAGCGTTGGAGACTTTCATCCAGCTTCGTTGCACGTCAAATCCTGTCCGCAAGGTTATATTGCACCTCCGTCCAATTCAGACATGCATTGGATGTGGAATTCTTGTCAACATAAGAAATCTCTAACACTTCCAACTCCTTGATTAGATGTTCATCGTGCCTCTGCAACCAATTTGCCCTTGACAGAGTCTTCCACCTTCGTTGTCGCATCTTCAGATCTTTCTGATCCAACAAATACTTTAGGCTCTTATGGTCCGTAAAGATATCCACTTTGACGCCATAACTCAAGTGCAATGATCACCGCTGCCAACTCCAAGTCATGGAAGGGATAATGTCGCTCATGTACTTTTAACTGGCATGAGTCATAAGCAATTACCTTTCCAAACTGTAGAAGAACGCAACCTAAGCTACTCCCTGAAGCATCACTGTAGATCTCATATCCGTCGGTACCACACGGCGATGTCAACACAGGCACCGTGGTCAACCGACTTTTTAGCTCTTCAAAGGCTCGCACGTACTCCGGCATCCACACAAACTTCTGATCCTTCCTTGTTAGTGTGGTCAGAGGCAAAGTGAGCCGCGAGAAGTCTTCGACAAAACATCTATAGTAGCCTACTAGTCCAAGGAAACTCCTGACCTTGGCCACCGAAGACAATACCAGCCTTGACATATCTACTGTTGTGCTCTCTCCACTTACCATATGGCCAAGAAAAGCCACCGACGACAGCAAAAACTCGCACTACGTGGCATAGATCTTATTCCTTCGCAAGGTGTGCGACACCAACCACAAGTGGTTTGCGTGATTAGCTTCAGACTGAGAGTACACCAAGATATCATCAATGAACATGATCACAAACAAGTCCAAGTACTCTCAGAACGTTCGGTGCATCAAGTCCATAAATACCGATGGCGCATTGCATAGTCCAAACAACATTACCGTGAACTCAAAATGACCGTAGCGTGTTCCAAATGCGGTCTTGGGAATTTCACCTTCCCGAATGCTCAACTGGTAATATCCAGATTTCAAATCCAATTTGGAATAGGCAGTTGATCCTACCAGTTGATCGAAAAATTCATCTATCCGTGGAATCGGATACTTGTTCTTCTCCGTCAGCTTATTCAATTCACGGTTGTCAATATATAACTGTAAGCCACCGTCCTTCTTTTTCACAAACAGAACAGGTGCGCTCCAAGGTGACATACTTGGGCGTATGTATCCCTGCTCCAGCAACTCTTGCAATTGGACTTTTAATTCAGCCATTTCTTTTGGCATGAAGTGATATGGCGAGAGGACTACAGGTTTCGCACCTATCACCAACTCGATCGTTAAGTCAATCTCCCGTTGGGGTGGTAGCCTAGGGAGATCCTTAGGAAACACATCTGCAAACTCCGATACCGGCAGCACGGATGCGTTCAAACAGAAATCCCGACTTCCTATTTGAACCGCCACATCGTAAGCCCTATCCGCAAACAGCAAACAACCATTCGGTAATAACACCCTCACACTCCATGACTAGGTACTCCAATTCGACTTTCGAAGTCCTTAGACAGAAATGAATGCGAAGCACCTGTATCAAACAGTGCTCTCGCCAGCGTATTCCGAATCATAATGAAGCATGTGGCGCACACATCACACAGTAGCTACATACAAAGTATGCAATAAAAAAAATAATCAACAATGTTTTCGAGCACTTGTGACAATGTCACAGGGCTTAATGGACTCTTACTGGCCAGGATTGCACCTGGGATGCAGAGGACTCCACCACCGTCTTCAACATACGCCGCTTCGAGCTTCCGCTCAACCATTGGTCGACCAATCCTGACAGTTACTGGTGAAAATATACCCAAGTAAGAGAATCATCAACTTCTATTCACGTTTACCGTGCAAACAAGTTTATCCCAAACATATCTGTATTGTACCCATAGAAGCACAAATAACACAATGGAAACTGCCATTCGATACAGACTACTGTACATACATACAACACATGCATAATCCATGAATACACGAGTAGCATAGTTATTTATGTACAATATAGTCGACATTTCCTTTTGTTTATTGTATTCTAAGGGCCAACTCGGCAATCTCGGGCTTTATGTCCTTCTTGACCACACGAGTAGCACTTGTATTGCTTCTTTGGCTCCTGGGAACCACCCCAACAGTCTCGGGTAATGTGCCCTTTCTTGCCACAAGTGTAACAAGCCTGAACCTCGTGTTTCCGCCTCCTGCAGTGAACAGGCTTTCCAACCCTTGGAGAACTCACTTCCCTGATCGTAGGCATTTGCTGGGCTCTTGTCAAGTCTATTTCCAAAAGTCTAACCGACTGCACCAATGTTTGGAATCCCAATAACTTAGGACCCATCAACAAAAAACATAGTTCCTGACGTAGCCCATCGTAAAATCTATTGATCTTAGTCTCCTCAGTTTCAAACACAAACTCTGGCTGTTGTCTCAGCGCAACAAATGCATGAAAGTATTCCTCAACCGTGTCCGCTCCTTGGCTCAAGCACATGTTGAATGACGAAGATGATGTGCTGGCCCTTGCCATTTGCTCAAGTAGACTGACCGACATGGGACGCATGACCGGATCAGAGGGTTGAGCCTGCCCCTCATGGTGCCCCTTAAGCAATGCAAAAACCACATCAGCGATCAATCGAACCGTCTCTACCGAGGGAGGAGATGTTGGTACCACAGTCGATGTCATACTTCCCATCGAATGCTGGGGTTCCTGCTGCCATGCAGTCGCGAAAGTCGCCTACAGTCGTAAAACACAAGTAAGCAACAAACATATTGCCAAAAGCAATAATAGGAACGCACAAGTTCCCCAAACAGGTGTATTTGCATTCCTAAGTGGACATTCAAGAGTTCATTAATGTTAACGCGGTTCACACGTACACGTGCTCGCCACCCCACAAAAGAGGTTGACCACGAATTTGAAAGGGAAGGACCAAGACAAGCTGATACCAAAAATGTAACGACTCCATCCGTTCATATTGCATATAATTGAAAGTCCGGTCGGGGCCCCACACCATATGCAACAAAACAGGCGGCGAAGTCACGACTTTAGTCTCAGTGGCATGCAGGCCTAAGACTCTCGCTATACGCTCCAACAGACCGCACTTTCAGGTCTTCAAGTCGGACGGACATAACGCAAGTCGAATCAGCCACCCCCTGTTTCTCAAGTCGCCTTGCCATCACCGAGTACAGCATACTCGCGGCTAAGAAAAATGCGCGGGTCGGTTTCACCTTACCTGTTTGGCATAAAGCCTTTTTAATAAGTTCACACATAGCCAGACCGTCCTCAAGGGACTGGCTTTACATTCATAGGTTATCTAGGAGCCATGCCTCGCGTTAGCGACAGAACTCATGTTCCATCCCTAAGCTTAACCGTACATTCATAGAATACAGTTGAGGGTATTTTCCTGGACTGCCAAGCCAGTACTTCCTGCTACTACCCTTCATAGACACAACCCATCAAGCGTCATAAGCATTACAAGCATCAGAGGGTCTTTTCCTGGACTTCCGCACCAGTAATTCCTGCTACTACCCTTCACAGGTCCAACCCATCGAGCATCACAAGCATCACAAGCATCACAAGGGTCTTTTCTTTGACTACCACTCCAGTACTTCCTGCTACTACCCTTCACAGGCCCAACCCTTCGACTCCATAAAAGATACGTTTAACCACAGAGTCTTTTTCGGTGCGCAAATGCAACATCACCAATCCAAACCAACCTGTCCAGATGGGCTTCACACAACATGCCTATTCCATACTCCATTTCCGGATCTATATGCCAAACTATTGGGGATTCCAAGAATCAACCCAAGGAAATCCCTTCACAATCCACCCTCTGGTGGGGGAAATTCATGCACATGCCAAAAAGGAAGGACTTCACATGTCCAAGGAAGAAAGATCGTTACCCTTGACGATCGCTTCGGAGCCATGGAATTCTAGCCAGCTGGAAAGCACCGCAGCAGCCTTGCCTCCACAATGCTGGTCTCGGATTGCGAATCGGAACTCAGCAGCTCCACCGGTGGCCGTCTCCCCTTTCTCCTCCTCCTCGCTCTCTCTTATCTCTAGCTTTCTTAGAAAGAGAATGGATAAGTTCACAATGAGAATTATCTTCTCTTTCTCGGCCTTAAAGCATCAGGGAGGAGCCTGAGCCATCAGATCCTGGCTGAAGAAAATGTACGGCCACAAAATTCTCTGAAATTCACTTTTCGGGTCTGACACGCCCATTTCACAGGCCGTGTACCTTAAGCGGCACACGAACCAACTTATCCATAACGGGACATGGCCATATGATACGCCCGTGTTAGCCCAGACACGCCCGTGTCATAGGGCATGTACCCCACTCAAGACCTATTCGAGAGGACTACTCGAGAGAAATATAACTACTCGAGTACTCGGACGGGCCACTCCCGTGTCACATGGATGATACGCCCGTATCAAACCCGTACCAGAGTCATTTAAGACCTACACAAGACCTCCCCTCGAGATTCACTCGAGTATAAAAATAGCGGGACACGACCCTGTGACACGCCCGTATCACAGGCCGTGTACCCCCTTTCTCGAGTATTCGTCGAGCACAGCTACTCGAGTGAAGTTCGTCGACTAGAGGGAGACACGCCGTAGGTCACGCCCCCAGACATGCCCGTATCATAGGGCGTGTTCCCCCGAAAATTCATCGAATGCATTTTTGTCGAACTCTCGACGGGTTGCTCATCCGAGTAGGACACGACCTGTGACACGCCCGTGTCCCCAGCCGTGTACTCCAAACTTATGTCAAAATTTGGATTTGGGGTGTTACACGCAGAACACAAGAAGGAAATATAGAAAATAGAGGCGGCTGCACTTCATCTTCTCCAACAAGCTTGAAAGCAAAAGTCCAGTATAGAAAGCCAGCTGGAAGGAAAAGTTAGTAGAAGCTCGTTCATGTTAAGCAAGTTTGTTCTCTCCAAAATAAGGCAGCTAATTCATCAGATCAGCAAGGAGATAACTTTGTGGAGGGGCATCAGCCTTCAACAATAGTTAGTTATTCACCTGTGCAGCAAAGAAACAGTTCGTTGTAGAAGAAGAAACATCCCTTCTACAGTAAGAGGGCTGGACTGATATCTGCTCAGTCCAACAAGGTGGACTCAGAGTTTAATCTCTGAGTCAGTTGTTTTATATTTACTTCATCTTGTATAAACTCTTGTAGGATTCAGTTTATCTGAATCTGAGCTGTAGGGCCATTTGGCCTGAGCTGTTGGTGACTAATTAGTCACTGAGGTAGGTGCCCTGTTGGGGTACTGAGGTTGGATACAAGTGTGGATCTGAGAGTAGGGCTGTCCTCCCAACCTGAGTCAAACCCAATAATGGTGTTCACCGCCTAAAGCAAGCTTGGGGGTTTCGACTGCCCGAGAGTTCTTAATTGATCAACCTAAGGTTAGTCAAGAGCATTATTGAAACCGAGACTCGGCTTCTGTGGAGTTCGGACCCTAGAAATGGGTGACCGCACACTTACTTCTCCTAGAAAGCCCGCTTGACTGAGAACTTAGGACTCGAGACTGACCCAAGGCTCCAACAAGGAGGTCCCACCACACTCCTGAAAGATCTTATAGCGCTTCCCCTCCTTAGCCAGTGCTGAGTTAACGACACCTCAAAAAGCATTATAAGACTAGAGAATAAGAAAACTTGTAAGCATGATTTCAGAGGTACCCTCATGGATCTATTTATAGATCTTAAAATTAAGCATACAAATAGCATAGTTCCGCTGTCGTGAAAGGCTATATGCAGCCCAACCGGGTCTGCCAACAGCATGACTCTACTATTCTGTGGAGCTAAATGCAGACCTCCAAGGGAATCCAGACAATCTTACCTCTGGACCACCGGCCGAGTGGCCCATGAAAGCACCACTCGCCTAAGGGGGCGAAAATTGGGAGGGACATTACTATAATACTTGAGTTCAATAAGTTAACCCTTGAAGCTTACTCTAGAATGCTCTGAGTTATGATTCGTTTAGTGTTTGATATTAACATGTAACTCCGCCGAATGTCTGTGGGATATGGCGTGGGGATCTGACCGAACCCTCTGTTATATTTCACATGACGGATGGAGGTGTTACACAAGGATTATATCCTTAGAGATATTTCTTGTCATCAACACTATGGCTTTTATTGCTTGAGGTTCTGTCAACGCTTTTAGCCTCTTTGTGTTGAGAGAGCTGTCTTTACTCAATACTTTTGAACTTAGCTAGATTTCTTGTCAGCAACACTAAGGCTTTGACTGCAGTGTGTCCTGCTAATGCTTTTTCTCTTCTGGAATTGAGTGAAGGGAGTTCACTCGACGCTTCTAGACTTTGTTGATTTTTTTCCTGTCCAGTAACCTGTCTTGAGTCCAACTGTCAATGTGACTCTGACTGCCGTTCCAAGCATACACGCTCTAGGATACGAGAGTTACCTAGGGGCATGACCTCTTCTAAAACTGCCAGATTAACTCCCACCGTTTTGTGTTCACACTATTTTTAGGAACAGTTAAGGCACGCCCTAGGTCACGGGCGTGATGTAGGGGCGTGATCCGTAACTTAACAGATTTTGGCGGTTTTCTCTAAACGTTCCTGGGATTTCAAGATGTCTGTTTCGTACCTTACATTCCCTTGGTCACGGTCATGACCTAGGAACGTGACTAACCAGCAAAGTTCACTATAAATTCCAGGCAATGCCAGAAGCTGGAAAAAAGATTAGAGTAAAATTTTAGAGTTTACTTTTCAGAATTGTTGCATTTCTTTCCTATAATTTCATTTCTTTGGTAACCTTTAGCTTTGTTTATTTTTAATCCAAGTACTTTTCTTTTGCAATCATGTCCCTCTTTTTTATGTAATTTCATTATCATGATAAGTAGCTAAATTTCATTTAGCACTTTATCACGATTAACTTTGGGTAAAATAAACTATTTTATTTTTCTCAAAATTGCCAAGCTCACTAATATTCACTTCAATTTATCTTTCAATTTAGTTGCGTTGAATTCATATGTCATGAATATGTTCTTTGATCCTAGATTCGTATCCTAGATTTTATTGAGAGGTTGTGGATACGAGGAGATCACTCAAAGTAAAAAAGAGTTGCATGCATTCCTTGAGAGAGGACGACATAAATCTTTCAGATTAGAGTCAAATCCAACAGTGGCATTCACCGCCTAAAGCAAGCATAGGGGTTTCTACTGGCCGAGAGGTCTTAATTGATCAACCTAAGGTTAGTCAAGAACATTGTTTAAATCAAGACTCGGCTACTGTGGAGTTTGGACCCTGGAAAGGGGTGACCACACACTTACTTCTCCTAGCAAGCCCGCTTGACTGAGAACTTAGGACTCAAGACTGACCCAAGGCTCCAGCAAGAATGTACCACCACACACCCGTAAGATCTTAGAGCACTTCCCCTCCTTAGCCAGTGCTGAGCTAAGGGGACCTCAAAAAGCACTATAAGACAATAGAATGAGAAAACTTGGAAGCTTGCTCTCAGAGGTACCCCCTTAGATCTATTTATAGATTTTAAAATCTGGACTGCAAATAGCTTAGTTCCGCTATTCTAAAAGGCTATATGCAGCCCAACCTGGTCTGCTAACAGCATGACTCCACTGTTATATAGAGCTAAATACAAACCTCCAGGGGAATCCAAGTAAACTTACCTCTAGACCCCACCGGCTGAGTGGCCCATGAAGGCACCACTCGCCTAAGGTGGTGAATGCTGGGAGGGCCATGCGTTCGACCATTAAGCAAGAACTCGCCCTCTCACACAACAAGGCGTGAGCCTTAGGCGGATGTGCGAAGGAAACTACACTCGCCTAAAGGCCTAACTACTCTTTTGGGCTTGTGCGAATGCCCCCCTTGAGGCGCTGTGATTTAGGGGGGGGGGGGGTCCGGAATCGGAGACCTCCACGAAGCTAACGCTCTATCTACACACTACACATCGTAGATCTACCGCACCTACAAAACACCTATTTCCCACAATAGTTCTCGTCGCAAGAACGCAACACAAATAACAAAGGAGGAATGGTCGACTCAAAAGCAACGATCGGAAATTTGAGTCGGAATATTCCCCAAGAAAACACAAAGGTTGCCACTCCTTTTTGAGAGCAAGACCAAGGCTATAGACCAAGATCCGCTCAGGCAAACAGGATCCACCCGATCCAGAATTAAAAAGCCTAGCAACGGCGATTTCGATCCCAAAACTTGCAGCGATTGAATTAATTTTCCGCAGAAAACAAGTGCGAAACCACCACAACTAAAGAAGAGAATCACACAAGGGAGAGGGAAGAGATTACCCAACCGGAAAGCTTTTCACACAAGATAACTATGGGAGAATCACTCTCTCCAAGGATCCACCGGCGTAACACCGAAGGGTTTGCAACCTTCTTCCAACGAGTCGCATCGAAGGAAGCCGCACTGGAGTCGCATCGAACGGATGGAGGGAGCAAGGGGGCGGCGGCTTCACACCACAAGCAAGGGGGGGGGGGGGGGGCGGCGGCTTGGAGAGGTCTCCTCTTGGCCGAAATTCTCAAGTAGAAAATTAGGTTTCAATCTTGTCTAATTATCTCATAAGGAAGCCTCCTTATATAGGAGTTACAAACAAGCATTAACTATTCATGATGGAGATGTAATCTCATCCATCCGAATGGCTAAATGCACAACAACATTAAAATTGTTCAAAATTAAAAATAACAAAACATGCAATGAATATAAAATTATCACTTAAACATAGGATAATTTTATATTCCAAATATAAAATAGAGTGAAAGAAAATGAAATGAATAAGGCTAATTCTTTGCAGTGGCTGTAGCACGTCGCGGCGGAAGTTATAGCGTAGCCTTCCGTTAGCGTCATCGTGACGCCTCACGTCCTTGAGTTGTATTGCCTTATCAACCGGATCATCATCAACATCGTCAGCATCGTCTTCAAATGGTGGAGGAGGGGGCACGCCATCAATCCTCCCTCGCTCAAATGCACGCATCTCCGTTGCGTGGTCCAAGGGATAGTAGTGAAGGAGAGCGACATCCAAACTTTGCAGCTCCATCTCGAGTACCCAAGAGTCATACGAAGGGGGCCGATCACGCCAACGGATGAGAAAGTGGTGGGTGTCGCCATCAGTAGTGGTAACAGGCTCAACATCAAGTATCATCTCTGGAGTGGAAAACTTCCGTTTAAACCTGGGGAACATATTAGCAGTAGGCAGGAAAGAAGGCAACTTACCATCCGATGGTATACCTGTGGGGACCGAAAGAGAGAGATCATCCGTACTACCACTCCCCAACCCATGAGAATTTAGAGTGGGAGAAGAGGACGACAAAGAAATCAACTCTTGTGGTGGTGACACAAACATCGTTAAATCCGAAATGTTAAAAATGGGGGAGATACCCCAATCAGCAGGCAAGTCCAAAATGAAAGCGTTGTCACCTAACTTTTTAACAATCCGAAAAGGGCCGGCGCGCTTTGGTGATAACTTTTTAACGGTGCCAGTTGGCAAGAGTTCGGGAACCAAACAGACAAAAACTATATCGCCAATTTTGAAGTCTGATACTCTCCTATGTAAATTAGCGTGCGCTTGATAAGAGTCGTATTGCGTAGTCAAGGTGGCCCGTATACGTGCGTGTAAATCATGGATGTGCTGGGCGAAGGATTGTGCAAACTGACTTGCCTTGTACGTTGGGGGAAACGACACCAAGTCAAGTGGCACAGGAGCCTTATACCCGTGGACAATCTCATTTGGAGACAGACCCGTAGACCTATTCTTGGAATTATTGTAGGCTAATTGGGCATGGGGAAGGAGAAGATCCCAAGTGATCTTGTGATCACTCACAAGGCATCGTAACAAATTTCCTAAGCTCCGATTAACCACTTCCGTCTGCCCATCAGTTTGGGGATGATAGGCGGAGGAAAACAATAATTTTGTTCCCATTAATATCCAAAGAGTTTTCCAAAAATAACTAGTGAATGTTACGTCCCTATCCGATACTATGGTCTTTTGGCACTCCACGGTGACTAATGACTTCTTTAAAATATAGTTTAGCGGCGTGAGACACATCGTTTGTCCTACTGCACGGGATGAAATAAGCCATCTTTGAAAACCTATCCACAACGACAAAAACTGAGTCGTGACGGCGTAGGGTAATGGGGAGGCCTAATACAAAATCCATACTAACGTCTACCCAAGGCATGGAGGGAATAGGAAAGGGTGTATATAATCCTACGTTGGTTTTACTACCCTTAGACACCTGACACGTGCGGCAGCTACTCACTACCTGTCCCACCATAACCTTAAGTTTTGGCCAATAGAATTTGTCCTCGACTAACATAATGGTCTTATCTCTACTGAAGTGGACACTCAACCCTCCGCTATGCAACTCCCATATGATACGTAGTCGTAACGATGACTGCGGAATACATAGCTTCCCGTTCCTAAACAGGTAACCGTCCTTGATGACGTAGGCAGATATCGTCGTGGGGAAGCTATCCTGGGCAGATAAATAGAAGTCCTGGAAGTCAGGACACGTGGCGTACTCATCCTTAACCCGCTCAAATCCTAGAACATGTACTTCCATAGAGGTGAGTAAAGTAGTAAGACGACTAAGGGCATCCGCGACTCGGTTATCAGCTCCCTTAAGGTGCTTGAGATTAAACGTGTAACCTTGTAAGAAAGCTACCCACTTAGCGTGTCGTGGGCTGATCTTATGCTGGCCGTTGATGAAACGTAAAGCCTCATGATCGGAGAGGATCACAAACTCCTTGGAGAGGAGATAGTGCCTCCAATGGTGTAGACATCGGACTACAACATAAAATTCCCTATCGTAATTTGAATAGTTCAGCTTAGGACCGGTCAACTTCTCGCTAAAATAACTAACGGGATGGCCCTCCTGGCTCAAGACACCTCCAATCCCTACCCCAGATGCATCACACGTGAGCTCAAAGACTTTAGCAGAGTCAGGTAGACGTAAGGCAGGTGCCTCAGTCATAAGCTCCTTTATTCGTTCAAAAGCATAGGTGGCGGACTTCGTCCACGTAAACTCTCCCTTCTTCATACAGTCTGTGATAGGCTCCATAATACTACTGAAGTCTCATATGAAACAACGATAAAACATGTCTAACCCATGGAAACTACGCACCTCACGTAGGGTGGTTGACACGGGCCAGTCCTTAATGACCTGAACCTTGCACGGATCAACTCGAATACCCTTAGAGCCGACTATATAGCCTAAGAACTCTACCTCAGAGGCATAGAAAGTACATTTCTTAAGATTGAGAAATAAAGTCTCCTTCCGCGGGGTGAAAATGATCACTCTCATGTGGGAGATGTGCTCGGTAGTGGAGGTGTTATAAATCAGAATATTGTCAAAGTAGACGACAACGAACTTCCCCATGAATGGCTGAAAGACATGTGTCATCATCCGGGAGAAGGTACTAGGGGCATTGGATAACCTAAAGGGAATCACAAGCCATTCGTACAGACCATTCTTCGACTTAAACGCCGTCTTCTGCTCGTCGCCCTCTCGTATCCTAATCTGGTGATAGCCACTCCAAAGTTCTAATTTGGAGAATATGGTGGCTCCAGACAAGACATCCAACAAATCATCTAGGCGGGGATTGGGGAACCTATACTTGACGGTGATTTTGTTGATAGCCCGGCTATCAACGCACATCCTCCATGTACCATCCTTCTTGGGGGGCAAGTAGGGCTGGTACAGCACATGGACTCATACTAGTCCTAATGAAACCTTTCTCTAGCAAGCCCTCTATCTAAGACTGCAACTCCAGGTGAGCTGCGGGGTGGAGTCGATAATGGGGCTGATTTGGAAAGGAAGACCCCGGGATGAGATCTATCGCATGCTGGATATTCCTAAGTGGGGGTAATGTGGGCGGCAACTCATCCGGGTACACGTCCCTATACTCCTCCAACAGTACCCGTAACTCACTAGGTAACTCATCCAAAATGCTAGAATCGGGCTTCGCACTAAGGAGGACTAGCGCATACATAATTCCATCAAAGAACAGATCTCTCTCAAACTCTTTCCTACCAACTAGATTCAACATTTTCCGTTCTACTGGAATAGTGGTGTCCTTAGCCAAGACTACGGGCTCCTTTGGGATGGTCGGCCTCAAGGTGATGGTTTTGCCATTGAATTTGAATTCATAAGTGTTGGCTCTACCAAAATGTGTAACATCACGGTCGTATATCCAAGCGCGGCCTAACAACACATGACAAGCGTCCATCGGCAGTACATCACACCACACCTCATCAATGTAGGATTTGAATGAGAGTGGGACCAGGCATCGCTTGATAACGGGTACAGAGATCTTGTTGATCCAAGCGACCTGATATGGGGTCGGGTGTGGTTCCGTGATCAAGGACATACGTGCAACGACGTTCTCAGATATGACATTCATGCAGCTACCACTATCAACAATCAGCTTGCAAAGCTTCTCGCCACTCCTAAAAATCAGAGAAAATATGCTCGTCCTCTTCCAATCATCTAATGGACGAGGAGTGGTCAAGATACAACGCATCACCATAAGGGGGTGATCGTCCTCTAAGTCACTTGGGACTCCTTCGGGGTCACTCTCCTCTGCGGCCTCGTATACATAATCGTCAGGGTCGGTAGTTGGCCCTAATAAGGCTAGGGATTTCGTCTTTGTTTGGCATTTGTAGGCATAGTGGCCTTGAATGCCGCAAGAGAAACAAGTGGTGTTAGCCTTGCTAACCTTCCCGATGGGGACACGCTCACTCGCAGGGTTCTTGGTGTTCCTAGCGGTGATCACGACTGACTTCGACTCGGTGGATTTGAACTTTCCCTTATCTGGGTATGTGGAAGAAGATTGCCTAGTGGTGGACTTGTTCTTCGCATGAGCGTAACGGGAGTGAGCCTTAGAGGCTAGGTGTTTTTCAATGTCCTAGGCAACATTGAAAGTCGTGTTCAAGTCTGTATGCCCATATCACAAGAGCTTCCTTTGGATATCGGGGTGAATCCCCTTTCGAAATCTAGATAAAGTGACTTCGGGGATCTCCCTAAGGTCACATCGCACCATACGGTCCTTAAGTTCACCCATATATTTAGCTACTGAGTTTGAGCCCTGCCGCAGAGTGGCAAGCTCATCGAACATCTGTGTCCGATGGTACGCGGGAACGTACTGATCGGTCAACAGGTTCTTCATTACTGGCCAACCTATAAGGGGGGCTCCGTGTCCGGTTCCTAACCTTCGCTCCTCATTCAGCCAAAACGTCTTTGCACGACCTGTTAACTTCATCCGGGCAACTTGGACCTTTTGGGGATCCGTCAGGTTGTGCCACTCGAAGTAACACTCCATGTCCACCGTCCAGTTAAGGAAGATTTGGGGATCTCCCATGCCATCATAAGTGGGGGCATTTATTTTAATGGCCCTAGTAATATCAATGTCTCGCTCGGGGCGGTGTCCTCTAGGGGGCACCCGTGGGGAGTCCCCATCAGAATTCAAATCAGAATTATGTTGGTGCCGGTTGGGCCGGTCAACATTATCGGGTGGCGGGGGTGGCCTAGCTTGATTTTGTAGGATCTGTGTTAACATGTCCCTAAGCTCCGTTATTTCGTTACGCAGCCCTGCTATGGCCTCGGTGTTGGGATCCCCACGCTCATTCGCAGCCATCCTAGACGTAGACGGAGTCGAATATTCCGATCCGAGCCTAGTGCGCATTCAGGTTTAGAAAAATCTTGGAAAGATGATTTTTCCTAGGGCTGAAGCTATACTGGAAATAAGATATTTTATAGATTCCCAACGTGAATAACACGCAGATCATTAAAATTTTTTTTTTGAAATTTTCGCTGAAAAATACAGATTTTAGAGCGCTATTGGCGGACCAGTAAATTTTTTTTTGTGTTTGTATTGTGCGTGCCGACACGACTCAAGCGAGGACGTTTCAATTAGGAAATTGATACGATCGCCTCTGATACCAAATTGATGTAGGGGGGGGGGGGGGGGGCGGAATTAGAGACCTCCACGAAGCTAACGCTCTATCTACGCACTACACGTCGTAGATCTACCGCACCTACACAACACCTATCACCCACAATAGTTCTCGTTGCAAGAACTCAACACAAATAACAAAGGAGGAATGGTCGACTCGAAAACAACGATCAGAAATTTGAGTCGGAATATTCCCCAAGAAAACACAAAGGTTGCCACTCCTTTTTGAGAGCAAGACCAAGGCTATAGGCCAAGATCCACTCAGGCAAACAGGATCTACCTGATTCGGAATTAAAAAACCTAGCAACAACGATTTCGATCCCAAAACTTGCAGCGATTGAATTAATTTTCCGGAGAAAACGAGTGCGAAACCACCACAACTAAAGAAGAGAATCAAACAAGGGAGAGGGAAGAGATTACCCAACCGGAAAGCTTTTCACACAAGATAACTATGGGAGAATCACTCTCTCCATGGATCCACCAGCGTCACACCGAAGGGTTTGCAACCTTCTTCCAGGAGTCGCACTGAAGGAAGCCGCACCGAACGGATGGAGGGAGCAAGGGGGCGGCGGCTTCACACCACAAGCAGGGGGGTGGGGGTGGATTTGAGAGGTCTCCTCTTGGCCGAAATTCTCAAGGAGAAAATTAGGTTTCAATCTTGTCTAATTATCTCATAAGGAAGCGTCCTCATATAGGAGTTACAAACAAGCCTTAACCATTCATGATGGAGATGTAATCTCATCCATCTGAATGGCTAAATGCACACCAACATTAAAATTGTTCAAAATTAAAAATAACAAAACATGCAATGAATATAAAATTATCACTTAAACATAGGATAATTTTATATTCCAAATATAAAATAGAGTTCAAGAAAATGAAATGAATAAGGCTAATTCTTTGCAGTGGCTGTAGCACGCCGCGGGCGGAAGTTGTAGCGTAGCCTTCCGTTAGCGTCATCGTGCCGCCTCACGTCCTTGAGTTGTATTGCCTTATCAATCAAATCATCATCATCATTGTCAGCATCGTCTTCAAATGGTGGAGGAGGGGGCACGCCATCACGCTGGGTGAGTGCGGGTAAGCCAACCTTGGAGGATAGTATGAAAGATACCACCAGAGGTGTTAGATCTGTTTAACTCTAGAGGGGGGGGGGGGTGAATAGAGTATTTTAAAATCTTGTTAGATTTTTATTGCGGAATTAAAATAGTAATACTTATAAGTGTAATCAGTAGGTGCAGAAATATAACTAAACTATTTAGCAAGCAACACGCAATAAAAATAAGAGAGCATCACAGACGACACAAGAATTTTATAGTGGTTTCCCTAAAACTTGGGTACATCCACTCTTCTACCACCCTGGTAGGAATCCACTCAGGTTTTTGATCAGGTGCCTTGCCACCAATCAGGTTTTTGCTCAGGTGCCTGTCACCACAAGATCTGATTCAGGTAGATCAGGAAACCCTTCAGGCTTTTGATCAGGTACCCAAAAACTAAATCAAGTCTTTTGATTAGGAGACTTGCAACCAAATGTTTAACTTTTGAAGAGAGCTAGAACCCTGTGTACAGTGGGGTGAAAGAAATAAAACTATATGTTGTCTTCTCTTTTCTCAAAACAACTGAGAAGACTTGTGGATCCTTGATGGTGTCAAAGCTCCCCCCGAGATGAAGTTCTGTTCAGCAAGATTGAGACCTTTGTAGGGTGAGTAGGTCTTTAAAAAAAAGTTCTCCAGAAAGCTGTAGACAGATTGAAGTTGATTGTCTCTTGAAAGCTTACTAGAAGAAGAACACTTGATGAAGACATAGCAGAATTCTTTCTCTTGAATGATTTCTTGTGTTCTGTATATTATCAGTTCTGTCATGTTCTCTATGTGTTCTGTATCGATTGAAAGAGAAAATCCCTTTTATATGTTCAGTCAAATTCTCCTTTGAATTTTGAATTCCTTTTCATTAAATGCTGACTGCCTGGAGAATGAAATGCGGCTGGAGAGAATATTTTCATTAATGAATTTCCCCAACTGTCCCATTAAAAACAACAAGTAATTAACCTGATGAAGACCATAATCAATGTTGCCACTAACGGCTAAATTCAGAAAATATAAGCATTAATTACTCAGGAATTACTGCAATAAAATGAGGACAAAAATAATGGAAATTTCCAAGTTTGGAACTGCACAGGAATCGTCGATCAGAGAATAGATTTCGTCAGCCTAAGATCCAAGTTCATCGACCAGAGAAATCATGTTCGTCGACCTGAGAATTCTTGTTCGTCGACCTGAGTTCAGAGAACTGCTTTATGTGGATAATCTGCCAATTCTGTGGTCCAAGTTCGTCGAGCTGATAACTTGTCTTCGTCGACCTGAGTTCACCGAAAGTACTCTGAAAGAATGTGTTGAAGTTGAACTTCCATAATTCGTCGACCTGAGATCGAATATCATCGAGCTCAACTCAGAGGATTAACTCTGAGTTCGTCGAGCGGAGCGCGACTTTCATCGAGCTGATTTCGACGAACGTCGAACTCACTTCCTGAATTTGATTTTCTTCTAAGTCTGAGTCTTTTGCATGTTAAATTTTCTCAAGGTGGTCAGTAAGATAGCCCAAATGCCAAATTAATATCTTCGGGACTACCCAGTTCACACGTTGATCTAGCGGAAACTCAGGAAGCAGGCTCAATACACCAAGCACATGGAAGAACAAGCAGATCTTACATTCATTAAACTTCTTTACAAAGCGAGGTATACATAGCGTGACATGATTTCACTAGTAAATAGCTGACAATAGAAAGCACCAAAAACCAAGCCGGGCGGACAGCACCGGAATCCGCCGAGACCGCCGAGGTCACCGAGGTCGCCGAGTCCGCTGAGATCGCCCGAACTTAAGCTGCAATCCGCCGATTAGCCACGGAGTTCGCCGAAGCTGCGAGGCCGAGCGGACACACCATTATTCGCCTCCTGTTGATGAACTGAGGAACAACCGCCTACCCGCCTGAGACCGGCAGATAGGTTATTGAAGCTGGCAAAGTTGAAACAGAGCTGACAAGCCGCAGAGCGACCTCATGCTGAATCCGCAGAGACTGCACAACTTCCAAGTACTTGACCGAAGTCACAGCCAAACTCCATGCTCCTTGAAGCTACCCGCGCGACCTGCACACAGCACACAGTTAACTCTGAATCAATCAGCGCGGACAGAAAAACTGAGACCGCAACACCTCGTCGAACCCAACTTACTATTCACTCAGTTACTGTAGACCTGCCAGGGGGTCCTATTTATAGGCGAGGTGAGGAGTGTGGTCACCGCCCTAGAGATAGAGACACCGTCCCAGCCTGCGCGATAGCTAAACCACTGTCTGCCGAGTCCGCAAGGACTTTGCTGGTACCAAGGATCAACCCGCCAGGAGCAGGGCAACTTTGGCAAACCCTCATCAGTCCGCCCAAGCTATGCAGACAAGGCATCAGCCCGCAAAGCCTACAACCACTGCAGGACAGCAACCCCCTACAATGGCTGTCCGCACAATCCCGAGGCAGTCCGCAAGACTCAAACCTCAATCCGCCACAAGTCCACGACCAAAAGCAGATAGCAACAGTCCGCCCGGTCAACAACGGACTTGGCGGATACGGCGAACACCATGGTCTTGGCACAGAGTGTGACCAAGTCCAAAACCATCAAAGGCCAATGCGAGCATGGCGGGCATAAACTTTCGTCCGCCAAACACCCTAGCACACAGACTGCCAGTAGTCCGCAAGCTACTCGCACACCTGCCCAAAGCAACAGCCATCTCCCGGACTCCACACACCAGTCCGCCAACGACCTCCACAATAAAGCACCTGCTGTATCACCAGAGCTCGACAAGGCCTCAGCCAAGCTCTAAGCCCAGTCCACAACAGCACACACCGTGGACACATCAGTCCGCATGCTTCCCGCGGACATGTGCCAAACCGCCGTTAAGCACAAGCTTGCACCACAACCACTGAGCAAAGCACCAGTCCGCAAGCCTCTATCCGCTCAGGCCGCTCCTTGGCTAAACCAATCAGCCAACGCCCTATCCGCAGATAACAGGCTGTATAGTCCGCGGACTTTACCTGAACAACCCGCTCAGAAGAACAGCCGGCTTCCACTAGTCTTTCCACCAGGCCGCACACAGCAGTCCACCAAGTCCGCCCACGCTATCCGTCCAGGTTGCCCGACCTGTCCCGTCAACCACTTCCACTTCACAAATTTCAACACTCCCCCTTGAAGTGGGAAGTGGTGACCAAGCCCAGCAAGCTGCGCAAGCACTCAAAGGGCCCCTTCGACAGTGGCTTCGTGAAGATGTCAGCAAGATTATCTTCACTCCGAACATGCCCGACCAGCAGAGACCCCTCCAACACCTTCTCCCTGATGAAATGGTGATCGATCTCTATATGTTTGGTACTAGCGTGACACATTGGATTGTTAACCAGTTTGAGAGCACTCTCATTGTCAGCCTGGAGTAAAGTTGGCCCTTGCACTTCTTCATGAACATCCTCTATAAGCCTCCTCAACCAGATGGCTTCCCGAGTAGCCAAGGCCGAAGCCTTATACTCTGCCTCCGTAGTTGAGACAGACACCGAGTCCTGCTTCTTGCTACACCACGAGATGCTAGCTGAACCGCAAGTGAACACATAACCTGAAGTAGACCTCCGATCATCTGAATCACCGCCATAGTCAGCATCCGTGTACCCAAGCAATGCAAACTCCGAGTCCCTTCCATAGAGGATTCCCATGTCAGAAGTCACCTTAACATACTTCAGAATACCCTTCGCCGCCACTAGATGAGATTTCTGTGGTTCAGCCATGAACCGACTTACTCGACCAACAACATAAGCAATGTCCGACCTTGTAATCGTCAGGTAAATCAAGCTCCCAACAAGAGCCCTGAACACGAAGGGATCAAGAAGAACCCTTCCCTCATCTCGTCGAAGTTTCAGCCCAGGTTCCAGTAGAGTAGAGCACTTCTTCCCTTCGCCCATGTCGAACCGCTTCACAATGCAATCTGCATACCCTTTCTGGAAAATGAGAATCCCGCACTCCTTCCTCTCCACCTCAAGACCAAGAAAGTGATGAAGCTCTCCCAAGTCTTTCATCTCGAAGCGTATAACAAGCTCAGCCCCGAGCCTTGCTACTTCCCCCTCCGAATTCCCTGTGATGATCATGTCATCCACATACAGCAAGACCAAGACTAGAAGCTCCCCCTTCTTCTTGACGAACAAGCTTGAATCAGAGTTGGAAGCAAAGTATCCACAGAATTGCAAGTACTCTGCAATCTTCCCATACCAAGCTCTAGGAGCTTGCTTCAATCCATAGAGAGCCTTCCTGAGCTTGCAGACATAGTCCAGATGATCTTCAGAAACGAAACCGAGCGGCTGATCCATGAAGATGTCCTTGTCAATCTCTCCATAAATAAAGGCATTCTTCACATCGAGTTGCCACAACCTCCATTCCTTGCTAGCAGCCAAGGCGATCACCACTCTTACTGAAGTCATCTTCGCAACCGGACTGAATATCTCCTCATAGTCTTCTCCATACTACTATGAGAATCCTCTAGCGACCAGACAAGCTTTGAACCTATCAATGCGCCCATCAGCCTTCTTCTTCAACTTATACACCCACTTGCAAGTAACCAGAGTAATGCCATCAACCTTGGGCACAAGGTCCCAGGTTTCATTCTTCTTCAGAGCATCAATCTCTTCCTTCATGGCATCTTCCGACTCCTTTACTCCAGTGGCCTTGTTGAAGGTTGCAGGCTTTCACTCATCCAGAGGACCTGCAAAGAAGCAGGAGACAAAGCTCACCGCATTCCCATCACAGTACCGAGCCGGTGGCTAAACAACCCTCTTCGATCTCCGAAGGGTCGGCTCCTTGATCACTACTTCCGTTGCTTCTTCTGGCTCAACTCCTACTAGGGGCAAGCATTGAGCAGTGCTCCCCCTGCTTCCTGATCCAGAAGGCTCAGCCTCAGAGTTCAAAGCAACAAGAGCTGCTGGTGAAATAGCAAGCTCCTCTTCCAAGCCTTCAGCAGCCACCACCGGTGCTTCATCAACTTTGCTACTTCCGGTTAGCTCAACCGAGCCACCTCCATATGACGTCAGCTCATCAAAGACAACGTCTCTTGACACGACGAACTTCTTTGTCACAGGATCCATGCATTTCCATCCCTTCTTTCGCTCATCGTAGCCAACAAAGACAAGCTTCCTTGCCTTCGCATCCAGCTTACTCCGTGAAGCATCGGGGACATGCACGTAGCAAGTCGAACCGAACACCCGAAGGTGTCCCACACTCGGCTTCTCCTTCAGCAACAGCTCAAAAGGATTCTTCATGTTGATAGGGCTGAGTGGCATCCTGTTGATGACATAAGCAGCACAAGACATTCCCTCCGCCCAAAAGGACCTTGGGATGTCTTTCGCATGAAGCCAGCATTTGCAAGTCTCTGTCAAATGACGGATCTTCCGCTCTGCTACTCCATTTTATTGTGGAGTGTGAGCACAAGTAAGCTCCCGTTGGATCCCGTGCTTCCTGCAGAAGTTAGAAAACTCGGAGGAAACAAACTCACCCCCGTTATCAGTTCTAAGCTTCTTAATCCGCAAGCCAAGCCGGCCTTCTACCAACTCCTTAAACTCCATAAACAAACGGATGGCTTCTGACTTCTCCTTTAAGAAGTACACCCAAGTATACCTTGAGTAGTCATCAACCAAAACAAGCATGTATCTGCTTCCACCAAGGCTGGCAGTAACCGTCGGTCCCATCAAGTCGCCATGAATGCACTCCAATGGTTGCTTGCTCCTTGTTTGTGACTTATCAAACGGAAGGCGACATGCCTTACCGTATTGACATCCCGCGCAAACATGCCCGTCACCAAAGGAGGACAACTTAGACAATCCTTTCACCAAACTTCTACTAGCCATCGCCTTCAGCTTGTTCATGCCTACATGCCCCAGCCTCTCATGCGAGATAGCAGCGCTATTGTTGGTCCTCATCCTATCAACATAAGAATTTGTGTCAAGAACAAACAAGTTCTTCACCCTCCTTCCAACTTGAGCAACATCAGCCTTCACTGCTGATACGTTGCGAAGGAACCTCACGTCTGTTGGCCCAAACAGAACGTGATAACCAGCATCCACAGCATTGGTCACCGAGAAGAGGTTCTTCTTCACGCCCGGCACGTGATACACACTCCTTAACGTGAGTGTCCACTGATCACTACCCAAAGACACGACCCCCTCTTTATCTACTCCATAAACAGTATTATTAGCAGTGATAATAGCTTTGTTACCTGAGTATGCTTGCATGGAGGTAAACTTTGACTTGTCTCCGGTGAGGTGATGACCATACCCGGAGTCCACGATCCACTCGCCATTGAAGTCCTCAGCAGACAAGGCACGGACACAAGTGCCCGTCATGAAAGCTCCGCCCCATTCTGCTTCTTCACTTCTCGAGCAAGCTTCCTCCTTTCCCGCAGCATGCCCAGGCTATAGTTTGACCTTGCAGTCCCGCTTGAAGTGCCCTCGCTGATGACACCGGTAGCACTTCAAAATATTCTTCCAGTCCTTAGGAGCATTGCTCCTCTCCGGCTGATATGAAGTTGAAGTCTCCTTCCACCAGCGACCTACACCTTCTTCTTTGAAAGATATGGTACCTAAACACCTAGAGGGGGGGGGGTGAATAGGTGACCTAATTCTTTTCTAACTTTGTTGGCAGCCAAACAGTTATATCACAGATTTCTAACTAGTTTATTACAGCAATCAGCAATAATCAAACATACACAGCTAATCCACAGCACATTCACAGTACAGCACACAGTGATTTATAGTGGTTCCCCAAGATATGGGTACATCCACTTTCCCCCTTCGCCTATCTAGCAGTGTACTAGATTCGACCAAACTTCTCCACTGTCTCAGAACCCAAATTGGTTCCTACCTCAGGCCCAAAGCCTTACAACTCAGCTTTATCCCAAAGCCTACACTCAGCCAATCTAGGCCTACACTCAGCCAATCCAAGGCCTACACTCAGAGATCTCAATCTCCTACACTCAGGCTAACAAGCCCTACCCTCAGCCTTTATAAATATAGGCTTACAATCACTCAGATCCAAAGGATCCTACAAGTTAAAAAGATATTACAAAATATAACTCTACAACTCAGAATAATAAGAGAGGAGTTGAGAGATTCTTGATGAGTTCTTGGAAGAACTCAGCTGGATTCACCCTGACTTAGCTTTCTTCAAAGCTTCTTGAGTAGAACTGAATAAGGCTGAATCCTCTGCAGTTGTTCCTTGACCTCTGCCACTTAAGAATCAGAATTGAATCTGAATCCTTCTTCTCAGCCTAGTTCCAGAGACTGATTTCTTGGATGAAGCCCTCTCTCTCCAACTTCTTAGATCTGCAGTTGGACTGCAAGATCTTCTTGTGTTGATACCCTTGGTACCACTTCAACAATTTGATCAACCTTGACAGCAATCTGATCAATTACTTCAACTTATCTCAACAACTGTTTCTGTAAACTATGGGTGCCTATTTATAGGCATTCTTCATGGTAACCGGCTGGTCCGGTCCATAACTGACTTCTGACATCTCTGACAGTTGCTGTAGACCGGCTGGATCGGCAGCTGTCATGTCAACCAGTCACTTCTTGAAAATCTCTAACAGTCAGTAAGTGTCGAGACTTTCTGTCTTTAAGTGTCGACACTTATAGTCCAAGTGTCGACACATGTTGTGTAAGTGTCGACACAAGTCTACAAGGTGTCGACACAATTCCTTGTATTTCTCGACACAGATTCTTCTGCATGTGTCGACACTGAAATTGAGTGTCGACACAAATACTTGTTCTTCTAGCTTTTGCTGAATTCTTCTAAGTGTCGACACATCTCCTTTGTGTCGACACAGCTTCTTGTGTTGAATCTGTCTAGTGTCGACACTGCTTCTTGGTGTCGACACATAGTCTTCTATGTTGAATCTTGCTGAGTGTCGACACCGCTCCTTGTGTCGACACACCTTCTTGTTGTTGAGACTTCAGCTGAGTGTCGACACATTCCCATAGTGTCGACACTTGTACTTAGAATAATTTGTAGTTCTTTCTGTTCTTTGCTAAGTGTCGACACAGCTCCTTGTGTCGACACTTTCTTCAAGTGTTGAGTCTTCTGTTGAGTGTCGACACATTGTGTTGAGTGTCGACACTTACTTCAAATGCTGACTCTTCTGCATAGTGTCGACACATTGTGTTGAGTGTCGACACTTGTACTTAGATTCTGCAGACTTTTGCTGAGTGTCGACACAGCTCCAGGTGTCGACACTTTCTGATGTAGACACAGCTTCACTGGGTGTCGACACAGCTCCTTGTGTCGACACGTTCTGTCTGCACTTTTCTTCACTAAGTGTCGACACAGCTCCAAGTGTCGACACTTTCTGTCTGGTGTCGACTCTGCTTCCCAGGTGTCGACACAATGACTCCAAGTGTCGACACATCTTGTCTGGGTGTCGACACAAGTCTTCTTAAGTGTCGACAATTTACCTCTGGGTGTCGACACATGGACTTAGAAACTTTTTGCTTCAGTCCAGTTCTTTCTTAACCTGCACAAGTAACTCAAACATACATCAAATACATTATGATGTATATCATTGAGTTGGGTGAGGCTTCTTCAAATCAGGTACATTTGACCAATGTACCCAACAATCTCCCCCTATTTGGAGAAGTCATAACCCTTAGTCAATGATATACACCATCCATAATTAAAATTACAAAATGATGTACAGCAGATTATAAACAGCAGGGTAAACATAAACATGTAATAAATTCACACATGTATACACATTCAGCATTGCAGAACAAATAAGAAATAGACACATTTACAGAACAATCATGAAATATATTTATCATATATTGTTCTAACATTATTCCTTATACATTTTCCAAGGTTTACAAAAATGTTTTTCATTTAACAGATTACAACAAGCTTCAAGTTTAATTCCTAATCTATTTTTGATCAGGTTCTTTGATAACTATTCCCTTTCCAGCTTGAACTTGAGCTTTGACAGGGGCTTCAGCAGGTTCAGCAACAGCAGACTTCTTTCCTTTTAAGTCCTTCTTTTTCAGCTCCTCTGCTTTGATTTTCTGCCTCTCAAAGTAGTGATATGGCTTGGGGAAGTACTTGCTAGGCTCCACAGCAGTTGGAGGTAGCTTTCCCATCTTAGCCTTCCTTCTGAATTGTACTACAGCCTCCTGCCCAATCTCATGCTTTCTCCATTCTGCCTCAGAGAACCATTTGTTCCTGTCATTCATGTTGTCCTTAGCAGCTTTCCAGGCAGTTAGAATTAAATTTCTAGAGGTAGGGCTCCATTGTTCAAAATCTGGCTTTTGTTCTGCTTGTTCCCTAAACCTCTTTTTAGACAACCTTGTCTCTTCTTCTTTGTTCAGAGCCTCTTGCAGAGCTTCAGAAATAGGTTGAACAACCTTCTCAATATGAACATTGGCCTTGCCCTCAGTTGGGCTATACATTGTGCTGACATCTGCTTGAACCATGTCAAAATCTGGAGGTGGATATATTACTTGAGCTACTTCTTGTTGCTCACCTCCAAGATATGCAGTTTGTATTCCTGATTCAGCCATATTATCATCATCACAAAGTGGAGGATAGCCCAGTGTAGCTCTGATGGAGTTGGATATCCATTTGGCATGGTCAGAGCTAGCTTTGACTAATACTCTCTCCCCCTTTATGACTTCTCTGGCCATATGGTCTCTGACATCATCTTTCTGAAACCTTATCTGGCTGTCCAAATACCTGATTCCCTCTTTGAAGAATGGTTTCAGCTTTGTAAGTTGTTCAGAGATGACTTTCTGGGAATCTGTAATTGCAGTCTTGACAGCAGTAATCTCAGCTTGAAAGACTTTATCAAAATCAGCCTTAACTGCAGCAGCAGATGTAGAAGGTTCAGCAGTCTTATTCTTCATCTCAGTGACTATAACATTATGGGAGGCAGTCAAATTATCATTCATTCTTAACTGATTCTCCAGCACATATCCTTGCTTTACTACTATATCATCTACCTGAGCCTTGATCTTCTCCTGGTGAGTTGCCAAATAGACCACTGCATTCCCACCCTTGTGGAAGCAGTCAGTCATTTCCTTCTTGTTCAGATTCATCTCAAATCTTATAGATTTGATATCTTGTGCAAGATCAAACTGTAGGGACTTGTGCCCTTCATCCACATAAGCCTCTATTGCCTTCCTTTGCTCATCCAACTTGATCTGCATGGCAATCATCAAAGCACTATAATCAACTGTTGGAGCTTGTTGAACTATAGGTTGTGGGGCAATGGATTGCAAGGCTTTTTTATAACTCTGGCTTCTCCTTTTGAAGACATAGAGTTTCTTCTTCTTGGCCCTAGCACTCTCCTCATCCTCAGAGGCAGAAGTGCTGGCAATATCAACCCTGTCCTTAGGGCTTTGAGATTTGTCAGCTGGCACAGCAGTTGCCTTTTTAGTTTCCAGCCTAATAGGCTCTTCCAAAACTTCCATGTGCTCCCCCTCAGCAGTAGCACTCTTATCTTCAGCATCAATTTCTTTGTCAAAATCTGCCTGATCCATATTTAGAAACAAATCTTACATTGTAAATTCATGAGGGGATGGAGCTGGAGATAGTCTTTGCTCTTCAACCACTGACTCAGGTACCACTTCTTGTTCAGCAGATTTGTCTTCTAAAACAACATCTGGTACTTGACTGTTTAGCTGAGTTTGCTGATGGACATCAGACAAATCAGAATCTACTATAGAAAAATCTAAAGTGTTTAGTTCAAAGAGTACCTCTTGTATAATGGAGGTGGCTTGTTCACTCTCCAGTGTAGAGGGTTCTTCTACACCTGGAAGCTCCCCCTGACTGTGATCCTTATGGATGGGGCTAGCTGGAGGCAGCTCCCCCTGGATCTCAGCAGTCTCTTGAGGAGCAGAAGTCTTTACTACTGTCTCTTCCTCTTGCTCATCACGTGTGAACACCACCTGTTCTTCACTCTCAGAACTGCTTGAGGACTCTTGTGCCACAACAGCAGTTTTCCTTTTCTTCCTGGGAGGAGTGACTTTCTCTGTAACTGGCTTCTCAGGGGTAGGCATGTCCTTTGACAACACCCTTTCCCATCTAGAAAAGATCTTTTGATCCATCTTCCTCATGTGATTGATCTTACTTCCAGCAGCAGAGCTCATTACCTCTGGTATGGTACCAGCTAGGTAGAGACTGATAATCCTGCCCAGGTTGGGCTTTTTCAGACTTTCCTTTATTTTCTCCTAAACTATCATAGACCAATCTGTTCTTAGGGTGAAGATTATTTTGGTCATGACATTGAACATGGAGGCTGACACCCTGTCATGCCCTCCTGGCTTACTGAGGATAACCTTTCCCATAATCTCTGACATGAACTTTCCTTGGTTGTTCATGCCTTTCCTATTAAACACAGAACCTATCTTCATTTTGGGATCAAGTCCACACCAAACTAGAGCTTCCCTCATCTTGGAGGCAGTTACTTCTTCTTCATCTTGAGTCTTAGGTAGCTGGAGTACCTTCCTCAGACTTTTTGGTGAAATCTTGACCTTGGATCCATGAACTCTGGATTTGATTCTGTATCCAGATTCATCAACTGCAGCTCCAGTAAGGAATTCGAGCACTTCCTTCTTCCAAATCTTTGTTGGTTCTGAAACCAAGTATTCTAGTCCAGAATTGGCGACTAGGGTTATCACCGTTTTGAGTTCTTGATCTGCGTCGTCGAACGCGCTGCGTACTAGCTCATAGCCCTCGTTCACGTTCTCCTCAAGCTTAGGAGCCATTAGGGTTTGGAGAATTAGTCTTGAGAAAAGAGAGGTGTCGACACAGGAGTTATGGTCTCGAAACTTTGAAAGCGTGTCGACAAACAAAGACAGAACCCTATTTATACCTTTCTGATTTTGAAGATGAACAGGCGGGACAGCTAGCTAAACATGTGTCGACACTGGCAATAAGTGTCGACACTGACTTATAATGTCTCGACACACATGTGTCGACACAAGTTTAGTCAACAGATATTATGTGTCGACACATGGTTATGTGTCGACACAACATAACTCGACACATCGTCGAGACTTTACTTAGAAAATTCTGAGTAAAACATAAGTGTCGACACCATATTGGATGTGTCGACACCTACTTGACATGTGTCGACACTAACATTCGGAAGTGTCGACACCACATTTCTAGATGTGTCGACACGTTTTTCCTGAAGTGTCGACACCACTATTCTGTGTCGACATAAACTTGTCTATGTGTCGACACCTTTTTACTTAGCCAAATTTCTATTCTGTAAACTTAGTCTAAGTTTATCATACCTAGTTCAATTTTGAATCTATTGAACTTAGCTTCTTCTAGTGACTTAGTAAACATATCAGCTACTTGTTCATCTGTTTTAACATATTCAAGTGAAATATCTTCTCTTTCTACATGTTCTCTAAGAAAGTGATATTTAATCTCAATATGTTTTGTTCTGCTATGAGATACAGGGTTATTAGCTATTGAAATAGCACTTGTAGAATCACAGTAAAGTGGAGTTCTACTTACCTGAAATCCATAGTCCTCTAGCTGATGTTGAATCCACAGAAGTTGAGCACAGCAACTTCCTGCAGCCACATATTCTGACTCAGCTGTGGAGATAGCCACACTAGTCTGCTTTTTGCTGCTCCATGAAATTAGTCTTCCACCTAGGAATTGACAGGTTCCAGTAGTGCTCTTTCTATCCTCTTTGCATCCTGCAAAGTCTGCATCTGAATAACCTGTTAGATCAAAGTCTCCATTCCTAGGGTACCAGAGGCCTAGATAGGGAGTGCCCTTTAGATATCTCAAAATTCTCTTGACAACAGTCAAGTGAGACTCTTTAGGGCGGGCTTGATACCTTGCACAAACACATGTAGCATACATGATGTCTGGTCTACTAGCAGTTAAGTATAATAGGGAGCCAACTATCCCTCTATACAAGGTTTAATCTACAGGTTTCCCTGCATCATCCTTGCTAAGAGACATACTTGACCCCATAGGAGTCTTCATGGTACTGGATGAATCCATAACATACTTCCTTATGAGTTCTAGGGTGAACTTTGACTGACAAATGGACAAACCACTCTCAGTCTGTTTAACTTGGAGACCCAAGAAAAACTTCAGCTCTCCCATACTACTCATTTCAAACTGACCTTGCATAAGTTTTGCAAACTTTTTGCAAAGGCTACTTTCAGTAGACCCAAATAAAATGTCATCTACATATATTTAGACTAGTATGATTTTGCCTCTAGATTCCCTAAGGAATAGAGTCTTATCTATTTTCCCCCTTGAGAACTTGTTCTCAATGAGGAAACTAGATAGGGTTTCATACCAAGCCCTAGGGGCTTGCTTTAACCCATATAAAGCTTTCCTAAGTCTATAGACATAATGAGGTAGAGTTGGATCAACAAAACCTGAAGGCTGCTCCACATAGACTTCTTCTTTCAAATTACCATTTAGGAATGCTGACTTGACATCCATTTGGTATACCTTGAATCCTTGATAGGTTGCATAGGCCAAGAACATTCTTATGGCTTCCAGTCTGGCTACTGGAGCAAAGGTTTGATCAAAATCAATACCTTCTTCTTGCCTATATCCTTTAGTAACCAGTCTAGCTTTATTCTTAATGATGACACCTTGTTCATCCATCTTATTCCTGTAGATCCACTTAACTCCTATTACATTGTGGTCTTTAGGTTTAGGAACAAGTTCCCAAACCTTGCACCTCTTGAACTGATTAAGCTCTTCTTGCATTGCTTCAGTCCATTGTGGATCCATTATTGCTTCTTCAAATCTTTTAGGTTCAACTTGAGACAAAAAGCTGGAATAGATTGCAGCATTCATGTTTCTACTCCTGGTTTGTACTCCTTGTCTTAGATCTCCAATAATCAGCTCAACTGGATGATCTCTAAGATGCCTGTGGGCTGGAGGCATCCTCACTTCAGGTTGAACCCCTTCAGCATCTGCATCATGCTGTATTCCTTGGATTTCTTCAGCAATTGGCACATGTAGTTCTCCCCCTGGACAGCAGCTACTCTCCTCACCTTGCTGTCTTGCAGCAGGCACTTCTTCTATAATCAGCTTGTCCATTGTCTTTGTCAAACCTATGGGGCTGCATACATTGCTAGACAACTCATTATTAATAAGTTTAGTCTCATCAAAAACTACATGCACTGATTCTTCTACAACTTGTGTAGTCAAGTTGTAGACTCTATAAGCCTTACTATTATTGCTGTACCCAACAAAAATTCCCTCTTGGGACTTGGCAGCAAACTTAGTTATGTAAGACTTCCCATTGTTAAGTATGTAGCATTTACAACCAAAGATCCTAAAATAGGATAGGTTTGGTTTCCCGCCTTTCACTACTTCATAGGGGGTCTTGTTTAGCCCTTTAGTGATGGTAGCCCTATTTATAACATGGCATGCAGTATTAACTGCTTCAGCTCAGAAATACTCAGGCAGTAATGTATCACTTAGTAGGGTTCTACCAGCTTCTATTAAGGTCCTATTTTTCCTCTCAGCAATGCCATTTTGCTGAGGTGTTCTAGGTGAAGAGAATTCTTGAAATATCCCAAAATCTTCACATAGTTTTGTCATGCTTTCAGATTGAAACTCAGTACCATGGTCACTTCTAATCTTGACCACAGTACTATTTAGTTAATTCTGAATTTGCTTGACAATGCTGTAGAAGACACTAGGTGTTTCAGATTTCTGTCTTAAGAAGAACACCCAGGAAAACCTTGAGTAGTCATCTACAACTACAAGGGTATAGACCTTCCTACCTAAGCTGTGAACTGGCATTGGACCAAAGAGATCCAAATGCAAGAGAAACAAACATCTTACAGCATCTTTGTTTTCTATGCTCTTAAAGGTGGATTTAGTCTGCTTGCCTTTTTGACAAGCTGAGCAAATGCCATCTTTAACACACTTAACTTGAGGACCATTCCTCACTAACTCTTTACTAAAGAGTTTGCTAATTGTCTTGTAGTTAAGATGGGCCAGCCTCTTGTGCCATTTGACACAATGAGAGACTGTCTCATCAGCTACAAGACAAACTGGAGAACCATTGTTCTCAATCATAATGTCTAGGCAGTAGACATTTCTCTTCCTATAACCTATCAAGATGATCTCTTGATCACTTGACCTCTTGATATGACAACCATTTTTAACAAATGAGATGTCATACCCTACATCACTTAATTTACTTATACTTATTATGTTGTGTTTCAACCCTTTAACATAAGCCACTTGAGTAATGGTAACTAAGTTTGAAGAAATGTTACCAAACCCTTTGATGATTCCTTTTTCAGAACCACCAAAGGTCACTTTAGGACCATTTTTGATTGGAATGTAGTCCTTCAGTAGTCCCCTAGTTCCAGTCATATGTCTGGAACATCCACTGTCCAAGTACCATGTAGGGGTATGGCCACTTGGACTCACCTGCAAAACAGATTAATGGACCTTAGAACCCAAAGCAATCTTAGGTCCTTGGTACTTGTTAGTCTGTAACTTGACAAAGCTACCTACTGGCTTTCCACCAGGTAGCTTGCTACTCACCTTGGCACTGGCATTGTGCCAACAGTCCACTGCAAAGTGGCCAACCTTGCCACAGCACCAGCATTCAAACTTGTTGTACCTTTGCTTAGGTACAACCTTTGCTGTTTTATCTACATCAGACATGTTGAATGTTGGGGCTTTGCCCTTGGACTTAAACTTGGACTGCTCAGTCCCTGCAGGTCTAACAAAGCCCAGTCCAGCCTTGCCTTTATGATGAACAAATTCATCAATTAAAGGTAGCACTGATTTAGGTTTTGAAAACCTAGCAACAAGCTCTCTTTCTTTCTGAAGATTGATCTCCAGTCTCTTAATTTGATCATTCTTATAGGTGATAGTTCCCATCTGAATCACAGTAATGTGTTTCAGCCTGGCTACCTCATTCAATTTTTGATCAAATTGTTTCTCAAAATCTGTTGCAACAGTCTTGAGATCAGCAATCTCCTTTGCCTGACATTTGGCTAGGGTCTTGCATTTCTTGTAGGCTTGCAACAGCACCTTATATTCATCTATAAGCTGATGAATATCTTCCTCAGACTCAGATACATTCTCATCACTTGATGAAGAAGAATCTGATTCTGAACTAGAACAAGAATCTGAATTTAAACTTGAACTTTGTACCTAACTGGGTCCTGGCTGCTCCAGGATTTTGGCACTGTCTGTCAAAGCCATTAGCCCTTGGCAATGACTGTCTTCTTGTTCATAAATTGACTCCAAGATCTCCATGAATTCTTCCTCTTCTTCTTCTGCATACAGCCCTATGTAGGCTTCAGCCTCAGACTCAGTTTCTGAAGAAGATATATCTGATAGAGTCTTTTCCTTCTTAGCAACAAAAGACTTTTCTTTCTTCCCTTTGAAGTGAGTCTTTTTCCTGTCACCAGAATCCTTTCTCTTCTCTGGATAATCTGCAATAACATGGCCCTATCTATTGCAGCAATAGCAAACAATCTTTGAACCAGTTGCCTTGCTTGACTTTGTCCTCTTCCTGTCTTTCTTTGAAGACTTTTTCTCCTAATGAAAGGCTTCCTTTCCCTTTGAAGAAGAAGGTCTTGACCTCCACTGTTTCTTCCTCAGGAATTTCTGAAAATGTCTAGTGAAGGCAGCAATGTCTTCATCACTTTCACTACTCTCACTCTTTGTGCTGATAGACTCATCAGATTCTGATTCAACTACCTCTGGAGGTGGAGTTGAAGACTTATTCCTGCACTTTCTGGGAACTTCTGTCTTGAAAGCAACAGTTCTTTCTTTGTGCTCAGTCCTTGTTGATTTCTCCTCCTCTTTTCTCACTGTTAACTGCATCTCATATGACAATAGCTTGCCAAACAGTGTGGGAGGTGGAATTTCCCCCAACTTAGCCATTTCTCTTATGGCACAGATCTTGGTGTCCCAATCTTTGGTTAGGGACCTTAAGAACTTGTCATTTAGTTCATAGTTAGTGAACTCTCTTCCATAAGACATGAGTTCATTAACTATTCTGTAAAATTTCTTATAGCACTCAGTGATGCTATCACTCTTTCCTTGCCTAAAGCTCTCATACTCCTGATTTAGCAAGGACTTCCTATCTTGCCTAACTTCTTCAGAACCTTCCATATAGACAATGAGAGTATCCCACATCTCTTTTGCTGTCTTACAGTGAATTAAGTTCTGAAAAGTGGCATCATCAATGGCACTCACTATTATGTTTTGTGCCCTCTTGTCCATGGTGGCCAGGACAATTTCATCCTTAGTCATCTCAGAGAAATCCTTTGGAGTTCTCTGATTTGCATCCAATACTGAAATCTTCATTGGCACATAAGGCCCTTCCTTTACTGTGATGTATATTCTAGGGTCAGAGGCTTCCATAAATAGCCTTACCCTCTCTTTCCAAATCCCAAAGATCTCCTTTCTATATATGGGTAATTTCATGGAACCCAATTCCTTGTGATTCTCATAAGAACCCATGTTTCTTGATGTTCTTGATTTTCTTGAAACTGTGTAATACCTTACTCTGAATCTGCCAAACAGGATTTCCTCAGGCTGTTAGTCCTTGTTTTGAGGAACCTCGCTCTGATACCACTTGAAAGATATGGTACCTAAACACCTAGAGGGGGGGGGGGGGGGTGAATAGGTGACCTAATTCTTTTCTAACTTTGTTGGCAGCCAAACAGTTATATCACAGATTTCTAACTAGTTTATTACAGCAATCAGCAATAATCAAACATACACAGCTAATCCACAGCACATTCACAGCACAGCACACAGTGATTTATAGTGGTTCCCCAAGATATGGGTACATCCACTTTCCCCCTTCGCCTATCTAGCAGTGTACTAGATTCGGCCAAACTTCTCCACTGTCTCAGAACCCAAATTGGTTCCTACCTCAGGCCCAAAGCCTTACAACTCAGCTTTATCCCAAAGCCTACACTCAGCCAATCTAGGCCTACACTCAGCCAATCCAAGGCCTACACTCAGAGATCTCAATCTCCTACACTCAGGCTAACAAGCCCTACCCTCAGCCTTTATAAATATAGGCTTACAATCACTCAGATCCAAAGGATCCTACAAGTTAAAAAGATATTACAAAATATAACTCTACAACTCAGAATAATAAGAGAGGAGTTGAGAGATTCTTGATGAGTTCTTGGAAGAACTCAGCTGGATTCACCCTGACTTAGCTTTCTTCAAAGCTTCTTGAGTAGAACTGAATAAGGCTGAATCCTCTGCAGTTGTTCCTTGACCTCTGCCACTTAAGAATCAGAATTGAATCTGAATCCTTCTTCTCAGCCTAGTTCCAGAGACTGATTTCTTGGATGGAGCCCTCTCTCTCTCCAACTTCTTAGATCTGCAGTTGGACTGCAAGATCTTCTTGTGTTGATACCCTTGGTACCACTTCAATAATTTGATCAACCTTGACAGCAATCTGATCAATTACTTCAACTTATCTCAACAACTGTTTCTGTAAACTGTGGGTGCCTATTTATAGGCATTCTTTATGGTAACCGGCTGGTCCGGTCCATAATTGACTTCTGACATCTCTGACAGTTGCTGTAGACCAGCTGGATCGACAGCTGTCATGTCAACCAGTCACTTCTTGAAAATCTCTAACAGTCAGTAAGTGTCGAGACTTTCTGTCTTTAAGTGTCGACACTTATAGTCCAAGTGTCGACACATGTTGTGTAAGTGTCGACACAAGTCTACAAGGTGTCGACACAATTCCTTGTATTTCTCGACACAGATTCTTCTGCATGTGTCGACACTGAAATTGAGTGTCGACACAAATACTTGTTCTTCTAGCTTTTGCTGAATTCTTCTAAGTGTCGACATATCTCCTTTGTGTCGACACAGCTTCTTGTGTTGAATCTGTCTAGTGTCGACACTGCTTCTTGGTGTCGACACATAGTCTTCTATGTTGAATCTTGCTGAGTGTCGACACAGCTCCTTGTGTCGACACACCTTCTTGTTGTTGAGACTTCAGCTGAGTGTCGACACATTCCCATAGTGTCGACACTTGTACTTAGAATAATTTGTAGTTCTTTCTGTTCTTTGCTAAGTGTCGACACAGCTCCTTGTGTCGACACTTTCTTCAAGTGTTGAGTCTTCTGTTGAGTGTCGACACATTGTGTTGAGTGTCGACACTTACTTCAAATGCTGACTCTTCTGCATAGTGTCGACACATTGTGTTGAGTGTCGACACTTGTACTTAGATTCTGCAGACTTTTGCTGAGTGTCGACACAGCTCCAGGTGTCGACACTTTCTGATGTAGACACAGCTTCACTGGGTGTCGACACAGCTCCTTGTGTCGACACTTTCTGTCTGCACTTTTCTTCACTGAGTGTCGACACAGCTCCAAGTGTCGACACTTTCTGTCTGGTGTCGACTCTGCTTCCCAGGTGTCGACACAATGACTCCAAGTGTCGACACATCTTGTCTGGGTGTCGACACAAGTCTTCTTAAGTGTCGACACTTTACCTCTGGGTGTCGACACATGGACTTAGAAACTTTTTTGCTTCAGTCCAGTTCTTTCTTAACCTGCACAAGTAACTCAAACATACATCAAATACATTATGATGTATATCATTGAGTTGGGTGAGGCTTCTTTAAATCAGGTACATTTGACCAATGTACCCAACATTCTTCTTCTTAACTTCCCATCCTTTCTTCTTGCCTGAGTAGAGAGCTTCGCTGCCTTCCTGATTAAGATTAACTCCAGCCATCTGCCTTGCCAAACTCTCCTGCGATGCAAGTAGATTCTCCAGCTCCAGCAAAGACGGCTGAGAAGCCCACCCTTGAACAGATGTCATAAAGGCCACATACTCCTTCCGCAAGCCGCGGATTATGTGCCTTTTCATCTTAACCTCAGAGATAGGGTCATCAGGATCCAGTGCTGATAGCTCAGCACACAATCTCTTCATCTTTAAGAAGTACTTCGAGATGGAAAGGTCTCCTTGAGTTGTTATATCCAACTCATTCTCCAGAAACTGAAGCTGCGCCACATTCTTCCTATTGAACAACTCATCAATGGTTGTCCAAATATCAGCAGCCGACTCACATCCAATGATGTGATCAAACAGTTCTGGTGACACGTCCCTCTTGAGGATAAACTCCGCCTTAGCATTTGTTTTCCTCCAGAGCCTAACCTGCTCTGCAGTACCGAACGCAGCAGTCACTTCCTGTCTGTCGTCACCACCGACGACTTCCCACAGCTCCTCGCCAAGAAGATAACTCTTCATGCACGACTTCCACTTCTTGAAGTTAGTCGGCGTTAAGAGTTCAATGCCACGACCCCTTGCAAAGCTCCCTTCCATTGCAAAACCTGCTTGGATAAGCCTTCAGAAGCACAGAGCACCAACACAGGTTGATCACCACTCAAACATAGAGCACAACACTGGTTAACGACCGCTCAAGCCACTGAACCTCCCTCTGATACCATGTTAAATTTTCTCAAGGTGGTCAACAAGATAGCCCAAACGACAAATTAATATCTTCGGGACTACCCAGTTCACACATTGATCTAGCGGAAACTCAGGAAGCAGGCTCAACACACCAAGCACGTGGAAGAACAAGCAGATCTTATATTCATTAAACTTCTTTACAAAGCGAGGTATACATAGCGAGACATGATTTTGCTAGTAAACAGCTGACAACAGAAAGCACCAAAAACCAAGCCAAGCGGACAGCGCCGGAATCCGCCGAGACCGCCGAGGTAGCCGAGGTCGCCGAGTCTGCTGAGATCGCCCGAACTTAAGCTACAATCTGCCGAATAGCCACGGAGTTCGCCGAAGACGCGAGGCCGCGCGGGCACACCATTATTCACCTCCTGCTGATGAACTAAGGAACAACCGCCTACCCGCCTGAGACCGGCGGACAGGTTATTGAAGCTGGCAAAGTTGAAACAGAGCTAACAAGCCGCAGAGCAACCTCCTGCTGAATCCGCATAGACCGCACAACTTACAAGTACTTGACCGAAGTCACAGCCAAACTCCTGGCTCCTTGAAGCTACCCGCGCGACCTGCACACAACACACAATTAACTATGAATCAATCCGCACGGACAGAAAAACTGAGACCTCAGCACCTCACCGAACCCAACTTACTGTTCACTCAGTTACTGTAGAACTGCCAGGGGGGGTCCTATTTATAGATGAGGTGAGGAGTGTGGTCACCGCCCTAGAGATAGAGACACCGCCCCAGCCCGCGCGATAGCTAAACCACTGTCCGCCGAGTCCGCAAGGACTTTGCCGGTACCAAGGATCAACCCGCTAGGAGCAGGGCAACTTTGGCAAACCCTCATCAGTCCTCCCAAGCTATGCGGACAAGGAATCAGCCCGCAAAGCCTACAACCACTGCAAGACAGCAACCCCCTACAATTGGCTGCCCGCACAAACCCGAGGCAGTCCGTAAGACTCAAACCTCAATCTGTCACAAGTCCATGACCAAAAGCAGATAGCAACAGTCCGCCCGGTCAACAACGGACTTGGCGGATACGACGAACACCATGGTCTTGGCACAGAGTGTGACCAAGTCCAAAACCATCAAAGGCCAATGCGAGCATGGCAGGCATAAACTTCCGTCCGCCAAACACCCTAGCACACAGACCGCCAGCAGTCTGCATGTTACTCGCACACCTGCCCAACGCAGCAGCCATCTCCCGGAATCCACACACCAGTCCGCCAACGACCTCCACAGCAAAGCACTTGCTGTATCACTAGAGTTCGACAAGGCCTCAGCCAAGCTCTAAGCCCAGTCCGCAACAACACACACCGCAGACACACCAGTCCGCATGCTTCCTACGGACATGAGCCAAACTGCCGTTAAGCATAAGCTTGCACCACGACCACTGAGCAAAGCACCTGTCCGCAAGCCTCTATCCGCTCAAGCCGCTCCTTGGCTAAACCAATCAGCCAACACCCTATCCGCAGATAACAGGCCGCATAGTCCGCAGACTTTACCTAAACTACCCGCTCAGAAGAACAGCCGGCTTCCACTAGACTTTCCACCAGGCCGCACACAGCAGTCCGCCCAATCCGCCTAGTCCGCCAACGCTGTCCGCCCAGGCCGCCCGACCTGTCCCGTCAACCACTTCCACTTCACAAATTTCAACACTGCAGTCTTCAGTTGGCTGGTCATGTAAGGTTGAATCTATGGACTTAGCCTAAACTCTAGGACACAATGACATGACCCTGGCTATACATGGTGGGTCAAACATCCTAGTTAGTGAACCTATCCCAAATCAAGCTAGGGATCCAACAAACCTCATTTCCTGCTTATAAAGCTGATCCCCTGAATTGCCTTGAGCCCGCTGGAGGAGCCTACTCAGCCAATAAGGGGTTGTACAAGTGTATTCTCGAGAGTGGCACATTTGTATTTTGGCAACTTCCACAGTCGAAGTAAGTAATTAGAAGCTTGCATTTTATTATTTGACAAAAGTTTATTTTAATCTAAAGGGATTCTAGATCAAGTGTTATATTTTATTTCATTTTCTTTCAATAGTTTTATCAAATCACCCTTTTCATTTTTTGATAAAATAAGATTAATTTGCGTGAGTAGAAGTAATCAACAGACCTGGAAGAATACACCACTTGATATTTTATTTTAAAATATCCTATACTATGAATTATAGGTGCTCTTACCTATAGTTCATAGAATTGTAGATATTATTAATCCGAAATTCCACCTATCACATAGTGACTCGACCGAGCTTACTATATTTATATAATATGTTCTACCGTGTCCCACTCAACCTAGGCCACACACTTGCACTTTTCTTTTGGCATCAGGCCAAAAATGCGAGGATGGGAGCAGTCCATGGATGGAATTTCATCACTCATATCGCCAAACATATGGGCATTGAGGATGCTCTTCCACAGCTCCACTGCGTTCAGACGCAGCTTGTCATTCAGTTCCATACCCACCAGGCCCTCAGTTTTGCACGACGACGTAATGGCGAGTTCGAGGTTATCCCTCCAGCATTCGATGGTGGAGACTTTGATCTTGATCTCAGAGCAGGTTCCAGTGGCGCTCCTCACTCTTCGCAGATTCCACCACCACCACAGCCTTCTTCCCAGACGTCAGGTCCTTCGACCTATTGGGATAGCCAATTTGGATCAATTCACAAATAGATGGACCAGATGCAGACCTATTGACGAGCATTTTATGCATTTTGACGGACGATTTGTCATTCTAGAGCAGGGTCACGCTTCTTCCATGGAGCATATTTCGCGTGAGTTTGCGGACCTGTGAACAAACTATCAGCAGTAGGGGAAATAGTGATGAGTAATAGGTTTCCTTTTGTATCTAGTTTGTAGCGGGACTGTTGTATCTGTATCTTTTCTTTTATTAGCATTTTCATGTACTTTTTTATTATCATCTTGCAAAAGTTTAAAAATTTATATCTTGTGTTTTGCTTTACTATTTTTTCAGGTCAAACTTGGTGCAGATTTGGACTCTCTAGGGTAGTTTTCTCCTCCTCTAGTTTTTTATTTTCATACATTGGAGATAATGTTTCATTTAAGTATGGAGAGATATTTCTCAGTAGTTTGACCTCTTTTTTAGCAAAACATAAAAAATTATTACTTTTATATAGTTTTTTAAAAGAAAATTTTTCAAAAAAAAAAATTAGAAAATCAAAACTTAATTTCTTAGAAAGGAATGTTTGGGATATCATCCCATCTTACCTTCTAGTACCTGTGACAGCCCATCACAGGAAATACCTCGGGAAGTTTAAGAAATAAAAAAAAACAGGCTTAATTTTTATTATAAAAATCATTATTTCCATACTTACTCACATGCAAAATTCCGAGTAATTTAACTTTTACATAGTGTTTAGAGGATTTTAATGCTTTAATTGAATTTTGATTTTTGAAGTAGAATTGTTGACCATGTTGTGTTTCTAGTCAAGTGCACGTGTTAGTAGAATTTTATGTAGAACTAAAAATTCAGCATGTTATTAGACTTTTATTTTTCTAAATGTGTTGAAATTGTTTACTCTATTTTCATTTTGAAACCAATAAAATCCAAAAATAATTTAAGTGAGTACGTAGAAGTTTACTAGAGAAATATTTCATAAATCAAGTCTACCTCAACACGCCTGGGCTCCAGGCCGTGTACACGGTCTCAACACTCGACACTTCATCGAGCGAAGATCGTCGACCTGACGACACGGCCTTGGGCACGCCCGTGTCCTAGGCCGTGTGCCTTGTCTCAACACATTGTCGAGCAAAATTCGTCGAATCCCCGGGACGAGTGTCGACACGGGTTGACACGCACTACGACACGCCCGTGTCACAGGTCGTGTGCCCAGTCTCGACACAATGTCGAGAGCAAAATGCCGACTTCACCGGCTGAGTGTCGACACAAGCCTGACACGCCCTGGGACACGCCCGTATCCCAGGCTGTGTGCCTCCTACCAGAACCCAAAACTGGCCCAAAACATCCCCCGTCGCTCTTTTGAGTTTCGGGGCGTTACAACTCTCCCCCTCTTAAAAGAATTTCGTCTACGAAATTATATAAAGGAAAGACATGTACAAAACCAAAATTTGTACCTGAACGGAACAACTCCGGATACTCGTCAAGCATTGTCTGCTCTCGCTCCCAAGAGAGCTCCTCACGACCGCAATTGTCCCACCGGACCTTGACAATCCTGATCTCTTTATTGCGTAGCCGCTTGACCTCCGAGTCCTCAATCCGCACGGGCTTGACTTTTGTCATCAACCCACTATCCACCGGCACTTGATCAACCGCGATCACTTGCGTAGGCTCTTGCACCGCCTTCCGAAGCATCGAAATATGGAATACATCATGTAATCCACCAAGCTCCACTGAAAGCTTCAACCGATAGGCCGCTTCACCAACTCGCTCTAGAACCTCAAACGACCCAAGGTAACTTGGGCTTAGCTTTTTCAATCGCCGCACCCACGAGACACCCTTGAACGGCTTGATCTTTAAGTATACATAGTCGCCCACAGCGAACTCCACGTTCCTGTGCTTGGCATTATAGTACTTCGCTTGCCGGTCCTGAGCGATAAGCAACCTCTCCTGAATGGTTCTCACCAAATAAGTAGCATCCTCCACTTCCAATCGCTTATACAACTTTGACTCACCTGTTTCTAACCAAGACAACGGCGTGCGACATTTTCTATCATATAGGGCCTCGAAGGGCGCCATTTGTATACTCGCTTGGTAGCTGTTGTTGTATGCGAACTCCACCAAATAAAGGTGGTCTTCCCATTGCTTTGCAAAGTCCAATACACACATGCGGAGCATGTCTTCCATGGTTCTGTTGACCCTCTCGGTCTGCCCATCCGTTTGTGGATGGAAGGTTGTGCTGAATTTTAGCTTTGTTCCCAACATTTGCTGCACAAGCCTCCAATCATTGGACGTGAACCGCCCATCTCAGTCACTCACGATGCTGTGGGGCACACCGTGAAGCCGTACAATGTTATCCACATAAAGTTTTGCCAACTTCTCCACCGGATCATCCTTCCTATGCGCAATAAAATGCGACACCTTCGTTAGCCGATCAACAACCACCCAAATGGCGTCGTTCCCCTTTTGCGACCTTGGCAAACCGTGTACAAAGTCCATAGAGATGTCGTCGAATTTCTACTCCGGAATAGGCAAGGACTTCAGAAAACCTCCCGGCTTTTGGCACTCCTCCTTCACCAAGGCACAAGTTTGGCACTTCGCTACGTAGAGCGCCACATCCTTCTTCAAACCCGGCCACCAAAACAGTTTCTTGACATCACGGTACATCTTCGTGCTCCCCGGGTGAATTGAGTACTTAGTGTGGTGTGCCTCGTACAACAATTCCACCCACAAATTACCCACACTTGGGACGCACAGACGACCGTCTTTCCAAAGCAATCCTCCTCCACAACGAATTGGGAATTTGACCCATCCAGAGCCCCTACCATGAACTGCTTCATATTGGCATCCATATCCAAAGCCTGCCGAATACGATCAGCCAGGTCATATTGGACTTCAGTGCAATTCATAACTGCTTCAGCACTTGATTGCCTATCCACACAAATAATCTCCAACGCCTCGAACTCCAGCACCAACCGCTCATCATGCACCGATAGCCAATTGTCTTGAGCTGGGGCTCGATGACTCAACGCGTCCGCAACCGCATTCCCTTTACCAGGCACGTAGTGGATCTTGAATATATAATCTCCCAAGAACTCCATCCATCAATGCTGCCGCATATTCAGATCTTTCTGATCAATCAGATACTTCAGGCTCTTATGATCGGTGTAGATATCAATCTTCACACCGTACAAATAGTGTCTCTACAGCTATAAGGCAAAAATCACGGCCGCTAACTCCAAGTAATGGACCAGATAATTCCTTTCATGCACTTTTAGCTGTCTCGAGCCATAAGCTATCACACTTCCGTGTTGTAGTAGCACGCAACCCAGACCGCTGCCCGAAGCATCACTGTAAATCTCATAGCCTTCGGTTCCACATGGCGAACTCAGCACAGGCGCCGTGGTCAACCGACACTTCAACTCCTCAAAAGCTCGAGCGCACTCCGGCGTCCAAACGAACTTCTGCTCCTTCCTCGTCAAAGTAGTGAGAGGTAACGCTATCCGCGAGAAGTTCTCTACGAAGCGCCTTTAATAGCCGGCAAACCCCAGAAAGCTCCGGACTTCCGCTACCGTAGCAAGCTCAGGCCACTCCCGTATCGCAACAATCTTCTCCGGATCCACAACAATACCCTCCACTCACTATATGCCCGAGGAACGCCACTGAGGATAACCAAAACTCGCACTTCGAGAAATTGGCATACAGTTGATTCCTCCTTAGTGTCTCCAAAACTAAATGAAGATGCTTGAAATGAGCTTCCTCACTTTGCGAGTACACCAAAATATCGTCGATGAAGATGATCACAAAATGGTCCAAGTACTCCCTGAAAGTCCTGTTCATCAAATCCATGAACACTGACGGCCCATTAGTCAGCCCAAACGGCATGACCGTAAACTCATAATGTCAGTATCTCGTACTAAACGCTGTCTTCCGAATATCACTCTTCCTTATTCGCAGCTGATAGTACCCAGCCTTGAGATCCAACTTCGAGTACACCGTCTACCCGACTAACTGATCAAAAAGATCATCAATCCGGGGGATCAGGTACTTGTTCTTCTCCGTTAACTTGTTAAGCTCCCGATAATCAATACATAGCCTTAAGCTTCCGTCCTTCTTCTTAACAAAGAGGACCGGCGCACTCCAAGGCGAAAAACTCGGGCGCACATACCCTTGCTCCAACAACTCTTGCAGTTGAACCTTCAGCTCCGCCATATCCTTAGGCGCTAGCCGATAAGGAGATCGTGACACAGGATTTGCACCTAGCACTAGCTCAATCGTGAAATCTATCTCCCGCTGAGGCGGGGCTCCTGGAAGATCTGCGGGAAACACATTATGGTATTCCGATACCACTGAAATACAATCCAACGCGGGCTTCGGCTTTGCAACCACCACTAGTGTAAAGAACAGTTCTGCACCGACACGAACCACCTTCACCACTTGAAGAGCAGACATCAACGTCTTGCTCGACCCCTTTAAGCCCGTAAAAGTCGTTTCACGACTTACTCCCAGCTTGACTTCCTTGCTACCGCAATCAATATAGGCCTGCTGCTCCGAGAGCCAGTCCATGCCAAATATAACGTCGAACTCCACCAACGGAAGTAACGACGCCTGCAGATCGAACTCCTTGTTGGGTACATTGGTTTAAATGTACCTGATTTGAAGAAGCCTCACCCAACTCAACGATATACATCAAAATGTATTTGATGTGTTTTTGAGTTACTTGTGCAGGTTAAGTATTTGCAGGAAATGATGAAAAAGTTTCTAATTCCATGTGTCGACACCCAGAGGGAAAGTGTCGACACTTAAGAAGACTTGTGTCGACACCCAGACAAGCAGTGTCGACACTTGGAGTCATTGTGTAGACACCAGGGATGCTGAGTCGACACCAGACAGAAAGTGTCGACACAAGGAGCTGTGTCGACACTCAGTGAAGAAAAGACAGTGAAACTGTGTCGACACTTAGCAGTTGTGTCGACACCCAGAAAAACTGTGTCTACACCAGAAAGTGTCGACACTTGAAGATGTGTCGACACTCAGCAAAAGTCAGCAGAAACTAAGTACAAGTGTCGACACCCAGAACAATGTATCGACACTCAACAGAAGAGTCAACACTTGAAGTAAGTGTCGACACCCAGAACAATGTGTCGACACTTAGCAGAAGAATCAACATTGGAAGTAAGTGTCGACACCCAGAACAATGTGTCGACACTTAGCTGAAGACTCAACACTTGAAGAAAGTATCGACACAAGGAGCTGTGTCGACACTTAGCAAAGAACAGTAAAGTTCAACAAAATATTCTAAGTACAAGTGTCGACACTAAGGAGTTGTGTCGACACTCAGCCAGAGTCTCGGCAGAAGAAGAATGTGTCGACACCCAGAGCAATGTGTCGACACACAGCAAGTATCAACACTGAAGACATGTGTCGACACCAAGAAGAAGTGTCGACACTCAGCGAGTTCAACACATGAAGATGTGTCGACACAAAGGTGTTGTGTCGACACTTAGAAGAGTTCAGCAAAATTCTGAAGTACAAGTACTTGTGTCGACACCCAGAGCAATGTGTCGACACTCAGCAAGTATCAACACTGAAGACATATGTCGACACCAAGAAGAAGTGTCGACACACAGCGAGTTCAACACATGAAGATGTGTCGACACAAAGGTGTTGTGTCGACACTTAGAAGAGTTCAGCAAAATTCTGAAGTACAAGTACTGTTGGAGTTACCATTGTGATCTGGAAGTGATCAAACATGTAATCTCACTACCAACGCGATAGGAGCCTGCAGGGTCGCACATAAGAGATGTGGAGAAGTTGAATGATTGACTGTGTTGGTAAAGGTTACCAATCACCGACCTGAATGGGGTTGTGGGCAAAGTGTTTCATTAAAGAATCATCGGGTTCGGCAAATGTTGCCTTGAAGGACTGGTAAGAATAGTCGGCCGAGGGTCGACGAGAATCGACGAGAATCGTAGAGAATAGTTCTCTGATTCTCGCCGATCGACGGGAATCGTCAAGAATAGTTCTCTGATTCTCGCCGATCGACGAGAATCGTCGAGAATTAGTTCTCTGATTCTCGCCGATCGGCGTGTATCGTCGACCCACGATCAGCGTGAATTGTCGACCCACGTTCGGCGTGAATCGTCGAGAATAGTTCTCTGATTCTCGCCGATCCGGGTGATTCTCGCCGATTCTGAGTCTCGCCGATTCTGATTCTCGCCGATCCTGACCGATTCTCGCCGATTGATACTCGCCGATTCTGAACCCTATTTCTGGGTGGTCTGCGGATAGCGATTTTCCTAAGTCTTTTATGCCTTCGGTATAAAAGGTACACTTAGGGTTTTCGGGCAGGGTGTGCTTTTACAGCCGATCGAATCGATTTTGACGGAAGCCGTTCCGCGATCGTTTCGCCGATCCCGAATCCCGCCGCCGACGGAAGTGTTCCGCCGCCGCCGTGTTCGCTCCGTCGACCTCCTCTTCTCCGGCGATTGTCGCTGGTGCTGCTCTTCCTGACGCGGACCTAGAAGTCCGTGGAATAGCAAGGTGCGGTCATCGTTCTTCCCGTTTTTCCGTGCGACGGAAAGATTGGTGTTCTCCCGCTCGTGTGGATTTCTGCAGAGACGTGGATATTATTCCACGTAGAACTCGCCACTAGGAAGAAGACAAAGTTTGGAGCATCTTCGTTGAGTTGTGACTCAATGCCACCGAGGTAATTTTTGCCTACTTGTTTGTTTACTTCTTGATTCAACAGTCATGGCACGATACCATTTCTTTTGGGTTTTCTTGATGTTTTTATTTCCGCTGCGTGCACAAGCGTTGTGCCATCCTCACAGAGAAACCCAACAGTGGTATCAGAGCCAGGTTCGGCCATGATTGTTGTTTTGGAAGTTTTGTTATTCCAGTGCGTGTAAACCTAGGGATTTAGAAGTGTTCTAAATGTCTAGATTTAGTCTTGGTTCCCCGCCAAGAACTGATGAGTACGATTATGATAGGCTTTTTACTATCATAATTGTAATCATATCTACCATTTCCTGCCCCCTTTTGTGTTGATTTCATGATAATAGCAAAGAAACTGTCGTATCATAGATAGAAGAGCGTATTTAGAAGTCTTTGGCAGTTCTTATAATAAACCATTTACTGAGTCTATCATTTTTCTATTGCAGGTAATGCCAACCACTGGACCTAAAAGTCTCGGAGCAAACAGAGGAGTTCACGGAGTCTACATGGCTGATGACAGGACGAAAATTTGGTGCACACGGCCAGACACACGGCCGTGTGCCTACCCGTGTCCTATGCACCTGGAGCTGAAGAATTTGGGCGCAGACGATGGAACCTCACACGGGTACGACACACGCCCGTGTGCCTGCCCGTGTCATCTTTGCACACGACTGCCAACCAACCCGTGTCTGAAGAACACGGCCGCACACACGGCCGTGTCCATATCCGTGTCATCTGACACGGCCCACTACCAGACACGCCTGCTCGTGGGGAACCGTCCAGGAACCGCCTAGGAACCGTCCACACGGCCTGCCACACGGCCGTGTGCGACCCCGTGTCCGACCTGTTTGCAAGGGAACTATAAATTTCCTGTAGAAAAATTTATTTAGACTTTTGGATTTTTTCTGGATTGGAGAACTGCTGGAGGCCGAAGGGGAGCATCCAAGACAAGGAGGATTGAAGGGTATTCCTATGTATTTTCATTTAATCATTAACCCCTTTGAATCCTTTCTTTCTCTTGATGATCCATCTTCAATTTATGTTTTAATTTGCATGGATTTCTCTTTGAACATTCTAGTAATCATGTATCATCTTGTTTATGTTACATTTGTAGTATTTTATTTGTTTTTATGCAATCAAACAAAGAGTTTAATCCTCCTTATGAATTACTTATTTGTTTTACACAATTTGCAATTGGCTAGATTGAGAAATTGGTTCTTTGCAATGCTTTTGGTATGTTCATATTGTGATGATAATTCCCTTTGTAATTCAAACTTTATGATCGAGAGATATTTTGTTTGGAAAATTAGAACACGAATAAAAGGATTCATGTTAATTTAGAAATAAAATCCATGAATTTATGTAGTAATAAAGGTATTTTACTTAATGCGAACTTGAGTGTTGTGAATTGTTCGAGAGAAAATTTACTATCTTAGGTTTAGATTTGGAATTGCTCGAGAGAGAATTTTGATGAAAAATTAACTTTTACATTACACGAATGTAACAATCTTTTCATGTCATGATCGCTTAGAATTGAACTGATAAATGAAATTGTTCATGTAATTATTTAGAAGCTTCATGTTTTTATCGGTTTTATTTCTCCAATACTGAATCATCCAATTGGTCATAGTTAGGTTAATGTAGTTTAATTATCACTTTTGTTTAGAGGTATGATAATAAAGGGAGGGTGAGTACGAATAGTTGAAACGACCCTGTGGAATACGACACGAGATGTAGATTTCTCATATATTACGATTGATAGGTGCGCTTGCCTGAATGCTAATTCAATCTAGTTAAGTCCATCTACATAATTGTATCAGAATGTAGAATGAAATCACATTGAGTTATTACTTGTTAGCAAGAAAAATCACCAAGAACGTCTGGAATTTCGTGGTAATTTCTAATAGTTAGAAATTGTTGTCTCCTTAACAGTAACCATCCCTCGAGTATGTTTTGGATTTTGAATCCAACATAGAGAGATGAGCTTGTCTACTGCTTTAAGTTGAGTTGTCTTTGCTTTTGTCCAATGTATGTAAATCTGAGGATTTGGAAATTTCGGGATGTTCAGATTTAGCCCTTCCTTCTATCAAATGTTGATGGTGTCAGGATGTGCACATAAGGGATGCATGTGGTTTTAGAAGAATTGTTTTTCTTTGGATCTGCACATTGATCAAATGTTGATCATGGTTAATTGTTAACCTATAATTAAATCCCTTCATCAAATATTAAGTGTTCGGATGCCTTCCGATGGATGACACTCTTCCTGCCTCGATCGATGAAGTGTGGGCTTGCCAAATCAAGGTGCATTAATCTATCTTGGTAAGGGTGCGAGCGGATAATTGTGATATCCCACTGTCGACATTGGGTCCATCTTAACTAGGTGACCTCAAAGGTTGAGTGCCTAGAGGCATAGGGTTGGCATGCACCATATGATGGATGCGAATAATGAGTTATTCACCAACCATACAAGAATTGCATGAGGATGCAATTGGCAAGCGTTGCCTACCTAAATAACCGCATCGTGAGAGGAACGCCAAAGCGGACTCATAGTGTTGGTGAAATACGGATCTTGTCCACTAAGAGAGTAGCTCGCATGAACTCTCCGAATTGTTAGTGAGGGCTATCATTTCGAACAAAATAGTGGGAGTATTTTAATTGAAGTCCAAATTAAAATAAATTGTATTTGAAATTTTGGCACTGATTTTATTCTGCAAAAATTCTTGTAGAATTCCATGGCAAGTGTTTCACACTCCACCTTGTCTCTGAGAGCCATCCTTGAGAAGGATAAGCTCAGTGGGACAAATTACATAGACTGGTATAGGAACCTGAGAATTGTTCTCAGGCAAGAGCGAAAGCTCTATGTCTTGGAAGAAGAAGCCCCCGAGGTGCCGACCGGAAACTCTTCCCATGCTGAGAAGGATACTTATAAGAAGTATACTGACGATGCTTTGGATGTCGAATGCCTTATGCTTGCCACCATGAACTCTGAGCTTCAGAATCAACATGAGAACATGGGGTGCAAGGAGATTGACGAGCATCTCAAGAAAATGTTTCAAGGGCAGGCTCGTCAAGAGAGGTTCGACATCACTAAAGTGTTGTTTCAGTGCAAGATGGGAGTTCGAGACTTAGTAGGGACTCACGTACTCAAGATGATTGGGTATATAGAGAACCTTGAAAGGCTGGGTTTTCCTCTTGGTCAAGAGTTGGCCACAGATCTGATCCTGCAATCGTTGCCAGACAGTTTTGAGCAGTTTGTCTTGAACTACAATATGAATGAGATAGACAAGACACTGCCCGAACTCCTAGGCATGTTGAGAACTGCCGAAATCAATATAAAGAAGGCCAAGCCTGCCAGCCCCATACTGATGGTGCATAAGGGCAAGGGCAAGGCCAAGGGCTCCAAGAAGACGAAGGTGGGACCTAAGTCATATCTAAAGCCCAAGTCTTCTGCACTAATGAAAAAGAAAAGCACGGTGAAGGAAGGGAATGCCACCAATGTGGCAAGGCTGGTCATTGGAGGAGGAACTGTCCTTCGTACATTGAAGGTCTGCAGAAATTGAAGGGAGGTATGACTTCCACTTCTAATGTTTATGTTATAGAGATAAACCTTTCTGCTCCTTCATCTTGGGTATTGGATACCGGATGTGGTTCTCACATTTGTACAAATGTGCAGGAACTGGAAAGGAGAAGATTGCTGAGTAAAGGGGAGGTGGACCTCCGCGTCGGCAATGGAGCAAGAGTTGCTGCTGTAGCCGTAGGAGTTTACCGTCTTTCTTTGCCCAGTGGGCTTGTAAAAGAACTTGATAATTGTTATTTTGTTCCGGCCATAACTAGAAACATTATATCTATTTCATGTTTGGACATGATTGGATTTTCTTTTATAATTAAGAATAATTGTTGTTCTATATTTAAGAATGATGTTTGTTATGTTGTATCCCAATTGTTTAATGGTCTTTATGTTTTGAACTTGGACCATCTGATCTGTAATGTAGAAAACAATAAAAGACTAAGAACAAATGACTTGAACCCTACTTTTCTCTAGCATTGTCGTTTGGGCCATATCAACGAGAAGCGCATATCCAAGCTCCATAGAGATGGACTTTTGGACTCATTTGATTATGAATCATTTGAGCGATGCGAATCTTGTTTGTTAGGCAAGATGACTAAAGCTCCTTTCACTGGTTATACTGAGAGGGCTGAGGATCTCTTGGGTGTTGTACATAGTGATATATGCGGACCCATGAGTTCCATGGCTAGAGGTGGTATTTCTACTTTGTTACATTTACTGATGATTTCAGTAGATACGGATATGTGTATCTTATGAAGTGCAAATCCGAGACCTTTGAAAAGTTCAAAGAGTTCAAGAATGAAGTAGAAAACCAGTTGGGTAAAAGGGTTAAAGCACTCCGATCTGATCGAGGTGGTGAATACCTGAGTCATGAGTTCCGTGATCATCTGAAAGAGTGTGGTGTTGTATCACAGCTCACTCCACCTAGAACACCACAACATAATGGTGTGTCTGAGAGGAGAAATCGTACTCTGTTAGACATGGTACGTTCGATGATGAGTCATGCAGACTTTCCTGTTTCCTTTTGGGGTTTTGCTTTAGAGACTGCTGCAATGACATTGAATCGCGCTCCAACGAAAACAGTTCTGAAGACACCATATGAGATATGGACTCGAAAGCGTCCTAGTATGTCGTTCATTAAAATTTGGGGCTGTGAGGCATACGTGAGACGTCAAATGCCTGACAAGCTGGAACCCAAATGGATAAATGTTATCTGGTGGGATATCCTAAGGAAACGAAATGGGTATTACTTTTACCTACCATCTGAGGGCAAAGTGTTTGTCGCAAGGACTGGTGTCTTCTTGGAGAAAGAGTTCTTATCAAGAAAGACTGAAAAGGTAGAGCTTGAAGAAGTTCAAGAACCACATGTAGTGAGTGAACCAGAATTGGATTCTGAGACAGGACTACAAGATGTTGTAGCTAGAGAACCTGCTCAGGGAACACAAGTCCTACATAGATCTGGTAGACCGAGGTTTGAGCCTGAGAGATATGGATTTCTCATGTCTCAAATAGGTAATGTGTTGCTTATAGATCATGATGATGAGCCAGCAACCTACCAAGAAGCTATGAATGGACCGGACTCCGACAAATGGCTTGAGGCTATGAAATCCGAAATGGACTCCATGTATGCAAACCAAGTTTGGAACTTGGTGGAACCACCTGAAGGGGTACGACCCATAGGGTGCAAGTGGGTCTTCAAGAAGAAGACCGACATGGATGGGAATGTACAGACATTCAAAGGGCGACTGGTGGCTAAGGGTTTCAAGCAAATTCATGGTATTGACTATGATGAGACCTTTTCCCCTGTTGCCATGGTAAAGTCCATAAGGATATTGCTTGCTGTTGCTGCGTATTATGACTACGAGATCTGGCAGATGGATGTCAAAACGGCTTTCCTTAATGGAAACCTCCTTGAGGAAGTGTATATGACACAACCCGAGGGTTTTGTATCCCCATATGAAGCCACTAAAATATGCAAGCTGAATAAGTCCATCTATGGACTGAAACAGGCCTCTCGAAGTTGGAATCTTCGTTTTGATGAGAAAATCAAAGAGTTTGGTTTCATCAAGAATGAAGATGAGCCTTGTGTTTACAAGCGAATCAGTGGGAGCATTGTTGTCTTCCTGATATTGTATGTAGATGACATACTGTTGATTGGGAATGACATTCCTACCCTGAAAGTTGTTAAGAACAACCTAGGGAACTGCTTTTTAATGAAGGATTTGGGTGAAGCGACTTACATACTCGGTATTAAGATCTATAGAGATAGATCGAAGAAGTTGCTGGGTTTGACCCAGAGTACGTACATCGAAAAGGTGTTGAAGCGGTTCAACATGCTTGAGTCCAAGAAAGGATTTTTGCCCATGTCTCATGGTGTGAATCTCTCTAAGGACCAGTGTCCAAAGTCTTGTGAAGATAAGGACCGCATGAAGTTGATTCCATATGCTTCGGCAATTGGATCAATCATATACGCGATGTTATGTACTCAACCCGATGGCTCCTTTGCTTTGAGCATGACTAGCAGGTATCAGTCAGACCCCGGTGAGTGTCACTGGATTGCAGTCAAGAATGTCCTGAAGTACTTGAGAAGAACTAAGGACGTGTTCTTGGTGTATGGTGGAGAGGAAGAGCTCGTTGTAAGTGGTTACACGGATGCTAGCTTCCAACTGATAGAGACGACTCCAAGTCTCAGTCAGGTTTTGTGTTTTGCCTGAATGGAGGAGCTGTGAGCTGGAAGAGTTCCAAGCAAGAGACAGTTGCTGATTCTACAACAGAGGCCGAGTATATCGCAGCAGCTAATGTGGCGAAGGAGGCTGTATGGATTAGGAAATTCATCGGCGAGCTTGATGTAGTTCCTAGCATTGTTGGTCCCGTAGTTCTCTACTGTGATAACAATGGTGCAATTGCACAATCTAAGGAACCTAGATCCCATCAGCGCTCCAAGCACATACTCCGGCATTTTCATCTTATTCGTGAGATTGTCGAACGAGGAGATGTGAACATTTGTAGAGTGCCGACTGAGGAGAATATTACGGATCCACTGACAAAGCCTCTCGCACAGAGAAAGCATGATGGCCATACTAGATCGATGGGTATACGATACCTAAATGATCAACTCTAGCGAGAATCTTGTGGGTTGCATGTAATCTTGTATTTTGTTGGCTATTTGTTCATATGATGAACATTGTACCTAGTTTTTCTTTTACAATTAATGGCAAGTTCTTTTATTATGAATTTTTCTATGTGATAGTTAAATGTTAACATAATAGATACCCTTAGAATGTTCGCTTCCATGGGACATCAAGTACGTGACTTGAATGTGAGAGCCTATGATTTATTTGAAGCTTCATTCTTAAAGGTCCATGGTCGAGTATCATCATAGAAGCTAAGGGTGATGATGGTACATGAAGACTAGCACGTGCGTTGACTGATGACTGGTTCTCACAGGTCATGATATTATGATATCAAGTCATCACGTGGGTACTTGTTAGTGAACAAGTTGTACTGGACAGACCCAACCTGAGACTACTCTGTGGATTGTCATCCAATCGTGTCACAAGTAGGTCTCAATTGACAATGGTGTTGTGATCCTTTGACCTGAAGTCACAGAATTCATCAAGTGAGGAAGAGCGTGCTTTGATGCCATCTAAAGTCTTCCTTGAGAAAGGTTGATGATAAGGGTGGTTGTTGGGCATGTTACGAATCATTTGGGTGTTTGTGTGTGAGCAGATATGGGATTTGTCCTTCTGTATGACAGGAGTTGCATCCATGGGCCCCTTGATAGAACTGGACTGAGAAATGCATGGCCATGCTTGGTTGAGTCAATATGTGATATTGGACTCACCATTCTCTGGAAGTCCGTCCTGGATCAAGAAACTTGGATTGAGCTATTACGAGGGTGACACGGTCCATGCCTCTAGTTCTTTCCGGATTTAAGGGACAAAGGGACAAAGGCAACGCTGATACATTGGTCATAAAGGCTTATGAGTTATAAACTCTTATTGCTTGGGGAATAATGATGCATTGCTAGATGCCGCTCATTTCTTGTGAGGTTTTTTGCTTTGATACTTTCGAGATCAAGTGGGAGTCTGTTGGAGTTACCATTGTGATCTGGAAGTGATCAAACATATAATCTCACTGCCAATGCGATAGGAGCCTGCAGGGTCGCACATAAGAGATGTGGAGAAGTTGAATGATTGACTGTGTTGGTAAAGGTTACCAATCACCGACCTGAATGGGGTTGTGGGCAAAGTGTTGCCTTAAAGAATCATCGAGTTCGGCAAATGTTGCCATGAAGGACTGGTAAGAATAGTCGGCCGAGGGTCGACGAGAATCGTAGAGAATAGTTCTCTGATTCTCGCCGATCGACGGGAATCGTCGAGAATAGTTCTCTGATTCTCGCCGATCGACGAGAATCGTCGAGAATTAGTTCTCTGATTCTCACCGATCGGCGTGTATCGTCGACCCACGATCGGCGTGAATTGTCGACCCACGTTCGGCGTGAATCGTCGAGAATAGTTCTCTAATTCTCGCCGATCCGGGTGATTCTCGCCGATTGTGAGTCTCGCCGATTCTGAGTCTCGCTGATTCTGATTCTCGCCGATCCTGACCGATTCTCGCCGATTGATACTCGCCGATTCTGAACCCTATTTCTGGGTGGTCTGCGGATAGCGATTTTCCTAAGTCTTTTATGCCTTCGGTATAAAAGGTACACTTAGGGTTTTCGGGCAGGGTGTGCTTTTACAGCCGATCGAATCGATTTTGACGGAAGCCGTTCCACGATCGTTCCGCCGATCCCGAATCCCGCCACCGACGGAAGTGTTCCGCCGCCGCCGTGTTCGCTCTGTCGACCTCCTCTTCTCCGGCGACTGTCGCTGGTGCTGCTCTTCCTGGAGCTGACCTAGCAGTCCGTGGAATAGCAAGGTGCGGTCATCCTTCTTCCCGTTTGAAAGATATGGTACCTAAACACCTAGAGGGGGGGGGGGTGAATAGGTGACCTAAACCTTTTTGAAACTTTGTTGGCAGCACAACAATTATTACAGCTAACAGCAATTACAGAAATCAAACAAGTAATCCACAGCACAGCACAGCACACCACAGCAGACACACTAATTTATAGTGGTTCCCCAATCTTTGGGTACATCCACTTTCCCCCTTCGCCTATCTAGCAGTGTACTAGATTCGGCCAAACTTCTCCACTAACTCAGAACCAAACTAGGTTCCTACCTCAGGCCCAAAGCCTTACACTCAGCCAAAAGGCCTACACTCAGCCACCCAGGCCTACACTCAGCCAATTAAGGCCTACACTCAGAGTTCTTCAACTCCTACACTCAGGCAACCAAGCCCTACCCTCAGCCTTTATAAAATAGGCTTACAATTCTCTCAGATCCAATGGATCCTACAGTTAAAATAGAAAGTACAATAGTTAACTCTACAACTCAGAAAATAGGAGAGGAGTTGAGAGATTCTTGAAGAGTTCTTGGAAGAACTCAGCTAGATCCAAACTGACTTAGCTTCCTTCAAAGCTTCTTGATTAGAACTGAATTAGTCTGAATCTTCTGCAGTTGTTCCTTGACCTCTGCTTCTTGAAATCCAGATGACTCTGAATTCTTCTTCTCAGCCTTAGTTCCAAAGACTGAATTCTTGGTTGGAGCTCTCTCTCCAACTTCTTAGATCTGCCGATGCACAGCAAGATCTTCTTGTGTTGATGCTCCAAATACCACTTTTACAAAGATCTGAACTCTCTTTATCAACTACTTCTATATCACTTGATCAATCTTAATCTCAATAATCAATCTTCATCTGTAAACTATGGGTGCCTATTTATAGGCTTCCTTCATGGTAACCGGCTGGTCCGGTTCATAACAGACTTCTGATATCACTGACAGTTGATGTAGACCGGCTGGATCGGCAGCTGTCTTGTCAACCAGTCACTTCTTGAAATTCCTCTAACTGTCAGATAGTGTCGAGACTTTCTGTTCTTAAGTGTCGACACTTATAGGCCAAGTGTCGACACATGTTGTGTAAGTGTCGACACAAGTCTACAAGGTGTCGACACAATTCCTTGTATGTCTCGACACAGTTTCTTCTGCATGTGTCGACACTGAAATTGAGTGTCGACACAAGTACTTGTACTTCATTCTGCAACTGTATTCTTCTAAGTGTCGACACAACTCCTTTGTGTCGACACATCTTTATGTGTTGAAACTGTCAAGTGTCGACACTGCTTCTTGGTGTCGACACAAGTCTTCACTTTTGTTTCTTCAGCTGAGTGTCGACACATTCCTTTAGTGTCGACACTTGTACTTAGAATATTTTGTAACTTTTCTGTTCTTTGCTAAGTGTCGACACAGCTCCTTGTGTCGACACTTTCTTCAAGTGTAGAGTCTTCAACTAAGTGTCGACACATTGTGCTGAGTGTCGACACTTTCTTCAAGTGTTGACTCCTCTGGTTGTGTGTCGACACATTGTGCTGAGTGTCGACACTTACTTCAAATACTGAGTCTTTAGCTAAGTGTCGACACTTGTACTTGGATTCTGCAGACTTTTGCTGAGTGTCGACACTTACTTCAAGTGTCGACACTTTCTGGTGTTGACTCAGCTCTTCTAGGTGTCGACACTTCTGCTAAGTGTCGACACAGCTTTTCTGCATTCTTCTACACTGAGTGTCGACACAGCTCCAAGTGTCGACACTTTCTGACTGGTGTCGACTCTTCTTCCCAGGTGTCGACACAATGACTCCAAGTGTCGACACTGCTTGTCTGGGTGTCGACACAAGCTTTCTCAAGTGTCGACACTTTCCCTCTGGGTGTCGACACATGGACTTAGAATTTTTAGCTTCAGTCCAGTGTATTCCTAACCTGCACAAGTAACTCAAACAAACATCAAATACACTATGATGTATATCATTGAGTTAGGTGAGGCTTCTTCAAATCAGGTACATTTGACCAATGTACCCAACAATCTCCCCCTATTTGGAGAAGTCATAACCCTTAGTCAATGATATACATCACTCATAATTAAAAATTATAAAATGAAGTAAAACAGATATATGACAACAGAGTTAAACTTTAACATGTAATAAAGCACACATGTATACTCATTCAGCATTACAGAACAAACAAGAATTAGACACATTCATCAGAACAATCATGAAATTTGTTTAACAAAAATTGTTCATACATTTAATACATTTTCAATGATTTACACAAAATGTTTGATGTAACAGATTACAACATTCTTCAGTTTAATCTTAATCTAATTCTGCTCTGGTTCCTTAATGACTATGCCTTTTCCAGCTTGTACTTTAGCTTTCACAGCAGCAGCAGCAGCAGGCTCAGCTTCAGCAGTCTTCTTCCCTTTGGAGTCCTTCTTCTTCTGTTCTTCAGCCTTGATCTTTTGCCTTTCAAAATAATGATAGGGCTTAGGAAAGTACTTGCTAGGCTCCACAGCTGTAGGAGGTAGCTTTCCTAACTTAGCCTTCCTTCTATGTTGGACAATGGCTTCCTGCCTACTTTCATGTTTCCTCCATTCAGCCTCTGAGAACCACTTGTTCCTCTCATGGGCATTGTCCTTGGCTGCTTTCCAGGCTGTGAGAATGATGTTCCTAGAAGTAGGGCTCCACTGTTCAAAATCTGGTTTTTGTTCAGCAAGTTCCCTGAACTTCTTCTTTGATAGCCTAGTCTCTTCTTCTTTGTCCAAAGCCTCTTGCATAGCAGCTGTGATAGGTTGAACAACCTTTTCCAGAATAACATTGGGCTTGCCAGCAGTTGGACTATACATTGTGCTTACATCAGCATGAACCATTTCAAAATCTGGAGGTGGATAGATTACATCAGCCACTGCCTGTTGCTCACCTCCAAGATATGTTCCTTGAATACCAGATTCAGCTACATTGTCATCATCACACAGGGGAGGATAGCCCAGTGTAGCCCTGATGGAATTGGATATCCATTTTGCATGGTCAGAACTGGCTTTGACTAACACCCTCTCCCCCTTTATGACTTCTTGTTCCACATGATCTCTCACATCATCTTTCTGGAACCTGATTTGGCTGTCCAAATACCTTATGCCCTCTTTAAAGAAAGGTCTAAGCTTGGTAAGCTGTTCAGAAATGACCTTCTGGGAATCCTTGATGGCAGTCTTGACAGCAGTTAGTTCAGCTTGAAAGAGTTTATCAAAATCAGCTTTGGCAGCAGCAGAGGAGGTTGATGGTTCAGTAGACTTATTCTTGATTTCAGTGACTATTGCATTGTGAGATGCAGTCAAATTATCATTCATCCTCAATTGATTTTCCAACACATATCCTTGCTTTAGTGCAATATCTTCTACCTTCTCTTTTATGGTTTCTTGATGTTTAGCCAGATAGACCACTGCATGAGCACCCTTTGTAAAACAATCAGTCATCTCCTTTTTATTAAGGTTCATTTCAAACCTTATTGACTTGATTTCCTGTCCCAGATCAGATTGTAGTGCCTTGTGCCCTTCATCAACATAAGTTTCTAAAGCCTTCCTTTGTTCATCCATCTTGATTTGCATGGCAAGCAGTAGAGCACTGTAATCAGTTGATGGAGCTTGTTGAACCAGTGAGTGTTGAGCAACAGTTTGGAGAGCCTTCTTGTAGCTCTGGCTCCTTCTTTTGAAAACAAAGAACTGCTTTTTCTTAGCTTGCTCAGCTTCATCATCTTCAGATTCTGATGTACTGGCTATATCCACCCTATCCTTAGGGCTGGATGGTTTTTCAGTGTGCACATCTTGTGCCTTCTCAGTATCTAGCCTTATAGGCTCTTCTTGAATATCCAAATTCTCCCCCTCAGCAGCAGCATCCTTCTCTGCATCAGCAGCATTCTTTTCCATATCAAAATCATCTTGATCTAAATTCAGAAATAGATCTTCCATTGTATATTCTGGGGGTGACTGTGCAGGAGATGTACTTGGTTCTTCAACCACTTTATCAGGTATCACAACAGATGTGTCTTGGAGAACAACATCTGGTTCTTGAGTTGCTGGCTGATTTTGCTGATGGTCATCAGACAAATCAGAATTTATTATAGAAAAATTCAAAGTATTAAGGTCAACAAGTACCTCTTGAATGAGGAGGGTGGCTTGCTCACTCTCCAGTGTAGATGGTTCTGCTACACCTGGAAGCTCCCCCTGGATGTCAGCTGGCTCCTGAGGAGCAGGTGACTTTTCTGCAGCCTTATCCATTGGACTATCAGGAGTGAAGACCACATGTTCTTCACTGCCTGAGCTGCTGGAGGACTCTTGAGGCACAGCAGCAGTCTTCCTCTTCTTCCTGGGAGGAGAGTCTTTCTTAGAAGCTTGTTTCTCAGGGGTGGTCAATTCCTTTGACAGCACCCTTTCCCATCGAGAGAATATCCTTGAGTCCATTCTCCTCATGTGATTGATTTTTGTTCCTGCAGCAGAGCTCATTACCTCTGGAATTGATCCAGCCAGGTAGAGACTTAGTATCCTGCCCAGATTGGGCTTCTTCAGACTTTCTTTTACTTTCTCAAAGACAATCATAGACCAGTCTGTTTTGATGTTGAAGATGATTCTGGTCATAATACTGAACATAGAGGCTGACACCCTGTCATGCCCTCCAGTTTTACTAAGAATGACCTTGCCTACTACTTCAGACAGGAATTTGCCTTGAGTGTTCATGCCTTTTCTGTTGAAGACAGAACCTATTCTCATCTTAGAATCAAGACCACACCAAGTGAGTGCTTCTCTGGTCTTAGATGTGGTCACTTCCTCTTCTTCTTGAATCTTAGGTAGCTGAAGTACCTTTCTCAAGGACTTGGGTGAAACCTTGACCTTGGTTCCATGCACTCTGGATTTGATTCTGTATCCAGAGTCGTCCACAGTTGCTCCAGTAAGAAATTCAATCACTTCTTTCTTCCATATCTTGGTTGGCTCTGAAACCAAGTATTCCAGTCCTGAATCGCTGACTAGGGTTATCACTGATTTGATTTCCTGATCACCGTCGTCGAATGCGCCTCGCACGAGCTCATAGCCTTCGTTAACGTTCTCTTCCAGCTTGGGAGCCATTAGGGTGTTGAGAATTAGTCTTTAGAGAAGAGAAATGTCGACACAGGAGTTTAGTCTCGAAACTCTGAAAGCGTGTCGACAAACACAAACAGAACCCTATTTATACCTTTCTTGTTTGAAGACGAACAGGCGGGATGAATTTCTAAAGATGTGTCGACACTGTCAATAAGTGTCGACACTGACTTATAATGTCTCGACACACATGTGTCGACACAAGTTTAGTCAACAGATTTTATGTGTCGACACTTGGTTAAGTGTCGACACCACTATACTCGACATGTAGTCGAGACTTTACTTAGAAAAATTCTGAGTAAAACTTAAGTGTCGACACTTTATTGGATGTGTCGACACCTACTCGACATGTGTCGACACTAACATTCTGAAGTGTCGACACTAACTTCCTAGATGTGTCGACACCATTTTCCTGAAGTGTCGACACTTACTATTCTGTGTCGACATAGACTTGTCTATGTGTCGACACCTTTTTACTTAGCCAATTTTTGTTCTGTATACTTAATCTAAGTTTATCATACCTAGTTCAATTTTGAACCTATTAAACTTAGCTTCATCTAAGGGCTTAGTGAACATATCAGCTATCTGATTATCAGTTCTAACATATTCAAGTGCAATATCATTTCTTTCTACATGCTCCCTAAGAAAGTGATATTTAATCTCAATATGTTTAGTTCTACTATGTGATACAGGGTTGTTAGCTATTGAAATAGCACTAGTAGAATCACAATAAAGTGGAGTTCTACTTACCTGACATCCATAGTCTTCTAGCTGATGTTGAATCCACAGAAGTTGAGCACAGCAACTTCCTGCAGCTACATATTCTGACTCAGCTGTGGAGATGGCCACACTGGTTTGCTTCTTACTACTCCATGAAATGAGTCTTCCACCTAGGAACTGACAGGATCCAGTTGTGCTCTTTCTATCTTCTTTGCATCCTGCAAAGTCTGCATCTGAATAGCCTGTTAGATCAAAATCTCCATTCCTAGGGTACCAGAGGCCTAGATAGGGTGTGCCCTTTAGATATCTCAAGATTCTCTTGACTGCAGTCAAGTGAGATTCTTTGGGGCAGGCTTGATACCTGGCACAAACACATGTAGCATACATAATGTCAGGCCTACTTGCAGTCAAGTATAGTAGGGAGCCAACTATCCCTCTATACAAGGTTTCATCTACAGGTTTCCCTGCATCATCCTTGCTTAGAGACATACTTGACCCCATAGGAGTCTTCATGGTACTGGATGAATCCATACCATATTTCCTTATGAGTTCCAGGGTGAACTTTGACTGACATATGGACAAGCCACTTTCAGTCTGTTTAACTTGGAGACCCAAGAAAAACTTCAGTTCTCCCATACTACTCATTTCAAATTGACTCTGCATAAGCTTTGCAAACTTTTTGCAAAGGCTACTTTCAGTAGACCCAAATATAATGTCATCTACATATATTTGGACAAGTATTACTTTGCCTCTAGATTCCCTAAGGAATAGAGTCTTATCTATTTTCCCCCTTGTGAACTTGTTCTCAATGAGGAAACTAGATAGGGTTTCATACCAAGCTCTAGGAGCTTGCTTTAACCCATACAATGCTTTCCTAAGTCTATAGACATAATGTGGAAGAGTAGGATCAACAAAACCTGAAGGCTGCTCCACATATACTTCTTCTTTTAAATTACCATTAAGGAATGCTGACTTCACATCCATTTGGTATACTTTGAATCCTTGGTAGGTTGCATAGGCCAAGAACATCCTTATGGCTTCCAGTCTGGCTACTGGAGCAAAGGTTTGATCAAAATCAATACCTTCTTCTTGCCTATATCCTTTTGCAACCAGTCTTGCCTTATTCTTAATGATGACACCTTGTTCATCTAACTTGTTCCTGTAGATCCACTTTGTTCCTATCACATTGTGATCTTTAGGCTTAGGAACCAGATCCCACACCTTGCATCTTTTGAACTGATTAAGCTCCTCCTGCATTGCTTCAGTCCACTGTGGATCTTGTATAGCTTCTTCAAATTTCTTTGGTTCTATTTGAGACAGAAAACTTGAATATACTACAGCATTCTGATTTCTGCTCCTTGTCTGAACACCTTGTCTTGGATCTCCAATGATCAGCTCTACTGGATGATCTCTTAGATGCCTGTTGGCTGGAGGCATCCTTACTTCTGGTTGAACTTCTTCAGCATCTTCATCAAGCTGAGTTCCTTGTACTTCAACAGCTCCTTGTACATGTAGTTCTCCCCCTGGACATAAGCCATCTTCTTCTACTTGCTGTCTTGCAGCAGGTACATCTTCTATGGTTAGCTTGTCCATCTTCTTAGTAAGACCTGTAGGGCTGCACACACTACTAGACAACTCATTGTTAATTAGTTGTGTTTCATCAAAAACTACATGCACAGACTCCTCTACAACTTGTGTGGTCAAGTTGTAGACTCTATAAGCCTTACTATTATTGCTGTACCCAACAAACACTCCCTCTTGGGACTTGGCAGCAAACTTAGTTAAGTAAGACTTCCCATTGTTAAGTATGAAGCATTTACAACCAAAGATCCTAAAATAGGACAGATTTGGTTTCCTGCCTTTCACTACTTCATAGGGGGTCTTGTTTAACCTTTTAGTGATGGTAGCCCTATTTATCACATGGCATGCAGTGTTAACTGCTTCAGCCCAGAAATATTCTGGCAGTGATGAATCACTTAATAGGGTTCTACCAGCCTCTATCAAGGTCCTATTTTTCCTTTCAGCAATGCCATTTTGCTGAGGTGTTCTAGGTGAAGAGAATTCTTGAAATATCCCATAGTCTTCACACAGCTTTGTCATGCTTTCAGACTGAAACTCAGTACCATGGTCACTTCTAATTTTGACCACTGTACAGTTCAATTCATTCTGAATTTGCTTAACAAAACTATAGAAGACACTAGGTGTTTCAGATTTCTGCTTTAAGAAGAACACCCAGGAAAACCTTGAGTAGTCATCAACAACTACAAAGGTGTAGACCTTCCTACCTAAGCTGTGAACTGGCATTGGACCAAATAGATCCATATGCAAGAGGTATAAACACCTCACAGCATCTTTGTTGTCTAAGCTTCTAAAGGTGGATTTAGTCTGCTTGCCCTTTTGACAAGCTGAGCAAATGCCATCTTTGACACACTTAACTTGAGGACCATTCCTCACTAACTCTTTACTAAAGAGTTTGCCAATAGTCTTGTAATTAAGATGAGCAAGCCTCTTGTGCCATTTGACACATTGAGAGACTGTCTCATCAGCTACAAGACAGACTGGAGAACAATTGTTCTCAACCATAATGTCTAAGCAGTAGACATTTCTCTTTCTATATCCAGTCAAAATGATCTCTTGATCACTTGACCTCTTGATATGACAACCATTTTTAACAAATGAGATGTCATACCCTACATCACTTAATTGACTTATACTAATGAGGTTGTGTTTCAAACCTTTAACATAAGCCACTTGAGTAATGGTAACAAGGTTAGAAGAAATGTTACCAAACCCTTTGATGATTCCTTTTTCAGAACCACCAAAGGTCACCTTTGGACCATTTTTGATTGGGATGTAGTCCTTCAGTAGTCCCCTAGTTCCAGTCATGTGTCTGGAACAACCACTATCCAAGTACCATGTAGGGGTATGGTCACTTGGATTCACCTGCAAAACAAATTAATGAACCTTAGAACCCAAAGTAAACTTGGGTCCTTGGTGATTGTTAGTTTGCAATTTGACATAGCTACCTGCTGGCTTTCCAACAGGTAACTTGCTACTCAACTTGGCACTGGCATTGTGCCAACAATCCAAGGCAAAGTGGCCAACCTTGCCACAACACCAGCATTCAAACTTGTTGTACCTTTGCTTAGGTACAACCTTTGCTGTCTTGACCACAGCAGCCTTGTTGAATGTTGGGGCTTTGCCCTTGGACTTGGACTGATCCTGAACAGTCCTCACAGGCTTAACAAAACCCAATCCAGCCTTTCCTTTATGATGAACAAATTCATCAATCAAGGGTAGCACTGATTTAGGTTTTGAAAACCTAGCAACTAGCTCTTTTTCCTTCTGGAGATTGATCTCCAGCAACTTAATTTGATCATTTTTAAATGTAATAGTACCCATCTGAATCACAGTAATGTGTTTCAGCCTGGCTACTTCATTCAGTTTTTGATCATACTCCTTCTCAAAATCTGTTGCAGCTGCCTTGAGATCAGCAATCTCCTTTGCCTGACTTTTGGCTAGGATCTTGCTTTTCTTATAGGCTTGCAACAGTACTTGGTATTCATCTAAGAGCTGATGAATATCTCCCTCAGATTCAGAATCACTTCCATCACTTGATGAAGATGATTCTGACTCTGAACTAGAACTGGAATCTGAACTTGGAGTTGGACTTTGTACCTGACTAGGTCCTGGCTGCTCCAGGATTTTGGTACTTTCAGTCAATGCCATTAGTCCTTGGCACTGAACCTCTTCTTGTTCATAGATTGATTCCATGATCTGCATAAACTCTTCTTCTTCTTCAGCAAATAGCCCTATATAGGCTTCAGCATCTGTCTCAGTGTCTGAAGAAGAAATATCTGAAAGAGTCTTCTCATTCTTTGCAACAAAGGACTTCTCCTTCTTTCCTTTGAAGTGAGTCTTCTTTTTGTCACTGGATTCTTTCCTTCTTTCAGGACAATCTGCAATAACATGACCCTGTCTATTGCAGCAGTAACACACAATCTTAGACCCAGTTGCCTTGCTAGTCTTTGTCCTTTTCTTGTCCTTCTTTGAAGGCTTCTTCTCCTGATACTGGACTTCTTTCCTTTGGAAAATGAAGGTCTGGACCTCCACTGTTTCTTCTTAAGAAATTTCTGAAAATGTCTGGTGAATGCAGCAAAATCTTCATCACTTTCACTGCTTGTAGATTTAGTGCTAACAGACTCATCAGATTCTGATTCAACTACCTCTGGAGGAGGAGTTGATGACTTAGTCCTGTTCTTTCTAGGTACTTCTGACTTAAAGGCAACAGTCCTTTCCCTGTGTTCAGTCCTTGTTGACTTTTCCTCCTCTTTTCTTACTGACAATTGCATCTCATAAGATAACAACTTGCCAAACAGTGTGGGAGGGGAATTTCTCCCAACTTTGCCATTTCTCTGATGGCACAGATCTTAGTGTCCCAATCTTTGGTTAGGGACCTTAAGAACTTATCATTCAATTCATAGTTTGTGAACTCTCTTCCATAGGACATGAGTTCATTAACAATTCTGTAAAACTTCTTGTAGCATTCAGTGATGCTATCTCCTCTTCCTTGCCTAAAGCTCTCATATTCTTGATTAAGCAAGGACTTCCTATCTTGTCTTACTTCTTCAGAACCTTCCATGTAGACAATGAGGGTATCCCACATTTCTTTTGCTGTTTTACAGTGAATAAGGTTCTGGAAGGTGGCATCATCAATTGCACTAACTATGATGTTCTGTGCCCTTTTGTCCATTGTAGCTAGGACAATCTCATCCTTGGTCATCTCAGAAAAATCCTTTGGAGTTCTCTGTGTAGCATCCAAGACTGAAATCTTCATGGGCACATAAGGCCCTTCCTTGACTGTGATGTAGATCCTAGGGTCAGAGGCCTCCATGAACAGCCTTACCCTTTCTTTCCAGATTCCAAAAATCTCCTTTCTGCAAATGGGCAGTTTCATTGAACCCAATTCCTTGTGATTCTCTGAAGACCCCATGTTTCTTGATTTTCTTGAAACTGTTTCCTGACTTATACTGAATCTGCCAAACTGGATCTCCTCAGACAGTTAGTCCTTTTTGAGGAACCTCCCTCTGATACCACTTGAAAGATATGGTACCTAAACACCTAGAGGGGGGGGGGTGGTGAATAGGTGACCTAAACCTTTTTGAAACTTTGTTGGCAGCACAACAATTATTACAGCTAACAGCAATTACAGAAATCAAACAAGTAATCCACAGCACAACACAACACACCACAGCAGACACACTAATTTATAGTGGTTCCCCAATCTTTGGGTACATCCACTTTCCCCCTTCGCCTATCTAGCAGTGTACTAGATTCGGCCAAACTTCTCCACTAACTCAGAACCAAACTAGGTTCCTACCTCAGGCCCAAAGCCTTACACTCAGCCAAAAGGCCTACACTCAGCCACCCAGGCCTACACTCAGCCAATTAAGGCCTACACTCAGAGTTCTTCAACTCCTACACTCAGGCAACCAAGCCCTACCCTCAGCCTTTATAAAATAGGCTTACAATTCTCTCAGATCCAATGGATCCTACAAGGTTAAAATAGAAAGTACAATAGTTAACTCTACAACTCAGAAAAAAGGAGAGGAGTTGAGAGATTCTTGAAGAGTTCTTGGAAGAACTCAGCTAGATCCAAACTGACTTAGCTTCCTTCAAAGCTTCTTGATTAGAACTGAATTAGTCTGAATCTTCTGCAGTTGTTCCTTGACCTCTGCTTCTTGAAATCCAGATGACTCTGAATTCTTCTTCTCAGCCTTAGTTCCAAAGACTGAATTCTTGGTTGGAGCTCTCTCTCCAACTTCTTAGATCTGCCGATGCACAGCAAGATCTTCTTGTGTTGATGCTCCAAATACCACTTTTACAAAGATCTGAACTCTCTTTATCAACTACTTCTATATCACTTGATCAATCTTAATCTCATAATAAATTTTTCTGTAAACTATGAGTGCCTATTTATAGGCTTCCTTCATGGTAACCGGCTGGTCCGGTTCATAACAGACTTCTGATATCACTAACAGTTGATGTAGACCGGCTGGATCGGCAGCTGTCTTGTCAACCAGTCACTTCTTGAAATTCCTCTAACTGTCAGATAGTGTCGAGACTTTCTGTTCTTAAGTGTCGACACTTATAGGCCAAGTGTCGACACATGTTGTGTAAGTGTCGACACAAGTCTACAAGGTGTCGACACAATTCCTTGTATGTCTCGACACAGTTTCTTCTGCATGTGTCGACACTGAAATTGAGTGTCGACACAAGTACTTGTACTTCATTCTGCAACTGTATTCTTCTAAGTGTCGACACAACTCCTTTGTGTCGACACAACTTTATGTGTTGAAACTGTCAAGTGTCGACACTGCTTCTTGGTGTCGACACAAGTCTTCACTTTTGTTTCTTCAGCTGAGTGTCGACACATTCCTTTAGTGTCGACACTTGTACTTAGAATATTTTGTAACTTTTCTGATCTTTGCTAAGTGTCGACACAGCTCCTTGTGTCGACACTTTCTTCAAGTATAGAGTCTTCAACTATGTGTCGACACATTGTGCTGAGTGTCGACACTTTCTTCAAGTGTTGACTCCTCTGGTTGTGTGTCGACACATTGTGCTGAGTGTCGACACTTACTTCAAATACTGAGTCTTTAGCTAAGTGTCGACACTTGTACTTGGATTCTGCAGACTTTTGCTGAGTGTCGACACTTACTTCAAGTATCGACACTTTCTGGTGTTGACTCAGCTCTTCTAGGTGTCGACACTTCTGCTAAGTGTCGACACAGCTTTTCTGCATTCTTCTACACTGATTGTCGACACAGCTCCAAGTGTCGACACTTTCTGACAGGTGTCGACTCTTCTTCCCAGGTGTCGACACAATGACTCCAAGTGTCGACACTGCTTGTCTGGGTGTCGACACAAGTCTTCTCAAGTGTCGACACTTTCCCTCTGGGTGTCGACACATGGACTTAGAATTTTTAGCTTCAGTCCAGTGTATTCCTAACCTGCACAAGTAACTCAAACAAACATCAAATACACTATGATTTATATCATTGAGTTAGGTGAGGCTTCTTCAAATCAGGTACATTTGACCAATGTACCCAACACCGTTTTTCCGTGCGACGGAAAGATTGGTGTTCTCCCGCTCGTGTGGATTTCTGCAGAGACATGGATATTATTCCACGTAGAACTCGCCACTAGGAAGAAGACAAAGTTTGGAGCATCTCCGTTGAGTTGTGACTCAATGCCACCGAGGTAATTTTTGCCTACTTGTTTGTTTACTTCTTGATTCAACAGTCATGGCACGATCCCATTTCTTTTGGGTTTTCTTGATGTTTTTATTTCCGCTGCGTGCACAAGCATTGTGCCATCCTCACAGAGAAACCCAACAAGTACTTGTGTCGACACTCAATTTCAGTGTCGACACATGAAGAAGAAGTAGTGTCTAGATACAAAATCTACAACACAAGGAGTTGTGTCGACACCTTGTAGACTAGTGTCGACACTTAGACAACTTGTGTCGACACTTGATCTATAAGTTTCGACACTTAAAGACAGTTACAGAATTTTCAAGAACTGACTGGATGACTTGACAGCTGCCATTCCAGCCGGTCTACAGCACCTGTCAGAGTTGTCAGAATTCAGTTATGAACCGGACCAGCCGGTTACCATGAAGAAGGCCTATAAATAGGCTTATGCTGTCTACAGAAAGTTGTTGTTGAAGAGATTGAACACAAGTCCAAGTTCAGATTAAAAAGGAAGATCTAGCTATCAAGTGAAGATCTAAGAAGTTGGAGAGAGAGAGCTCCATCCAAGAAATCAGCTGTTGGAACCAGGCTGAGAAGAAGGGTTCAGATTCACTCTGAATCTTAAGTAGCAGAGATCAAGGATCAACTGCAGAAGGAGTCAATCTTATTGAGTTCTACTTTCAAGAAGCTTTGAAGAAAGCTAAGTCAGATTGATTTCAGCTGAGTTCTTCCAAGAACTCATCAAGAAACTCACAACTCCCCTCTCTTGTCTCTGGGTTGCTGAGTTAACAATTTTGTATTCATTTTATCTTGTAGGATCCTTTGGATCTGAGTCTTGTAAGCCTGCAATTATAAATACTGAGTGTAGGGCTTGAGAGCCTGAGTGTAGGAGATTGAAATCTCTGAGTGTAGGCCTTGGTGGCTGAGTGTAGGCCTTTGAGGCTGAGTGTAGGCTTTGTGAAGAAGCTGAGTTGTAGGGCCTTGGGCCTGAGGTGTAGGAACCAGTTTTGGGTTCTGAGATAGTGGAGGAGTTTGGCCGAATCTAGTACACTGCTAGATAGGCGAAGGGGGAAAGTGGATGTATCCAAACCTTAGGGAACCACTATAAAACTGTGTGTCTTCTGTGTGCTGTGGTTTGCTGTGAATGCTGTGTGATTGCTGTGAAATAGTAGATAGAAATCTGTGTTAAATACTGATTGCTGCCATATAAAGTTAAAAAGAATTTGGTCACCTATTCACCCCCCCTCTAGGTGTTTAGGTACTATATCTTTCAAGTGGTATCAGAGGGAGGTTACTCAAAAAGCGACATAACTATCTGAGTAGATCCTATTGGCAGATTCAGTCTAAGTGAATTACAGAATCAAGAACATCAAGAACCATGGGCTCCACTGAAAATCACAAGGAATTGGGATCCATGAAGCTACCCATATGTAGGAAAGAGATCTTTGGGATCTGGAAGGAAAGGGTGAGACTCTTTATGGAAGCTTCAGACCCAAGGATTTATATCACAGTAAAGGAAGGGCCATATGTGCCCATGAAGGTGTCAGTATTAGATGCAAATCATAGAACACCAAAGGATTTCTCTGAAATGACAAAGGATGAGATTGTTCTAGCCACCATGGACAAAAGAGCTCAGAACATCATAGTGAGTGCCATAGATGATGCAACTTTTCAGAATCTAATACACTGTAAGACAGCTAAAGAAATGTGGGATACTCTTATTGTGTATATGGAGGGTTCTGAAGAAGTAAGGCAAGACAGAAAATCCTTGCTAAATCAAGAGTATGAAAGTTTTAGACAAGGAAAGGGTGATAGCATAACTGAGTGCTATAAGAAGTTCTACAGGATAGTGAATGAACTCATTTCCTATGGCAGAGATTTCAGTAATTATGAACTCAATGATAAGTTTCTAAGGTCCCTAACTAAAGATTGGGACACCAAGATCTGTGCCATCAGGGAAATGGCAAGGTTAGGAGAAATTCCTCCACCAACACTGTTTGTCAAACTGCTGTCTTATGAAATGCAGTTAATGGTGAGGAAAGAAGAGGAGAAATCAACAAGAAATGAACACAAAGAAAGAATAGTGGCCTTTAAATCAGAAGCCCCCAGAAAGTACATGAGTAAGTCACCAACTCCACCTCCAAAGGTAGTTGAATCTGAGTCAGATGAGTCAGTCAGCACAAAATCTGAAAGCAGTGAAAGTGATGAGGACTTTGCTGCCTTCACAAGACATTTTCAGAAATTCTTAAAGAAGAAACAGTGGAGGACAAGGGCATATACTTCACAGGGAAAGGAAGACTCTTATCAGAAAAAGAAGTCTTCAAAGAAAGACAGGAAAAAGTCCAAGTCTAGCAAAGATACACTATCAAAAATTGTGTGCTATTGCTGCAATAGACAAGGTCATGTGATAGCAGATTGTCCAGAGAAAAGGAAGGAGTCTAGTGACAAGAAAAAGACTCAATACAAGGGCAAGAAGGAGAAGTCTTTTGTTGCCAAAAAGGACAAGAGCCTGTCAGATATTTCTTCATCAGAAACTGAGTCAGATGCTGAGGCATATATATGCCTGTTTGCTGAGGAAGAAGAAGAAGAGTTCATGCAGATTATGAATTCTATATATGAACAAGAGGACAGTCAGTGCCAAGGACTGATGACATTGATTGAAAGTGACAAAATCCTGGAGCAGCCAGGACCTAGTAAGGTACATAGTTCAACTTTAAGTTCAATTTCTTGTGCCAGTACAGAATCAGATTCATCCTCATCAAATGATGAGAGTGCATCTGAGTCTGAAGAAGATATTCATCAGTTGATAGATGAATATAAAGTACTGTTGCAAGCTTATAAGAAGAGCAAGTCCCTAGCCAAAAGTCAGGCAAAGGAAATTGCTAATCTCAAAGCTGCTGCAACTGAGTTTGAGAAGTTGTTTGATCAAAAGCTTAATGAGATAGCCAGATTGAAGCACATAACTGTTATTCAAATGGGAACTATATCATTTAAGAATGATCAAATCAAGAGTCTGGAGATTAATCTTCAGAAGGAAAAGGACTTAGTTGCTAGGTTTTCTAAACCTAAGTCAGTTCTACCCATAATTGATGAATTTATTCATCACAAAGGTAAAGCTTGACTGGGTTTTACAAGACCTGCAAGGACTGTTCAGTCCAAGTTCAAGTCCAAGGGCAAAGCCCCAACTCTCAACAAGTCTGCTGTAGTTAAAACAGCAAAGACAGTACCTAAGCAAAGGTACAATAAGTTTGAGTGTTGGTGTTGTGGCAAGGTAGGCCACTATGCAATGGACTGTTGGCACAATGCTAGTGCCAAAGTGAGTAGCAATCTGCCTGTTGGAAAACCAGCAGGTAGCCTTGTCAGAATGCAAACTAACAGGTACCAAGGACCCAAGAATTCTTTGGGTTCTAAGGTTCATTAATCTGTTTTGCAGGTGAGTCTAAGTGGCCATGCCCCAATATGGTACTTGGACAGTGGATGTTCCAGACATATGACTGGAACAAGGGAATTACTAAAGAACTACACACCAATAAAGGATGGTCCAAAAGTCACCTTTGGTGGTTCTGAAAAAGGAATCATCAAAGGGTTTGGTAACATTTCTAGTAACTTAGTTACCATTACTCAAGTGGCTTATGATAAAGGTTTGAAACACAACCTAATTAGTATAAGTCAATTAAGTGATGTAGGATATGACATCTCATTTATTAAGAATGGTTGTCATATCAGGAGATCAAATGATCAAGAGATCATTTTGACTGGCTATAGAAAGAGGAATGTCTACTACCTAGACATTATGTGTGAGACCAATGGTTCTCAAGTGTGTCTTGTGGCTAATGAGAAAGTCTCTCATTGTGTCAAATGGCACAAGAGGCTAGCCCATCTTAATTAAAAGACAATTGACAAACTCTTTAGTAAAGAGTTAGTGAGGAATGGTCCTCAAGTTAAGTGTATTAAAGATGGTATTTGCTCAGCTTGTCAAAAGGGCAAGCTGACTAGATCCACCTTTAGAAGCATAGAAAACAAAGATGCTGTGAGGTGCTTATACCTCTTGCATAGGGATCTCTTTGGTCCAATGCCAGCTCACAGCCTAGGTAGGAAAGTCTATACCTTTGTAGTTGTAGATGACTACTCAAGGTTTTCCTGGGTGTTCTTTCTTAGACAGAAGTCTGAAACACCCAATGTCTTCTATATCTTTGTTAGACAAATTCAGAATGAACTAAATAGTACAGTGGTCAAAATAAGAAGTGACCATGGTACTGAGTTTCAGTCTGATAGCATGACAAAACTATGTGAAGACTTTGGGATATTTCAAGAGTTTTCTTCACCAAGAACACCTCAACAAAATGGCATTGCTGAGAGGAAGAATAGAACCTTGATTGAGGCTGGTAGGACCCTATTAAGTGATGCATCACTACCACAATACTTCTGGGCTGAAGCAGTCAATACTGCATGCCATGTTATTAATAGGGCTACCATAACTAAAAGTCTCAACAAGACCCTCTATGAGGTTGTGAAAGGAAGGAAACCAAATCTATCCTACTTCAGGATCTTTGGTTGTAAGTGCTTCATACTTAACAATGGAAAGTCTTACTTGACTAAGTTTGCTGCCAAGTCCCAAGAAGGAATTTTTGTTGGGTATAGCAACAATAGTAAGGCTTATAGAGTCTACAACTTGTCTACTCAAGTTGTGGAAGAGACTGTACATGTAGTATTTGATGAAACTAGGCTTATTAACAATAAGTTGTCTAGTAGTGTATGCAGCCCCACAGGTTTAACAAAGAAGATGGACAAACTCACTATAGAAGAAGAACCTACTGCAAGACAGCAAGTAAAAGACAGTGGCTGTTGTCCAGGGGGAGAACTACATGTACCAATTGCTGATGAAGTTCAAGGAGTGCAGTATGATGAAGATGTTGAAGAAGCTCAACCTGAAGTCAGGATGCCTCCAGCCAATAGGCATCTTAGAGATCATCCAGCTGAGCAAATCATTGGTGATCCAAGACAAGGGGTACAAATAAGGAGCAGAAACCTGAATGCAGCAATCTACTCCAGCTTTCTATCCCAAGTTGAACCTAAGAAGTTTGAAGAAGCCATCAAAGACCCTCTTTTGATTGAGGCAATGCAAGAAGAACTCAATCAGTTCAAGAGGTGCAAGGTCTGGGAGCTTGTTCCTAAACCTAAAGACCACAATATAATTGGAACCAAGTGGATCTATAGGAACAAGATGAATGAACAAGGAGTCATCATTAAGAACAAAGCAAGATTGTTTGCTAAAGGATATAGGCAGGAAGAAGGTATTGATTTTGATCAAACCTTTGCTCCAGTAGCCAGACTGGAAGCCATAAGAATGTTCCTGGCCTATGCAACCTTTCAAGGATTCAAAGTTTACCAAATGGATGTCAAGTCAGCATTTCTAAATGGTAATCTTAAAGAAGAAGTCTATGTGGAACAGCCCTCAGGTTTTGTTGATTCAACTCTACCTAATCATGTCTATAGACTTAGGAAAGTTTTATATGGGTTAAAGCAAGCCCCTAGGGTTGGTATGAAACCCTATCTAGTTTCCTCATTGAGAATAAGTTCACAAGGGGGAAAATAGACAAGACTCTATTCCTTAGGGAATCTAGAGGTAAAGTAATACTTGTCAAAATATATGTAGATGACATTATATTTGGGTCTACTGAAAGTAGCCTTTGCAAAAAGTTTGCAAAACTAATGCAAGGTCAATTTGAGATGAGTAGTATGAGAGAGCTAAAGTTCTTCTTGGGTCTCCAAGTAAGACAGACTGAGAGTGGTTTATCCATATGCCAGTCCAAGTTCACCCTAGAACTCATAAGGAAGTATGGTATGGATTCATCCAGCACCATGAAGACTCCTATGGGGTCAAGTATGTCTCTTAGCAAGGATGATGCAGGGAAACCTGCAGATGAAACCTTGTATAGAGGGATAGTTGGCTCCCTATTATACTTGACTGCAAGTAGACCAGATATCATGTATGCTACATGTGTCTGTGCAAGGTATCAAGACTGCCCTAAAGAGTCTCATTTGACAGCAGTCAAAAGGATATTGAGATATCTAAAGGGCACTCCTTATCTAGGCCTCTGGTACCCTAGGAATGGGGATTTTGATCTAACCGGTTATTCAGATGCAGACTTTGCAGGATGCAAAGAAGACAGAAAAAGTACTTCTGTAACCTGTCAATTCCTAGGTGGAAGACTGATTTCATGGAGTAGCAAAAAGCAAACAAGTGTGGCTATCTCCACTGCAGAATCAGAGTATGTGGCTGCAGGAAGTTGCTGTGCTCAACTTCTGTGGATATAACATCAGCTTGAGGACTATCGATTTCAGGTAAGTAGAACTCCACTCTTTTGTGATTCTACAAGTGTCATATCAATTGCACATAACCCTATTTCTCATAGTAGAACTAAACATATAGAGATAAAATATCATTTTCTTAGGGAGCATGTAGAGAAAGAGGATATTTTACTAGAATATGTTAAAATAGATAATCAACTAGCTGATATGTATACTAAGCCCCTAGAAGAAACTAAGTTCAATAGGTTTAAGATTGAATTAGGAATGATAAACTTAGAGTAAGTTTATAGTATTGGAAATTGGCTAAGTAAAAAGGTGTCGACACATAGAGATATCTGTGTCGACACATCTAGAAAGTTAGTGTCGACACTTCAGAATATTAGTGTCGACACATAACAAATTGGTGTCGACACAACCAAGGTGGTGTCGACACATAGTGTTTACTCAGAATTATCTAAGTAAAGTCTCAACTAAATGTCGAGTTAAGTGGTGTCGACACATATAATCTGTTGACTAAAATTATGCCGACACATAGGTGTCGAGACATTATAAGTCAGTGTCGACACTTATTGCCAGTGTAGTCACGATTTAAGTTAGCTACCCGCCTTTTCATCTTCAAAATTAGAAAGGTATAAATAGGGTTTTGCCTTAGTCTGTCGACACGCTTTCAAAAGTTTCGAGCCAAAACTTGTGTGTCGACACCTCTCTTCTCTCCAGTCAAATTCATCAAACCCTAATGACGCCAAAGCTTGAGGAGAATGTCAACGAAGGCTACGAGCTGGTGCGCAATGCTTTTGATGATGCCGACCAAGAAATCAAGACTGTAGTAACCCTAGTAGCCGACTCAGGGTTAGAATATCTTGTTTCAGAGCCAACAAAAATTTGGAAGAAGGAAGTCTTGGAATTCCTTAATGGAGTTAAGGTAGACGACACTGGATTGAAGATCAAATCCAGGGTTCATGGTGAAAAAGTAAAGGTCTCTCCAAAAAGTCTGAGGAAAGTACTACAGTTACCAAGACCTAAAGAAGAAGATGAAGTTACTGCTTCAAAGAACAGGGAAGCTCTAACTTGGTGTGGACTAGATTCTAAGATGAAGATTGGTTCAGTCTTCAATAGAAAAGGAATGAACAGTCAGGGGAAATTCCTGTCTGAAATTATTGGGAAAGTGATATTGAGCAAGCCAGGAGGGCATGACAGAGTGTCTGCCTATATGTTTAGTATTATGACAAGGATAATCTTCAATCTGAAAACTGACTGGTCTTTAGTAGTTTTTGAGAAGATTAAAGAAAGCCTAAAGAAGCCAAACTTGGGCAGGATCATAAGTCTATACCTTGCTGGAAGTATTCCAGAGATAATGAGTCAAGCAGCTGGAACAAAAATCAACCATATGAGAAAGATGGATATGAGGATTTTCTCCAGGTGTGACAGGGTGTTGTCTAAAGAGATGCCAACCCCTGAGAAGATAACTTCTGAGAAAGTAACTTTACAAAAGAAGAAGAAGAAGTCTGCCCCAGTGGCTCAGGATCCATCCAGCAGCTCTAAAAGTGAAGAGCAAGTTGTCTTCACACCTGATGAGCATGAAGAAGAGACTGTTGAGAAGTCTACTGCTCAATAAGAAGTTGTTGAAATCCAGGGGGAGCTACCTCAAGCTAGCCCCATACACAAGGATCACATCCAGGGGGAGCAACTAGTTGTAGAAGAACCAACTACACTAGAAAGTGAACAAGCAACCAACATCATCCTAGAGGTAATCACTGAGCTTAATGCTTTAGATTTTCCTTTAGAAGATACTGATTTGTCTGATGTTTATCAGCAACCACAGACTGATACTCAAGTTCCAGAAGTTGTCATGGAAGACACTTCTGTTACAGCTCAAGTTGTTACTGATCCAGTGGAAGATGAGCACAGAATTTCTCCTGCTCATTCTCCACAAGAATACACCATGGAAGATTTATTTCTACATCTGGATCAAGAAGATTTTGACAAGGACAATGCTGCTGCTGAAGAGGAGAATGCTCCAATTGAGGGGGAGCAAGTGCCAATTGTTGAAGAGCCTGCAAGGCAAGAAACTGAGTAAGCACCAGAAGTGCAGAAGGAGTTACCTCCAAGCCCTAAGGAGAGGGTAGACATAGCCAGCTCCTCAGCATCTGAAGATGAGGAGGCTAGAAGAGCTAAGAAACAGAAGTTTCAGGTCTTCAAAAGGAGGAGCCAAAATTATAAGAGGGCCTTACAAACTGTTGCTCCACAGCCTATATCACTACCAGCTCCTACTATTGATTATAGTGCACTGATGGTTGCCATGCAAATCAAGCTGGATGAGCACAGAAAAGCTATAGAAACTTATGTGGATAAGGGTCACAAATCTCTCCAATTTGATTTGACCCAGGATATTAAATCCATAAGATTTGAGATGAATCTTAATAAGAAAGAGATGACTGACTGCTTCCACAAGGGTGGGAATGCAGTAGTCTATCTTGCTACACATCAGGAAAAGATAAAGGCTCAAGTAGATGACATAGCACAGAAGCAGGGGTATGTTCTAGAGAACCAAATAAGAATGAATGACAATTTGACACAATCTCACAATGCTATTGTCACAGAAATGAAGAACATTGCTGCTGGCCTGACAACTTCTACTGCTACTGCTATGACAGCTTTTGATAAAGCACTGCAAGAGAGCTTAACTGATATTACAACTACTATTCAAGACTCTCAGAAGCTTATCTCTGAAAAACTCCAAAAGTTAAGACCTTTCTACAGGGATGGAGTCAATTATCTCAATGCCCAAATAAGATTTCAAAAAGATGACTTAAGGGATCACATAGAACGAGAAGTCATAAAGGGGGAGAGGGTCTTAGTCAAAGCTGGCTCTGACCATGCAAAATGGGTTTCTAATTCCATCAGAGCCACTCTTGGTTATCCTCCTCTTTGTGATGATGATAATGTAGCAGAATCTGGAATTAACTCTGCCTATCTTGGAGGTGAGCAACCAGAAGTAGCTCAAGTAATCTATCCTCCACCAGATTTTGACATGATCCATGCTGACATACAGTCCATGTATAGCCCACCTGGGGGTAAGGACAATGTCATAATAGAGAAAGTTGTTCAGCCTGTCTCTAAAGCTTTACAGGAAGCCATCTTGAAGGAGCAAGCTGAAGAAGAAACTAGATTGTCAAAGAAGAGGTTCAGGGAGCAAGCTGAACAAAGACCTGACTTTGAGCAGTGGAGCCCCACCTCTAGGAACATTATTTTGACTGCATGGAAAGCAGCAAAGGATAACATCCATGACAGGAATAAATGGTTTTCTGAAGCTGAATGGAGAAAGCATGAGTCAAGACAGGAGGCTATAGTTCAATACAGAAGAAAGGCCAAGATGGGAAAGCTACCTCCTACTACTCTGGAGCCTAGCAAGTACTTTCCCAAGCCGTATCATTACTTTGAAAGGCAAAAGATTAAGGCTGAGGAACTTAAGAAGAAAGATCTGAAAGGCAAGAAGCCTGCTGATGCTGAAGTTACTGAAGCTCCTGTTCAAGCCAAAGTACAAGCTGACAAAGGAATAGTGATCAAGGAGCCTGAACAGAAATAGAATTAGAATTTTCTTAAGTTTACTATGTAATCTTTTGATGATAACCATTCTGTAAACTTTTGAAATATGTGTATGACAAAGTATTGGAACAATGTGCTGTGTGCTAAATTTGCTATATGATAAATTTATTTCATAATTGTTCTGTGATGATATCTATGTGTACATGATTGTTTAATACATGTTTGTGTATGCCCTGCTATATATAATCCTGCTTTACATCATTTTGTAATTTTATTATGAATGGTGTATATCATTGACTAAGGGTTATGACTTCTCCAAATAGGGGGAGATTGATGGGTACATTGGTTTAAATGTACCTGATTTGAAGAAGCCTCACCCAACTCAATGATATACATCAAAATGTATTTGATGTGTTTTTGAGTTACTTGTGCAGGTTAAGTATTTGCAGGAAATGATGAAAAAGTTTCTAAGTCCATGTGTCGACACCTAGAGGGAAAGTGTCGACACTTAAGAAGACTTGTGTCGACACCCAGGCAAGCAGTGTCGACACTTGGAGTCATTGTGTCGACACCAGGGATGCTGAGTCGACACCAGACAGAAAGTGTCGACACAAGGAGCTGTGTCGACACTCAGTGAAGAAAAGACAGTGCAGCTGTGTCGACACTTAGCAGTTGTGTCGACACCCAGAAAAACCGTGTCTACACCAGAAAGTGTCGACACTTGAAGATGTGTCGACACTCAACAAAAGTCAGCAGAAACTAAGTACAAGTGTCGACACCCAGAACAATGTGTCGACACTCAACAGAAGAGTCAACACTTGAAGTAAGTGTCGACACCCAGAACAATGTGTCGACACTTAGCAGAAGAATCAACACTGGAAGTAAGTGTCGACACCCAGAACAATGTGTCGACACTTAGCTGAAGACTCAACACTTGAAGAAAGTGTCGACACAAGGAGCTGTGTCGACACTTAGCAAAGAACAGCAAAGTTCAACAAAATATTCTAAGTACAAGTGTCGACACTAAGGAGTTGTGTCGACACTCAGCCAGAGTCTCGGTAGAAGAAGAATGTGTCGACACCCAGAGCAATGTGTCGACACACAGCAAGTATCAACACTGAAGACATGTGTCGACACCAAGAAGAAGTGTCGACACTCTGCGAGTTCAACACATGAAGATGTGTCGACACAAAGTTGTTGTGTCGACACTTAGAAGAGTTCAGCAAAATTCTGAAGTACAAGTACTTGTGTCGACACCCAGAGCAATGTGTCGACACTCAGCAAGTATCAACACTGAAGACATGTGTCGACACCAAGAAGAAGTGTCGACACTTAGCGAGTTCAGCACATGAAGATTTGTCGACACAAAGGTGTTGTGTAGACACTTAGAAGAGTTCAGCAAAATTCTGAAGTACAAGTACTTGTGTCGACACTAAATTTCAGTGTCGACACATGAAGAAGAAGTAGTGTCTAGATACAAAATCTACAACACAAGGAGTTGTGTCGACACCTTGTAGACTAGTGTCGACACTTAGACAACTTGTGTCAACACTTGATCTATAAGTATCGACACTTACAGACAGTTACAAAATTTTCAAGAACTGACTGGATGACTTGACAGCTGCCATTCCAGCCGGTCTACAGCACCTGTCAGAGTTGTCAGAATTCAGTTATGAACCGGACCAGCCGGTTACCATGAAGAAGGCCTATAAATAGGCTTATGCTGTCTACAGAAAGTTGTTGTTGAAGAGATTGAACACAAGTCCAAGTTCAGATTAAAAAGGAAGATCTAGCTATCAAGTGAAGATCTAAGAAGTTGGAGAGAGAGAGCTCCATCCAAGAAATCAGCTGTTGGAACCAGGCTGAGAAGAAGGGTTCAGATTCACTCTGAATCTTAAGTAGCAGAGATCAAGGATCAACTGCAGAAGGAGTCAATCTTATTGAGTTCTACTTTCAAGAAGCTTTGAAGAAAGCTAAGTCAGATTGATTTCAGCTGAGTTCTTCCAAGAACTCATCAAGAAACTCACAACTCCCCTCTCTTGTCTCTGGGTTGCTGAGTTAACAATTTTGTATTCATTTTATCTTGTAGGATCCTTTGGATCTGAGTCTTGTAAGCCTGCAATTATAAAGGCTGAGTGTAGGGCTTGAGAGCCTGAGTGTATGAGATTGAAATCTCTGAGTGTAGGCCTTGGTGGCTGAGTGTAGGCCTTTGAGGCTGAGTGTAGGCTTTGTGAAGAAGCTGAGTTGTAGGGCCTTGGGCCTGAGGTGTAGGAACCAGTTTTGGGTTCTGAGATAGTGGAGGAGTTTGGCTGAATCTAGTACACTGCTAGATAGGCGAAGGGTGAAAGTGGATGTACCCAAACCTTGGGGAACCACTATAAAACAGTGTGTCTTCTGTGTGGTGTGGTTTGCTGTGAATGCTGTGTGATTGCTGTGAAATAGTAGATAGAAATCTGTGTTAAATACTAATTGCTGCCATATAAAGTTAAAAATAATTTGGTCACCTATTCACCCCCCTCCCTCTAGGTGTTTAGGTACTATATCTTTCACTCCTGATTCCCAATATGAATCTTAACATAGCAGATCCTATCCGCGCACATCGAACACCCATTGGGCAACAACACATCGAACTTATCCTTCGCCATCGAAGAAGGGACTCCAATGCGTGATTTAAATCCTTCAGACAAGAAGGAGTGTGAAGCTCCCGTATCGAAGAGTGCTCTTGCTGGATTTTCACAAATCAAAACAAATCCTAAACAAGCAGTGGTAAGGTAACATGTGCATAACAAGTATTTAAAGAAATTGACTTGCTATAAAGTAAACCGTACCTGTCACCACATCAGCCTGTTTGATGGCCTCCTGTTGGCCAAGATTATAGACCCTTGCTTGGGCCGGAGCATAGTGGGACGCGGTTGACTCCACCGCCTTACCCTTCTCTTCGTAAGTAGCTCCCGACTTCCTTTCGGACTTGGGACGTCCGCTCCGACACTCACGAGCATAATGCCCCAACTTCCCACGGTTGTAACATGTGCCAGGGGTCTGACCCGTAGTCTCCCAAGAAGCACCAGTTGAGAGGGCTAGACCCGAAGTCCTAGCTTTCTTATTCCACTTTCGGAACACAGATTTTGAGGTGTTCGGCCCTCTGGACTCCGACCTCTTCACGCCCAAGCTTTTCTTTGCCTGCACATTCTTCATGTCCTTCTCCAAGGACCGGGCCGTGTTGACCAAGGTCAATAAACCCTGCGTCATCGGCCCCGAGAGTAGTAATCTCAACTCATCTCTCAACCCTTCGTAGAATCGATTCGTCTTGCGCTCCTCATCCGCAATGGTGGAGCTAACATATCGACTCAAACAGGTAAACTCATGGAGATATTCATCCACGGTACTGTCTCCTTGTACCAACTTCAGGAACTCATTCTCCAACGCTATCCTCTGCGACGAAGGGAGGTATCTAGCCAAGAACAATCTCGAGAACTCCTCCATCGAGACATCAACAAGTTGCCTACCTCTCAATAAGTGCAGCTCCAATCCTTCCCACCACATTCTCGCTTCACCGTCCAGAAGGAACATAGCGATGGCGGTCATTTGCCAATCCTCCGTCTCCATTGCTGTCATGACTCTCTTCACCCTGGAGAGCCAGTATTCAGCTTGAGATGGGGTTCCCAACCCCGAGAATACCGGAGGGTTAAAGCTCATTACATGCTTAAGCTGCCTCTCAGTTGTTCTCCTTGGCACCAACGGCTCCACTACCACATGTTCCACTCTCCTCGGCTCAACCTCTGGAAGAGGTTCCTGCTCCATCGCAGGAGCGGGCTACTGCGTTTGCCTTGCAGGCTGCACATTTATCACGACCAACACTGCTTCGGCCACCAATCGTATGTTCTCAGCCGATAGAGGTGTTGTAGGAGCAACATATGGTGCACTGCTAGCCTCAGAAACTCGACGTTCCGATGGCCCAACACCACTTCTGGTCACCTATAGTGGTACAAAACACCGTTAAGCGACCAAATAAAATTTCAAACAGCAATTATAGGAACACATAGTTTCCTCAAACACGTGTATTTTCATTCCTATATGGACATTCATGGGTTCTTTTACTGTTATAACGATGACGCACACAATATGCTCACCACCCCTTAAAAAGAATTCGTTCACGAATTCATGTTAAGCCCGACCAAAACCAGTAGTCTGATACCAAATTGTAACACCCCCTATCCGTCGCATAACATATAGCAGTAGGTCCGGCCGGGGCCCGATGCCATATACTACAGACAGACCTGGTGGTTACTCATGAAAACCATCCAACCAATCATTACGTCCTACACAGAGCATTCTAGCGGAAGCAGATTAATAAGTTGCAATAAAGAACCCAGCACTGAAGCATGAATGTCCACTAATACCAAATAGGAATGTTGTACATACACACGTACAGGCCTTAAGGCCTTACAAAATGGTTCGCTTGATATTACATGATTTACAAACCACGGCACGCAGGCCGGTCGTACATGAGTAAAAACAGTAAACACTCCAATTAGGCCTTCGAGGGCCGGCTTCGCAATTTGGGCTTTAGCCCGCTATTGACCGCTTGGTCCAGCAGCACCTGCAAGCAACAAACCACCGCACGGTGGCAAAACAAAGGCAACGGTCTGCAATGCTGACCAAATTATAACGATCCCGCCCCCAACTCGGGGTGGCGATGCTCCTTCCCTGCAATTCATTAGCATAAGCGAGCAATATAACAACTCATTGCATCACAGGCGTTGGCACGCATTGCCACACGCCCCGTGCTCTCAGGGCACATTCTCGGTGATCGCAGTCTAAGCCGCTAACTCACCACCATCTCCAGGACGACAATATCTCATGAGAAAATTGGTCTTTTAGGCAGATGTTACGACACTTTAATGTCATCAACAGCCTATGTCACGACACTTTAATGTCATCGACAGAAAGACCCGACCTCAATGCCCTCAGAATAAAGCAGGAACGGTTCCCACTCAACCCGTTGCTCACTTGCCACGACACTTAAATATCATCGACACAAGTTAAGTTTCCCCGAAGCCCGTGAATCGAACGTACAATTTTACATAACCCAGTTATGTACAAGTTGGCTCCTAGGCCCGCAAGTTGGCAAGATCACGCATCCGCCCAATTTTCTGGGTGCACCTTTGGGTTAATCCCCAAGGCTCCCTATTGCAATCTACCACGTAGAAAACCCGAAAAACAATCAATCGTGCGGAGTCTTCTCCAGCATTTATGCAATGCAACATCACCGATCCAGACCAACATGTCCGGGTAGGCTTCACACATCATGCCTATATCCGTTCTCGCTTACGGACTATAAACAACGGGGACTTTACATATCTAACCGAAGGAATGCCTCCAACTCACCGCAAACTCGCGAGAGCGGGCTTCCTATGCAAAGAAGGAGAGCTACACATGCTCAAGAAGAGAATCGTTACCCTAGCGTTCTTCTTTGGCGCCATAGAAAAGTAAGAGGATGAAAAGCACCGCACTAGCTTTGCCTCCGTGGATCCGGAGTCGGCTCGCGATTTGGAGTTTCGAAGCTCCTCCAATGGCCGGATCTAACTTCTTCTTCGTTCCTTGGCTCTCCTCTCTCTCTAAGCTTTAGAAAGATAACAACTCATGAAAAGTGAGGGTTTCTAAGGCCCAATCCAGGGTATATCCCATCAGGAATAGCCCCCAGCCGTTGGATCACCAATTAAAGAAACGAACGGCTTTAATTCGGGACTGAAATGTCCAAACTGGACCGAACACGGCATGGCACACGCCCGTGTCCAGGGTCGTGTGCCTCATTCACCGTCAAAATCGACTTGCCTGGAACAACACACGGGCATCGAACACGCCCGTGTTCGACCTGACACGCTAGTGTTCCACCTGACACGGCCGTGTGGCCAGCCATGTACCCCCTCGATTTATCCCGAAAATAAACTGAGCATTGCACGGGTTCTAGGACACGCCCGTGTCCTTGCCCGTGTCTACCTCAACACGTCTGGGCTCCAGGCCGTGTACACGGTCTCGACACTCGACACTTCGTAGAGCGAAGATCGTCGACCTGACGACATGGCCTTGGACACGCCCGTGTCCTAGGCCATGTGCCTTGTCTCGACACATCGTCGAGCAAAATTCGTCGACTCCCCGGGACGAGTGTTGACACGGGTCGACACGCCCTGCGACACGCCCGTTTCGCAGGCCGTGTGCCAAGTCTCGACACTTCGTCAAGCGCAGAGTGTCGACTTCGCGGCCTGAGTGTCGACACGAGTCGACACGCCCTACGACACGCCCGTGTCGCAGGCCGTGTGCCCAGTCTCGACACAATGTCGAGAGCAAAATGTCGACTTCGCCGGCTGAGTGTCGATACAAGACTGACACGCCCTGGGACACGCCCATGTCCCAGGCCGTGTGCCTCCTACCAGAACCCAAAACTGGCCCAAAACGTCCCCCGTCGCTCTTTTGAGTTTCGGGGCGTTACAGTTAATAGGCCTATATTTTCTGCTCCTCCAGAATATTTTGAAGGACCACCTCTAGTACACTTTGAAGGACCTCCTCCAGATTACTATGAAGGTCCCCCTCCTGATGTCTATGAAGAAGTATGGGAATCTAAACAAACAAGTATGCCTACTCATCCTCCAAAAGTTCAGAAAGCAAAGAGAAGAAAGTATGGTGATGGATCTTCTGCAAGTAGATCAAATCCACATCCAGAAGCTGAAGGGAAAAGACCCCAAGAATATACTGAAGTTTGGAGTCCAACCTCCAAATCCCTTATTTTGGAAACTCTAAAGTTAGTAGTTGACTTTAATGAGAACAGAAGCTTGCATTACAACCAAGATGAATGGGCGTTTTATGAGAAGTCTCTTACAAAGAGACGGATTTATGATAGAATATATGACAAAAATAATCCTAAGGCTCCACCTAGACCACCTAAGTACTTCCCCAATCCATTCAGTTATCAAAAGAGACAACAAGAGAAGCTTGAGAGTCAAGGAAAGTAACATTCATAGGATCGGTAAACTAAAGATATTGAAAGTTCATTTTTGAAATTATAGAATTTAATTCTCTTGGACAATTTTCTGCTTATATGAACTTCTAATTCTGATCTGATTTTTTATATATTACTGCATTTCTTCCATTTTCATGATATTAGTATCTTTATGTGTTTTTCTCTTAATGTAATTCACCTTAGTGTAGAGGGTTCTGACTTCTACAAATAGGGGGAGATTGTTGGGTATTGCATCCACAATAGCCCAGATTTGTATGAAGTCACCCTTAAACTAAGATGAATTAAGTTTGTATTTGATGCTCTTTTTGTTAAGTGTTTACAAGACTTAATTGCTAAGTGTAGACCAATGTCAGTCTACAATGAGTCTCCAAACACATGATCATACAATGTAATCCATCATTATGTGATCCATAGTGTTGACTCATGTGTAGCCTCACTATTGGGACACACTTCCTTTTCAAGCACTAAGGGCAAGAGAAAAGATGGATGCTGATTTTAATGAAGAATGAAGATTTTAAGTTTTTCAGAATAAGTCTAAGTCTTTTTATCGAGTACTATAGTTGTACTCGAGAAGGATTTATGATATTTCTCGAGTAAGACTTGTCTCAATTTAGAGTGGCAGAAGTTGTTCTCGAGAAAGCTTCTTGATGTTATCGAGAAGGGCTTTTATTCTCGAGTAAAATATGACATATCTTCTCGGGTTGTTTATTTTCCAGATAAATATTTTTCTAAGTCTTTTTCTCGAGAAGAATGAAATTATTCTCGAGAAGACTATCTTTTGTTCTCGGAATGCAGAAGGTATTTGTCGAGACCCACTTTTCTCGAGAGCCAGACTTTTGTTCTCGGGATGATTATTTGTTCTCGAGTAACAAAATGTTTCTTCTCGAGAACAAAACATCATTTTTCTCGAGTACATCTATCATTCTCGAGACTGCTGATTTCCACCTCCACATATTTTTTCTAAGTATTTTTCTCGAGACAGCTTTATGTTCTCGAGTACAAAATGTTTCTTCTCGAGAACTATAAACGATTTTTCTCGAGTACTTTACTTCTTTCCCGAGAATGCTGTTTTCTCCCTCCACACTCTTTTCTCTAAGTCTTCTTCTTGAGAACTTCCTTATTGTTCTCGAGAACAGAATTCATTTGTTCTCGAGTAAAAATCTTCTTCTCGAGAACACCCGGTCTGTTTTTCTGAAAATTTCTAAGTCCAGACAAACGTGTATTTAAAATATCATTAATGCATGATTGGTCCACGTGGATGTCATTAATGCTGTTTATGACCGTTAGGGTAATCCTATATAAGATCTTGTCATTTTCGACCAACCTTAACAAGAAATAAGAAGAATTACAGCTACCGTAAGAAGTAATTCCAAGATTTCTGAATCCGACATTTCATTCCAAATCATGAGCCGGCGATCATCATCTTCATCGCCTAAGCGCTTTCGATCCAGATCGATTCAGAGAATTTGATTCACAGATCAAGATTCTTTTCAAACGACAGTTCTTCTACTTGATCGTGTGAGTCTAGAGAATTTCAGATCCAGAGATATTGTCGATTCTTCTTCAACAAATTCTGATAAAGCCGCAAAGTTCAAAAGAAAGTAGAACAGGCAAAAACATTTCATATCTGAGATCAAATGACTGTTTGTATTTATTTATTTCATTGTATTCTTATAGGAGATCTTTCTTCGAGTTGTAGGAGTTGTATTCTCCGAGTTATTATAGGAAGTTTTATCTTCCGAGTGTAGATCCAGTTTTCGGATCGAGTTGTCAGAACATTGTTCCGAGGTGTAGGATTGTTTTCAATCCGAGATTAGTGGAGTTGCCGAGTCTAGTGCTTTGCTAGATCAGTGAGTGGAAAGTGGATGTACCCAAGGTTGGGGAACCACTATAATTCTTGCTATCGTCTGTGATTGCTTGGTTTGGTTTTCGGTGCATAGATCATTAAATTTTTTATTCCGCAAAAAGACGCACAACTCACCGATTCACCTCCCTCTAGGTGATGGTAAGACAACTTAAAAAATTTTCACAGTGTGGTCGAGAACAGAATGTCCAATGATCTTCTGTTGTCGGTAAGTATCCTCCTGACCCTGAAGCATTGATTGCCAATTCCTGCACTGATGACAAAGGAATCTTGTTGCGTTGTGTACATGCCTTTTAAGTCTTCCTCCCCAAAGTTAATGGAGGTATCCGTTAGTGGCTGCAGGTTTTTTGGTTCCTTCTTAAGAAAGGTGATAGAGAGGACATGGAAGGATGAGCTGGTTATAGTCCCGACCTTCCTGACTATTCTCTGCCCCTTACACATCTTGGCGCTCCGGGAACTGATCCCGCCCAGTTGGTATGATGGGGGACCTATTGGGTACTTGGTCTTGCATGTTCCTCCCCAAATGTACCTTTTGAATGAGGCGCTCAATCTTTCTTTTATCCCGGTATAGTCCTCTGTGTTGTCCTGCAGTCCTTCATGGCCATGAGTACCTACGTTCCGACAATATTTAGCGGGGTGAATTCCCGATGCCGGTAGGAGCCTTGATCATTGCGAGGATTGTTGCGGCGGTCATCATTTTGGTGGTGTGCCAAGTGTGCAGGATCCTACTCCCCTTCTGCTTGGAAGACCGTTCAAATTGTTGGTGGTTAGCCTCGATGGCTTTGTCAGCCATGAATTTGGCTTCGACGCAGTGAACGAAGTCTATGCAGCTTGGATCTATTTCTCACATTATCCCGGAGTAGAGTCCACTCAGGCGGAGTCCTCTGAATAAGACTCCGCGAAAGAGCTCTATGTTGGCTCATGTGATTTGTTGCGCCTCGGAGGTGAAGCGGCAGAAGAACTCCTTGAATGATTCTCCCTCATTTTGGAAAATTACGAAGAGGTGAGAGGGGTCTCTGATGATTTGACAGTTGTCTATGAATTGGTTGATGAAGAGGCGGGTGAGCTCACCAAAGTGGTTGATCTCCCCTTCCCATAGGGTGTGAAACCACATGTGTTCTTGTGCCTTCAAAGTCATCAGGAATACTTGGCACAACAATTGATTAGGTGCGTTGAAGAGGCATATGATCATCTTAAGTGATTTACGTGCTCCAGGGGATCTTCCATCCTGTCAAAGGCCACAAAGTGCAAAAGCTTAAATCCGTGTGAAACATTGTATGCTAGCACTTGAGGGGCGAGTTGGAACCCATGGTGGAAGGGGCTTCGCTCTTTCACGGTTCGGCATCACTCTTTCATGGTTCAACGTCGTTCCTGTGAGTACCCTTCCTTGATCATATCCCTGACCACCTAGTGAGTGAGCCTATGGTCATCTTACCGGGCTTCCACATCCCCTAGGTGAGGGTTAGGTTAAACGTCATCCTGCGACTTTGGCCTTCGGATGATATGCATAGAACTTGCCTCAACAGAGAGTTCTTTGGCGGGGGTTCCTCAGGGCGTGCCTCACCCTAATGTGGGACATGCTCCTGCGCTACTGGCAGTCATGCTGTACATGTGGTAGCTACATAGGGAGGATTGGACACTCTTATATCCTGTAGGAGGGTGAGTACTTCTGCTTCGCGTTCTACCACTAGTCGTACTAGCTGCTCCACTGAGTCCGCAAACGCGATGATTGTGGAACTATCCAGTAGTGGAGTGTTGTTTACAGGTGGGCTTGCAAGGGATATTCTGGTATGCTCTTCCGAGGTCGGGACGTTTGCAGTGCGAACACTCCTTCTTGTCATTACTACTTATTGGGGGATGTTGAAACTTATCAAAGCTTTTGGGAACACCATCCTACAACCAACACCAAACTGTTATGGGTCACCTGGTTTTTCCACGATCCGAAGAATTTGAGAACCTTAGCTCTGAAATGAATCGAGCACGCAAACATTCAAATAAAAACAACAGCAAATGACAAAAGGATTTTTTGACGTGGAACACTTGGAAAGGGTGATAAATCACATGGTCGGATCTGTGCCGGGCCAAAATCCACTAGATCGCTGGAGTTTACAAGAGTTTGAGATTGACTCCTCGGAGGGTGTAAGCCCCCTCTCTGTTACAAGTACAAGGTATGAAAAATGATTAAAAAGACGCTAAGTCCTCGGGGCCTCGATGGAAGCGATCCAGTTTGGAAGATTTCAAAGTCCATGTAATCTCGATGGAAGCGGTCCGACTGGGAAAAAACTCTAAGACTACGGAGTCTCGATGGAAGCACTCTTGGGGAAGCGGAGCCTTGGTGGGAGCTCTCTCGAGGAGAACTTCGTGCCTTAAAAGTTTGATAGAGCCTTTGCACTATAAGGGGAGCAGAGTGAATTTCTGAGCGGAGGATCGGTCTAAGTACACGACCTCGCTAGAAAACCTCAGAGCTCTTTCTAGTCCTTGGAGTTGCATGTCTTCAAATGAAGGCTTGGGGGCCTCTTTATAGTCTTCTGGAGGGATAGTTCGGCAATTGTGTCATGACAGAATTTGTGCTGGCGAATGTCGTCACTCCGTTTCGGTCATATGAATAACTGATTTTAGCAAAAAGGACAAAGTGCCCCCTGGGCAGTCTGGGCAGCCCGAGCGGGATGCCAGGCGACGACGACAGTGAGCACACATGCAGGCAATGACGGGCTTCGTTCGCGCGTGTGAGGAAATAAGTGTGTGCGCGAGCGAAGTCTTCCATCGCAGAGGCGGTGGTGAGTGCGTGTGAGTGAGGCGCGCATGCCTACGCGCTGTGCGTGAGTGCCCATGTGTTGTATGTGCGAGTTGGGAGTGCTCACGCAGTGCGGGTGGGCTGCATGCATGTATCTGAAGTGCGCGTGTGCGCCACACTGGTGCGTTGTGCTTGGGTGTCCATGTTGTAAGACCCCCCTCTCCCGAAACACAAAATAGGTCGAGGAGAGTATTATGCCCAAAACAGCCGTCATGCGGTAGCGTTAGCACACTGGCTAACCTGTACTACAAGACGCCTATCCTGTCGGATTAACATACATCAATGCCAACCCATCATAAAGAATAAATAGAAGTCAAAATTGCACACTAGTTTATAAGTCCATAAATACAACCAATAAAAGAAGCATCCGAGGCTCCTATAATATCAGAGTAGAAAAGGCCAAAAGGCTATAATATGAAACTCCCAAAACTCACATCAGTCACGGACTTCAGCGATGGTACCGTCACTTCAATCCCTGTCGCCCTGGCCTGGCTACCCTCCTTCATGACTTGCTGCTGCTCTATCTGCGAGGTTTCCTCCGAAAAAGGAAGATGTAGCAACCGTTTGTCAAAAAGACTAAGTGTCTATCACATCCGCTCCCCCGACGACTCTTAGGCACCGGGCAGAGAATTGAAAAGGGTATAATATATATATATATAAACAGTACTACAAATAGGTGGTGTAGGATTAATCAATATCAGTGTATACCAAAGTAATTACAACAAATGAGTATAACAATCAACACTAGTAGTTCTACCATCAACAATAGTATATAATATGAATCTACAACAAAAAGTGACTTAACTTATATGAATGCACATACATACATATAAGTTAAGGATCAGCTCAACAGTGTTAAATTTTCTCAAAGTGGTCTGCAAGATAGCCTAAAGCCAAATTAATATTCTCAGAACTATCCAGTTAACACCTTGATTATGCGGAAGCCCAAAGAGCAAGATTAACATCAAATGCACATGGAAGAACAAGCAGATCTTATTAATATTCACACTTCTTTACAGGGCGAGGTATATATAACGAGACATGATTTCGCTAGTACACAAGCTAAAGACAGAAAGCACAAAACAAGTCGGACGGACAGCAATGGAGACCGCCGAGACCGCCCAGTTCGCTAAGATCGCCGGAGCCTCCCGAACTGCTGCTGTTACAAGCCGAATAGAGCACGGCGTACGCCGAGACCGCGGGGTCGCGCAGACACACCGTTATTCACTAGCTGCTGATGAACTTAAGAACAGACCGCCTACCCGCCTGAGACCAGCAGACATGTTTGTGGAACTTGGAAATGCTGAAGCAGAGGACCACTGATAAGCCGCAGAAGCAACCAGCTGAGAACGCAGAGACTGCATAGTTCAATGTACTTGACCGAAGTCAAAACCAAACTCCTGACTCCTTGAAGCTAGCCGCGCGACCTGCATACATCAAACCGTCAGCTCTACTCAACCCGCGCAGACAGGGAAATCTAGACAGTAGCAAATGACCAAGCCCCACTTACTGTTCACACAGTTACTATAGACGTGCTGAAAGTCCACCTAGTGTCAACTATGTGCACCTATGGGGGGGGGGGGGAATAGGTGACGTGTAGCGCTTTTGCGGAATTTATAATAGTACCTGCACAATAAAGATAAACAGCACAGCACACAGAAAACACAGGCAATTTATAGTGGTTCCCCGACTTGGGTACATCCACTTTCCCCCTTCGACCTAACTCCCAACAAGGGACGACTCGGTCACTTCTCCAACAGGATTGAAATCCAATCCTTGCACTATCGGAAGGAACCCTTCCACACGTAGGAGTCAACACTCCCACAAACCGGGTTGCACCCAACCCTTACAACACGGAACAATCGTTCCTTTACAACAAAAGTAAAATAGAATGTACACGAGATACAAACTTCGTTTGGAGACTACGGTGTTCCTCTTCGTTAGACGACGTGTTCGTGAAGTCAACGAAGAGTCTACAACCTTGGTCTCTCTTGGAAAGGATCTCCCCGGAACTGGCGGCGGCAAGAAGAGCGGCGGCTTTCTTCGGGATCGGCGGCTATGATGATGAGCGGCTGCTGAACTTAGAGATCCAATCTTCGTAGCGAAGCTAGCTTAGTCTTCCAACGGTCACACGAGGATCGGTCGTCTCGATCGATTCAGATGGGGAAGTTTTTCCCGATCAACAAATCGAGAGACAAGAGATCTCTGGATAGACACGTGAGACTCAAAGCTTTGCTAAGCTTCTGTCACCGGAGATCGGGAAGAGAAGCGATCAACAGCGGCGACCAACTTATCGCGAGCGGCGGTGGCGACGGCGGAGCGGAAGCGACAATTTAGGGTTTTCCCGTGCTCGCGTATTTCTTATTTTATTACCTGCCTACTGTTCAAAAATACCCATGTATTTATACACTGTAGACCCATACAATATGACCATTGTGGGTCCCACACGTAGACCCCCGAAATCCGGTTCAAACTAGTCCAGCGACAGAAACCGGTCCAGCAGCATCCAGAGAAAACGACAAGTAAAATTCGTCGAGAATCATTGGTGATTCTCGACGAATCGGCGAGAATCAGTTAACGATTCTCGACGATTCGTCGAGAATCACTAATGATTCTCGACAATTCCCTTGTTGATTCTCAACGATTTTCACTTGGTATTCACGACCTGCTTAGCGACGGGTTCGGCGAGAATCATTAGTGATTCTCGCCGAATCTTACTTGGCACCATTTTAATGTAGCCGGAAGGAGTCGGCGAGAATCACTAATGATTCTCGACGATTCGGCGAGAATCACTAGTGATTCTCGCTGAATCGGCGAGAATCACTTGGTGATTCTCGTCGACTTTTACTTGGAGGAATTTTCGTCTTTCCACCCAAGTGCTGCTCCTTGACCCATCCTTGCTCCTTGTCTTCTCTTGCATAAACATGGCCCTGTACTTGAAAGTAAGTGCACTCCAATAGAGAGAGTACACGTAGGCCAACACACTGATCTGCTCAACGAGGGATTACGTCGTGCAGACCCGTGTATATTGACCTACTGCACCCTGACATTGGTGTGCACTTAGCGTGGAAGAACTGCAAGCACAACTTAAGAAGTTTCATCAAATACCTTGTGAATTCATCTTAGCTTGACAGGTGGCTTCCTCAAATCCAGGTGATTGTGGATACAATACCCAACAATCTCCCCCTATTTGACGAAGCCAAAACCCTACTAGCTAAGATGAATAACACTAATCAAATAATAAAAAACAGCATTCAAAAGTTAAACATGCAGCACAAGAGAATATAAACAACCAGATCAGGACTTGAGTCATTCACATATTCAAATACAAATGTATATATATATATAATCTCAGAATTGTTCATATCATAACAACAAGCATTAACTGTTCTTAGGAGAGAATGACAAGCTACAAGTTGTTGACTATCTTTCCTTAGCTAAGTCATCCTTGAGTTTTTGCGCCAAAAACTTCTTCCTTTGTCTCTCCATGTACTCTTTAGGCTTCAGGTAATATCTGGGAGGAGGAACTTTATCTGCATCCGTGTTGTTTCTAAAGAAGATGTTTCATTTCGCTTCATACGTCTTATGCATCTCCCATTCATACTGGCTGTATACCTCCTTTCGATTGATTTCCCCCTGTTCCTGTAGCCAGAAGGTGTCCAAGATGATATTCTTTGAAACTGGACTCCACGTTTCATTTCTTACTTCCTCCTCACTCAGTCGAGTTCTCTTTTCAGCCTGTGTCTCCTTGGAGGTCCCTTCTTGAGCTTTTCTCTTGCCCCTGGCTTTTGCTAGGGCCTCTTGGTCAAACATGCTCATCAGTTTAGCTTTGGAAATAGCCCTAGCATCAGCTTCACTTATAGGAACATCTGCAGCACTTGCACCTATTCCCTCAGCAGCACTTACTCCCGCAGCAGCCATGGAAGTCTCAGGAGCATGAATACCTGCAGGATTGTCAGGCAAAACGACGCCTAACGCTCCTAACGCCTGTTGAAGCATCCACCAGCAGCTCTCATAGACGTACTTGTTTGACTGTTCGAAGTTATTGATCATGACTTCTCGGAGTTCAGCCATCTTAGCAATGTATTCCTTCTCCCCCTTTTTGGCTTCGACAGCGATGAAGTTTGTATAGGAGTGTAGGGAGTCATCAATATGCTTGGTGGTCCGGGAGAATTCAGTGACCAAGGCCTGCTGATTGGCGTTGAGAGTGACCATATTGCCGTCAAACTTTTGAATGTTGTTAGCTAAAACATGTGCATTCTGATTTACTACAGCAAGAGTATCAGTGTTCGTTTTTAATCCTGCCATGAGAAGTGTGACAGCTTGGCCGGCCTCAGTGTACTTTTCTTCAAACTTCTTCTCCATCTTATCCAGTTTATGGTTGATCTCCACCATATTCTTGAGCATGAGATTTTCAGACTTCTTAATTATGTGCAGCAGTTTACTCTGAGCTTCATCAAAGGAGGCTTTGAGTTCATTCACAATGCCCTGAATGACATTTACAGTGTGAGTGGCTAGCTCATCTCGTAATGGAAGAGCCGGAGGCACTTGTGGGCCTTGCCCTTCAGCAGACGCATCTGTAGAGCTGGATACAAGCACAATCTCTAATGGAGGAATGCTGGGGGCCTCTGTAGATTTTTCTGACTCCCCCTCCACTGGTGCATGCTTGTCAGATGGAGGTTCAAAGAGATCCGGAGCCTCCAATGTGTCATGTCCCTCATTCTCGTCTTCCTGTCCGTCATCATCCATGAATTCATCTTCATCAGCAGCCCCTTCCAACTCTTTGTCAACAGTCTCTAATATAGTTGCTTCGTCTCCTTGGTCATTTCGGTTCGGGGCCTCCTCATGCTCCAGCTCAGGTTCACTTTCTTCGTGTAGATCTGCCACAACATCTCTGGCCAGCTGGGAGATGGCAGATACTACATCAGTATGAGGGGGTAGAGGCTCCCCCTCGATTCCTGCAGTCAAGGTATCAGGAACTTCATTGGGGGTGACTGCTGGAGATACTCCCTGTTGTTCTCCCACTGCAGTCGGCCCAATACGCCTCTCCCATCGGTCAAACACACTTGAATCCATCTTCTTCAAGTAGTGGAGAGGGACACCTTTACTCATGTCAAACTTGTCTCCATTTAGCTGATTTAGATATAGACTTATGATGCGGCCAAAACTCGGAGAGCCCAAGGTGTCCTTTATCTTCTCGAACAGCAACTCCCCCTAGTTGAACCTTTTACGACAGACAACAGCTATCAGGATCTTGAACATATCCGCTGAGATATGGTCATGAGAGCCTGGCTTGCAGATGAGCACCTTTCCAATTATGTCAGACAGGAGCTTCCCTTCTTCATTCATATCCTTTCTCTTTATGGACCTAGTTCCTCGTGGGAGACCGCAGAATAAGAGAGTTCTGGTTTTGTCATCGTCCTCCAGATAGTCCTCATGCTCCGAGCTAGAAAGTTGCAGGAAGCGAGTCAGCTTGTTGGCAGACAGCTTGACCTTTGCCCCGGCCACCTTGCTTTTGATTAGCGAGTCGCCATTTCGGAGTCTTGCGGTGGCGAATAACTCCAGCACCTCTTTGTCCAAGATTTTGCAAGGGTGCTCCAGGACGAATGTTAGTCCAGCCTCCTCTAGCATCAGAATGATGTTGCGGAATTCGTCCGAGGCGTGAGAGAACCCAGTCCGAACAAGCTCGCAACCAGTGACCAACCCAGCAGTTGTCCTTGGAGCCATTGCAGATCTAGAGAGAGAAGCCCTACTCTAAGCTTTAATGATCAATCAAAAGGAAAGCGTCACAAGTGATGACGTCCAAGTACGGGTGAGGAAGAGGTTACCTAAAGGCTTAGACGGAAATGAGTTGGTGGGCTTCCAGCGAGAGATATTCCTTGAGCGTCCTTTGGAAGACCTTCGGTGTAGACCTTGCGGGAAACAGCGAGGACGGTGCGGGATCCGACGAGAATCTTGCGAGACAAACGGCGGCGAAGAATCTTGCGGCGAGAAGATGATCGAGCCTTCTGCGGGTTTCGGCGAGTCGGCGGATAAGGGAAGATTCGGTGGAAGAGCTCTTGCAAGAAGATGATTCGACGAGCTTCCTGCGGGTTTCGGCGAGTCGGCGGGTAAGGGAAGAATCGGCGAAAGAGCTCTTACGGGATATCTCCTGCGAAGTGAGGCGGGATTTGTGTAGCTTGCTCCTTCGGCGGGATTCTTAAGGAAGTTGAAGGGTCGGCGAGATTCCAAGTGTATAAAGGGTCGGCGGGAATGCTTCCTCAAATGTGATTCTTCTTGATCCTTCGGCGAGAATGGGATTCTCCTTAAATGTCAAGCTCGACGAGTTAAATGGGATTCTTACGGTTTCCGTTTGTCTAAGTTAATTTGAAAGTCTTCCAACGACGTATCTTTGTTAGGTTTCAGTGAATTGATTTACGCCTGCAGACGTTAGTTCTCGAATCTACCAGTGGAATTTCTGATAACTCTTTAATGGTGTGTCTAAGGTCTATATTCATCGTGTTACCCTATCCTTGGATGTGCATACATACACGTATATACAAAGATGTATCTATATTTAAAGATATGTATATATATGTAATTGTCAATTGAAAACGACTCAAGTCTTGGAACTGATCATGAGTACCTGGGATTTTGAGAGTCATCGTTTAGTCCCACAGGTAGAACATATTAGGAGCTCAATGTGAGTATGCTCAAGTAGATATCACATCTATTATAGCAGACGCTTGTTCCAATTTAGTCTTGAGCCACCTACTGTCTGGTTCCCATCATATTCACGGGAACCTAGACTACCCTGCAAGAAAGAATTACTTTACCTTAGGAACCCAAATCATATTGGGTCCTAGATTCCTGTTAGCATAAGCACGCAACTGCCTTCCTTCAGAAAACCTGTCAGGAAGACTACCTCTGTCCCGTGAATGTGGATAAGCCCTTGCCGTGGGAACAGAGGGGTTGTGCCAACAGTCGATGGCAAAGTGCCCCACTTTGCCACAGCACCAACATGGGTGAATGTTGTATCGCCGTTTCTGACCTGATCTGGTGACTGAGGTAGTCACGGTCCTAGGTCTAACCGGGATAGAGCAAGATCTCCTCACAAAGTTTCCTCTTCCACCGTGACACGTGGAAGGGTGGAAGGAATGCACGTTGCAAGCGGCATGTGGCCGGGGAGGTGGTGCCTTCCTTTCAGGCATCCCCCTTCCTGAGGCCTCATGAAAACTTACGCCATGACTCCTAACCTCCCTATCCTATGTCCTCAGGTGGTGAGAAGTCTTCTGTGAGCTGGGACATGCAGATTCGCACCGAGTTGGGGCAGTGGCAGTGAATACAAAGGGCTCAGAATGAGCCTTAGGTATTCTCTCATGGGTGGCCTCGACGGCCCTTGCACTACGGGTGTCTCCACATGGGGACAGATCACCCTTGCAGTGACCACGACTATTCCTGTGGTCATACCTGAAGGCATGATGAGTTGCCTTCCTGCTTGGAGTGGGGGGTCGGAATACCGTTTCCCCATTTCTCCACGCATTGATAATCCGGGAGATCCACCCGTTTTCTTGCTTTCTCTTTATAGCATCAACTTTGGAAAAGTTTGATACTATTCGTTTCTCATTCTCTAGACTACTCTCTAGAGCTGAGATCTTAGAGTCCTTGACCTTGTTGGACGCCAATTGGAGAACCAACAAGATCTTCAGTCGAGCATTCTCTTGAGCTTGCTCCTCAGCAAGTAGGTTGCTTGACTGAAGGTCTTTCTTCAGAGAATCAGAATCTTCTGGAGGAAAGCAGTTCCTGTCTTCAGAAAGTTCAAAAGATTTGGGGCAGGATGAAGAAGTTACCTGCTCTTCTGTGTTATTGTCATTAGAGCCAGTGACCAATGTTTCATCCTCATCAGAGCAGCTTTCCTCACTGGCCTCGTCAGTCTCTGACACGGACACTGGAGCTCTGATGTTGTCCGAGAGATGCTTGCCTTCATCTTCAGAGGTGAGGACCCCCACATAGGCTTCCTCCTCTGGTTGACAGCATATTCCAGCTTTCTCTGACTCCCCCATCAGCTCTGAGATCATCACCCACATGGATTTAGCCGTCCTGCATTTTGCTAATCTAGAGCGAGAAGCTCCAGACCAGATATCCAAGATAATTTGACGAATCCTCTCGTCCAAGTTAAATAGTGACAGTTCCGTCTCTGACATCTCAGCAATGCACATGGGCACTTGGATCCCAGAGTCGGTGGTCTTCATGGGAATAAATGGACCCTCTTCCAGAATGAAGGATGCTCGAGGATCGATAGCATCCAAGTGAAATGACACTCTCATCCTCCAGATGGGATAATAATCCTTTGTGCATGCAGGGAGTTTGAGTGGCGATATGTCATAATCCAGCTCCATGCTTTTGACACTGGTGGCAGGAATCTACTCAAGGTGTTAGCCTTTTTGATGAGCAACCTGCTTTGATACCACTTGAAAGTCCACCTAGTGTCAACTATGTGCACCTATGGGGGGGGGGGGAATAGGTGACGTGTAGCGCTTTTGCGGAATTTATAATAGTACCTGCACAATAAAGATAAACAACACAACACACAGAAAACACAGGCAATTTATAGTGGTTCCCCGACTTGGGTACATCCACTTTCCCCCTTCGACCTATCTCCCAACAAGGGACGACTCGGTCACTTCTCCAACAGGATTGAAATCCAATCCTTGCACTATCGGAAGGAACCCTTCCACACGTAGGAGTCAACACTCCCACAAACCGGGTTGCACCCAACCCTTACAACACGGAACAATCGTTCCTTTACAACAAAAGTAAAATAGAATGTACACGAGATACAAACTTCGTTTGGAGACTACGGTGTTCCTCTTCGTTAGACGACGTGTTCGTGAAGTCAACGAAGAGTCTACAACCTTGGTCTCTCTTGGAAAGGATCTCCCCGGAACTGGCGGCGGCAAGAAGAGCGGCGGCTTGCTTCGGGATCGGCGGCTACGATGATGAGCGGCTGCTGAACTTAGAGATCCAATCTTCGTAGCGAAGCTAGCTTAGTCTTCCAACGGTCATACGAGGATCGGTCGTCTCGATCGATTCGGACGGGGAAGTTATTCCCGATCAACAAATCGAGAGACAAGAGATCTCTGGATAGATACGTGAGACTCAAAGCTTTGCTAAGCTTCTGTCACCGGAGATCGGGAAGAGAAGCGATCAACAACGGCGACCAACTTATCGCGAGCGGCGGTGGCGACGGCGGAGCGGAAGCGACGATTTAGGGTTTTCCTGTGCTCGCGTATTTCTTATTTTCTTACCTGCCTACTGTTCAAAAATACCCATGTATTTATACACTGTAGACCCATACAATATGACCGTTGTGGGTCCCACACGTAGACCCCCGAAATCCGGTTCAAACTAGTCCAGCGGCAGAAACCGGTCCAGCAGCATCCAGAGAAAACGACAAGTAAAATTCGTCGAGAATCATTGGTGATTCTCGACGAATCGGCGAGAATCAGTTAACGATTCTCGACGATTCGTCGAGAATCACTAATGATTCTCGACGATTCCCTTGTTGATTCTCAACGATTTTCACTTGGTATTCACGACCTGCTTAGCGACGGGTTCGGCGAGAATCATTAGTGATTCTCGCCGAATCTTACTTGGCACCATTTTAAGGTAGCCGGAAGGAGTCGGCGAGAATCACTAATGATTCTCGACGATTCGGCGAGAATCACTAGTGATTCTCGCCAAATCGGCGAGAATCACTTGGTGATTCTCGTCGACTTTTACTTGGACGAATTTTCGTCTTTCCACCCAAGTGCTGCTCCTTGACCCATCCTTGCTCCTTGTCTTCTCTTGCATAAACATGGCCCTGTACTTGAAAGTAAGTGCACTCCAATAGAGAGAGTACACGTAGGCCAACACACTGATCTGCTCAACGAGAGATTACGTCGTGCAGACCCGTGTATATTGACCTACTGCACCCTGACATTGGTGTGCACTTAGCGTGGAAGAACTGCAAGCACAACTTAAGAAGTTTCATCAAATACCTTGTGAATTCATCTTAGCTTGACAGGTGGCTTCCTCAAATCCAGGTGATTGTGGATACAATACCCAACACGTGCTGGGGGGGGTCTATTTATAGGTGAGGTGAGGAGTGTGGTCACAACCCTAGTGAATAGAGTCACCACCCCAGCTCGCGCACTAGCAAAACCCCACCCGCTAAGTCCGCAAGGACTTAGCCGGATTCCAAGAAAAAACCGCCAGGTGCAATAACGAAGAAGTTCGACAACAGGAAAACTCGCACCAGTCCGCCCATACTATGCGGACAAGGCACCAGTCCGTAAACATCATCACATGGACAGCCATCACCGCGACAGTGTATACACTATATGCGAACAAGGAGTTAGTCCGCACAGCTTGAAAAAAAGCCTCCATCCGCCACAAGTCCATGACCAACAGGCAGTCCTCCCGGTCAAACAACAGACGCGGCGGATATCGCGGACACAATGAACTTGTCACTGAATGTGACCAAGTCTAGAAAACCACCAAGAGCAAGCGCAAGCTCGGCAGACAAGGACCAGCCCTTCTATCCCCAAGACAGATCTCTAACACCCCACCAGAGTAAGGAAGAGTTCGCAAGCCCTACTCGCACAGCTGCCAAGACAACGGCCACCTGCCGAACTGCAACACCAGTCCTCGCAGTCCTCCACCGCAGCTAACACCCGCTGCACCACCATAGCTCGGCAAAGGCCACAGCCGAACTCCAAGGCTAGTCCGCAACAACGGACACCGCAGACTTGCCAGTCCGCAAAGCCTCCCGCGAGTAGAACACACCCAATCCGCCGGTTATCTAAAGCTTGCAAAATTACAAGGCCGCAGCTCAACTAAGCACTACCAACAACCCACAATCTGCAGCCCGCTCAGTCCTCTTCGCCAGAAGGCTGACATTCTTGGCCATAGGCCGACCAGGCCGCACATCAGACCACTCAGGCCACACACCAGGCCGCTCCTGAAGAATAACCAACCCATGGTACCCTGGCCGCAACCAGCAGTCCGCGCAGGCCGCGGACTCAGACCGCACAGGCCGCTCAGTCCGCCCAGCCTGCCCATCATCCACTTCCACTTCACAAAATTCAACACTCCCCCTTGAAGTGAGAAGTGGCGATCAAGCCTAGCAAGCTTCGTAACCGCTGAAATGGCCCCTTTGATAGCGACTTCGTAAAGATGTCAGCAAGATTATCTTCACTCCAAACATCCCAGACCAGAAGAGATCCCTCCAACACCTTCTCCCTTATGAAGTGGTGCTCGATCTCAATATGCTTGGCCCTTGCGTGACACACTAGATTGTTTACCAGTTTGAGAGCACTCTCATTGTCACCCCGGAGTAAAGTAGGCCCTTACACTTCCTCATGAACATCCTCTACAAGCCTTCTCAACCAGATGGCTTCCAGAGCAGCCAAGGCCGAAACCTTATACTCAGCTTCTGTAGTAGACACATAAACTGAATCTTGCTTCTTGCTACACCACGAAATGCAAGCTGATCCACAAGTGAACACATAACCTGTAGTTGATCTTCGATCATCCGAATCACCACCATAATCAGCATCCGTGTATCCAAGCAAAGCAAAGTCCGCATCCCTACTATAGAGGAGTCCCATATCAAAAGTCGCCTTGACATACTTCAAAATGTTCTTTGCCGCCAACAGATGAGACTTCCTTGGTTCAGCCATAAACCGACTTACTCGGCCAACAACATAAGCAATGTCTGGCCTTGTAATCGTCAGGTAGATCAAGCTCCCAACTAGAGCTCTGAACACCAAGGGATCAGAAAGAATCCTTCCCTCATCTCGTCGAAGATTCAGCCCATGTTCCAGTGGAGTAGAGCAACTCTTCCCTTCTCCCATGCCGAATTGACTCACAATGTGATCCGCATATCCCTTCTGGCAAATGAGAATCCCGCACTCCTTCCTCTCCACTTCAAGACCAAGAAAGTGATGAAGCTCTCATAAGTCTTTCATCTCGAAGCGTATAGCAAGCTCAACCCTGAGCCTCGCTACTTCCTCCTCCGAATTCCCTGTGATGATCATATCATCCACATACAGCAGGACTAAGAATAGAAGCTTCAACCCGTAGAGAGCCTTCCTGAGCTTGCAAACATAGTCCGGATGAACTTTAGAAATAAATCCAAGTGGCTGATCCATGAAGATGTCCTTGTCAATCTCTCCATAAAGGAAAGCATGATTCACATCAAGCTGCCACATCCTCCAAACTTTGCACGCAGCCAAGGCAATTACCACTCTAAATAAAGTCATCTTTGCAACTGGACTAAATGTCTCCTCATAGTCTTCTCCATACTGCCGTGAGAATCCTCGAGCAACCTTGCAAGATTTGTATCTATCAATGCTCCCATCAGCCTTCTTCTTCAACTTAAAGACCCACTTGCAAGTCACCGGAGTAACACCATCAACCTTGGGCACAATGTCCTAGGTTTCATTCTTCTTGAGAGCAGCAATCTCTTCCTTCATGACATCGTCCCACTCCTGGACTCCAGTGGCCTAATTGAAGTTTGCAGGCTCTCGCTCATCCAGAGGACCTACAAAGAAGCAGGAGACAAAACTCACTGCATTCCCATCATAGTACCGAGCAGGTAGCTTGATAGTCCTCTTCGACCTTCGCAAGGTCTGCTCCTTGCTCACTACCTCCATTGCTCCTTCAGGCTCAACTCCAACTCCGGGCAAGCTTTGAGCAACGCTCCCCCTGCTTCCTGAGCCAGAAATCTCAGCACCAAAGCTTGAAGCAACACGAGATGCTGGTGAAACAGCAAGCTCCTCTTCTAGACCCTCAGCAGCCACCTTCTGCTCTTCATCAACCCTGCTATCTTATAGATCAACCGACCCACCTCCATATGACGTCAGTTCATCAAAGACAACATCTCTTGATACAAAAAACTTTTTCGTCGCAGGATCCATGCATTTCCATCCCTTCTTCCGCTCATCATAGCCAACAAAGACAAGCTTCCTTTCCTTTGCATCAAGCTTAGTTATTGAAGCATCCGGGACATGCACATAGCAAGTTGATCCGAACAACCGAAGGTGTTCCACACTGGGCTTCTCCTTTAGCAACATTTCAAAAGGAGTCTTCATGTTGATCGGGCTAAGCAGCATTCGATTGATGACGTAAGAAGCACAAGACATCCCCTATTCCCAGAAGGACCTAGGAATGTCTTTTGTTTGAAGCCAACATTTGCAAGTCTCTGTCAGATGACAGATCTTCCGCTCCACTACTCTGTTTTGTTGTGGAGTATGAGCACAAGTAAGCTCTCTTTGGATCCCATGCTTCCTGCAGAAGTTAGAAAACTCGGAGGATACATACTCACCTTTGCTGTCTGATCTAAGCTTTTTGATCCGCAAGCCAAGTCGGCCCTCCACTAGATCCTTGAATTCCACAAACAATCGGAAGGCTTCAGACTTCTTCTTCAAGAAATATACCCAAGTGTATCTTGAGTAGTCATCAATCAAAACAAGCATATATTTACTTCCACCAAGGCTAGCAGTGATAGTTGGTCCCATCAAGTATCCATGGATGCACTCCAATGGTCTCTTGCTCCTCGTTTATGACTTATCAAACGGAAGGCGATGAGCCTTACCGTATTGACACCCCGCGCAAACGTGACAATCACAAAAAGATGACAGCTTAGGCACGCCTCTCACAAGACTTCTATTAACCATAGCCTTCAGCTTATCCATTCCTACATGCCCCAGCCTTTTGTGTCATATAGCAGCGCTATCGTTTGCTCTCATACGATCAACATAAGAGTTAGTTGCAAGAACAAACAAGTTCTTAACTCTCCTCCCAACATGAGCAACATCAGCCTTAACCGCTGATACGTTGCAAAGAAACTTCACTTCTGTTGGCCCAAACAGAACGTGATTACCTGCGTCGGCCGCATTGGTCACAGAGAAGAGGTTCTTCTTCATGCCCGGTAAGTGATACACATGTTGGAGTTACCATGGTGATCTAGGAGTGGTCAAACATATAATCTCACTGCCAACGCGATATGAGCCTGCAGGGTCGCACATAAGAGATGTGGAGAAGTTGGATGATTGACTGTGTTGGTAAAGGCTACCAATCACCGACCTGAATGGGGTGGCAAAGTGTTGCCTTAAAGAATTGTCGAGTATTGTACTCTGATTCTCGCCGATCGACGAGAATCGTCGAGAATTGGTACTCTGATTCTCGACGATCGACGAGAATCGTCGACCGCAGGTCGACGGTCGACGAGTATGGTCCACCCTGCATTCGGCGAGAATCGTCGAGTATTGTACTCTGATTCTCGCCGATCCTAGGTGATACTCGCCGACTGATTCTCGCCGAACCTGCTAAGTGATTCTCGCCAATCGTCGCCGATTCTCGCCGATTGATACTCACCGATTCTGGAACCCTAAATTTCTGGGTGGTCTGCGGATAGCGATATTCCTAAGTCTATTTTATTCCTTCGGTATAAAAGGGACACTTAGGGTTTTGGGAATTATGCTTTTGGCAGCCGATCGAACCGAATCCTGCGACGGAAGCGTTCCGCCTTTCCGTTCGTTCCACCGATCCCGAATCCCGCCACCGATGGAAGTGTTCCGCCGCCACCGTGTTCGCTCCGTCGACTTCCTTCTCTCCGGCGATCGTCGCTGGCATTCCAATCCCTGGCGCGGACCTAGCAGTCCGTGGGAAAGCAAGGTGCGGTCTTTCTCCTTCCCGATAATCCGTGCGACGGATAGATCAGTGTTCTCCCGCTCGTCTGGATTTCTGCAAAGACGTGGACATTATTCCACGTAGAACTCACCACCAGCAAGAATACAAAACTTGGAGCATCTCCGTTGAGTTGTGACTCAACGCCACCGAGGTAATTTTTGCATAGTTGTTTGTTAACTTCTTGATTCAACTACCATGGCCCGATCCCATTTCTTTTGGGTTTTCTTGATGTTTTATTCTTCCGCTGCGTGCACAACTGTTGTGCCATCCTCATAGAGAAACCCAACAACACACTCCTTAACGTGAGTGGTCCCTTATCACTACCCAATGACACAACCCCCTCCTTCTCTACTGCATAAACATTATTATCAGCAGTTATGATAACTTCATTACCTGAGTAAGCTTGCAAGGAAGAGAACTTCGACTTGTCTCCAGTGAGGTGATGAACACACCCGGAGTCCACGATCCACTCGTCGTTGAAGTCCACAGTAGACAAGGTACGAACACAAGTGCCTGTCATGAAAGCTCCGCCCCATCCAGCTTCCTCAGAAGTTGAGCAAGCTTCCTCCTTGATTACAACATGCCCATGCTGCAGTTTGACCTTGCAGTCATGCTTGAAGTGTCCCCACTGATGACACCTGTAGCACTTCAGGTTTTTCTTCCAATCCTTCTTAGGAGCAGCACTCCTCTCTGACTGAGTGGAAGTTGAAGGCACATTTTCAGCAGCAGTTTTCTTCTTCTTCCCTTCCCATCCCTTCTTCTTCTTGCCTGAGAAGAGAGCTTCACTGCCTTCCTTAGTGACAGTGACTCCAGCCATCTGCCTTGCCAAACTTTCCTGCGAATCAAGTAAGTTCTCAAGCTCCAGCACAGATGGCCGAGTAGCCCAGCCTTGAACAGATGTCACAAAGGCAACATACTCCTTCCGCAAGCCGCAGATTATGTGCCTTTTCATTTTAGCCTCAGAGATAGGCTCATCAGGATCAAGTGTTGATAGCTCAGCACACAAGCTCTTCATATTCAGAAAGAATTTTGAGATGGTCAGGTCTCCCTAAGTTGTCCTGGCCAACTCATTCTCCAGAATCTGAAGTCTAGCTACATTCTTCCTATTGAACAAATCATCAATAGTTTTCCAAATATCAGCAGCAGACTCACATGTTATGATGTGATCAAACAGTTATGGTGAAATAGCTCTCTTGAGAACAAACTCCGTCTTTGCATTTGTTTTTCTCCAGAGCCTCATCTTCTCAGTAGTACCAAAAGCAGCAGTAACTTCCTGTCTGTCATCACCACCGACGACCTCCCATAGCTCCTCGCCCAGAAGGTAAATCTTCATGCACGACTTCACTTCTTAAAGTTAGTCGGGGTTAAGAGTTCAATACCTAGACCTCTTGCATAGCTTACTTCCATTGCAACAACCTTTTGTTAAGCTTCTAGAAGCACAGAGCAACAACCGAGCAACAACACAAGTTGATCCCTGCTCAAGCAACTGAACCTCGCTTTGATACCATGTTAAATTTTCTCAAAGTGGTCTGCAAGATAGCCTAAAGCCAAATTAATATTCTCAGAACTATCCAGTTAACACCTTAATTATGTGAAAGCCCAAAGAGCAAGCTTAATACCAAATGCACATGGAAGAACAAACAGATCTTATTAATATTCACATTTCTTTACAGGGCGAGGAATACATAACGAGACATGATTTCTCTATTACACATGCTAAAAACAGAAGGCACAAAACAAGCCGGGCGGACAGCACTGGAGATCGCCGAGACCACCCAGTCCGCTAAGGTCACCAAAGCCGCCTGAACTGCTGCTGCTACAAGCCGAATAGAGCACGGAGTCCGCCGATACCTCGAGGTCGTGCGGACACACCGTTATTCGCTGACTGCTAATGAACTGAAGAACAGACCGCCTACCCGCCTAAGACCAGCGGACAAGTTATTGGAACTTGGAAATGCTGAAACAGAGAACCACTGACAAGACACAGAAGCAACCAGCTGAGACCGCAGAGACCGCACACTTCAATGTACTTAACCGAAGTCAAATCCAAACTCCTGGCTCCTTGAAGCTAGCCTCGCGACCTGCACACAGCAAACCGTCAGCTCTACTCAACCCGTGCGGACAGGGAAATCCTGACCGCAGTAAATGACCAAGCCCCACTTACTGTTCACTCAGTTACTATAGATGTGCCGGGGGGGGGGGTCTATTTATAGGCGATGTGAGGAGTGTGGTCACCACCCTAGTGAATAGAGTCATCGCCGCAGCTCGCGCACTAGCAAAACCCCATCCGTTAAGTCCGTAAGGACTTAGCCGGATTCCAAGAAAAAACCGCTAGGAGCAATAACGAAGATGTTTAACAACAGGCGAACTTGCATCAGTCTGCCCATACTATGCGGACAAGGCACTAGTCCCCAAACATCATCACATGGACAGCCATCACTGCGGCAGTCCGCACACTATATGATAATAAGGATGCAGTCCGCAAAGCTTGAAAACAAAGCCTCCATCCGCCACAAGTCCACGACCAACAGCCAGTCCGCCCAGTCAAACAGCGAACACGGCGGATACCGCGGACACACTGAACTTGTCACTAAATATGACCAAGTATAGAAAACCACCAAGAGCAAGCGCAAGCTCGGCGGACAAGGCCCAGTCCACCTATCCCAAAGACAGATCGCCAACACCCCACCAGAGTAAGGCAGAGTTCGCAATCCCTACTCGCACAGCTGCCAAGACAACGGCCACCTGCCTGACTATAACACTAGTCTGCGCAGTTCTCCACCGCAGCTAACACCCGCTGCACCACCAGAGCTCGGCAAAGGTCACAGACGAACTCCAAGGCCAGTCCGCAACAGCGGACACCGCGCACTCGCCAGTCCGCAAAGCCTCCCGCGGATAGAACACCCAATCCGCCGGTTATCTCAAGCTTGCAAAATTACAAGGCAGCAGCTCAACTAAGCACTCCCAACAACCCATAATCTGCAGTCCGCTTAGTCCGCTTCGTCAGAAGCCTGACATTTGTGGACATAGGCCAACCAGGATGCACAGCAGACCGCTCAGGCTGCACACCAGTCCGCACATGCCGCTCCTAAAGAACAACCAAGCCATGACACCCTGGCCGCAACCAGCAGTCCGCCCAGGCCACAGACTCAGACAGCACAGGCCGCTCAGTCCGTCCGGCCTGCCCATCATCCACTTCCATTTCACAAAATTCAACAAACAGTAATGTAACTCATCGTATAAGAGTGTCCATACAAACTTATACGATTAGGATTTTGTGTATGTAATGTAATGTAATTATATGAATGCGATGCAAAGACTCACCCATTTTCACACACATGCAAGTGCTATGTCGACACAGGCGTGTAGTTCCCACTTTTCAAGCAGGTAGCTAACCTCTCAGACATCATCCGTCATGGCTAGACGGTGACAATGGAGTGGGCATCTCCACTACTAGGTTGTCATCTACACTACCTGGCCTAGGCCACCATACGCCTTAACGCTAAGAAAACAACAGCGGAGCTCCCTGCGTATTACGGCTCAGAGGGAGCATTGTGTACAATCTTGGGCTCGCGAGAGGTGGCTCAACGAGTGAGAAGGGGAGGCTGGCGAGATGAACTTGATAGGCGAGTGAGACCATGAGGCCCACCTGCAGAAGGCGAGACGGGGGGTTCTCTGAAGTAGGCGAGACGCCCCGTGGGGCGAGTTGGCTCTGGGAGGCGAGATGGCCTATAGGGCGAGAGGTCGGCGAGACGGACAGGGGGTCGTCTCACCGGTCAGTGATTTTCCCCACTCGCCATATGGGAGAAGAGATGTTTTTACCTTTTTACCCCCAAGGGGGATTTAACCTTTTTGCCCCAGGTAATTTTACACTTTTACCCCTAGAGGTCGGCGTATAGCCCTCCAGAACAGCGGAGTTTGGCTGTTGGCAGACCCAGCCCAGGGTATTTTGGTCATTTCAGGTTGGTTCAGAAGGGATATTTGCAGATCAGATTCAGAGGCCTATAAATAGACCGATAAGGTGCCTGGGATGGTTGTTGAACCTTTCCACTTTCTTCCTTACAGGCACCTAGCTCAACATTGGCTAGGGAGGGGAAGATCTTCAGTTTTTCTGGGAAAGAGGTGGGACCTCCGTGCTGATACCCATCGGTATGTTCCCAGGTCTCCGAATCACATCAAGAGGATAGTTCAAGAAGAGTACTTGTGGGCTGCATCCTTAGTTTTGAACTTTAGGAGGGACTAGAAAGCTGGTTCCAACATTTTATGTTGCAGTGAGCATGGACCGCAGCCCTCAGAGAAGAATCTTGAGCAACAACATGGCTGGAGGTCACGGAGAAGGAGAAGGAGCGGGGTCAGATAACCCGGGTGGATTTGTCGGAAGAGAAGAGCCTCACTGCAGGAAGGAGAGGGCGCTAGCGAGCGGGAGATGGAAAATCTTGGGGATGAAATGGTGGTAGATGTTGCGGAAGACGAAGCCAGAGAACAGGACGCACTGGAAGAGTAGGAGGGATAGGAGGAGCCAGCAAGGCTGAGGGCGACCGTGGAGGTACTTGAGGTGGAGATCCGCACCAAGGAAGGAAGAGAGGAGAAGATAAAGATCAGCGGCGAGCTTAGCCCGGAAGATCGAGAGAAGATCAAGGCCTGCATGTAGAAAAACATTGACGTCTTTGCGTGGAGCGCCGCAGACATGCCCGGGTTCGATGCATACGTAGCTTGCCACCACCTCAACCTCAATCCAGACACTCGCCCAGTGCAGCAAAAGAAGAGGGCCATTGCATCTAAGATGGCCGGGCCTATTAGAGAGGAGGTAGAGAAGTTACTTAAGGCGGGGTTTGTGTCTGTAAGTATCCGGGGTGGGTAAGTAATGTTGTAATGGTTAAAAGGGGGAGGGAAGATGGAGAATGTATGTGGATTTCTCTCTTTTAAATAAAGCGTGTCCTAAGGATTGTTACCCTCTGACTCGGATCGACGCGCTGGTTGACTCACCCGTCGGTTTCTCTTTTATGAGTTTCTTAGATGCATTTTCCGGATATCATCAAATATGCATGCATCCTCCGGACGTTAAGGATGTCACCTTCGTCACAAAGGATGGGTGCTTCTGTTTTAATATGATGCCCTTCGGGTTGAAAAATGCGGGGGCGACCTACCAAAGAATGATGGATCAGATCTTCTGAGAATAGAAAGGAAAGAACCTCGAGGTGTATGTGGATGACTTAATGATTAAAAGCAGGGACCTCAAATCTCATGTCCTGGACCTTGAGGAAACCTTTGAAACCTGGAGAAAATATAAAATGAGACTCAACCCCATAAAATGTGTGTTTGGAGCCAATAGGGGAAAGTTCCTAGGACATCTTCTCACCCCATTGGGAGTGGAGCCCAACCCCGATAAAGTAAAGGCAATCCTAGAGTTGGAGTCCCCTAGAAATGCCAAGGAGGTTCAACATCTCACTAGCAAGCTGGCCGGGCTAAGCAAGTTTCTCTCTCGAGCCGGGGAGAGATGCTCGCCTTTCTTCCGGACATTGAGAGGGGGTAAGAAATTCGAGTGGACTCCTGAATGTGAGAAGGCTTTTCAGGCTCTAAAGCGACAGCTCACCCAGACACCTTTACTCCAGGGGCCAAGGGATGGAGAGGTCCTATTCTTATACTTGGGAGTAGGGACTAGGGCTGTGAGTTCAGTTCTCGTGCGAGAGGAAGGGAAGAAGCAATTTCCAATCTACTACGTGAGCAGGGTCCTAAAGAAGGCGGAGCTCGGGTACCCCATTCTTGAAAAGTTAGTGTTTGACCTCATCGTCTCGGCCCAGAAGCTCAGGCCAAATTTTCAGGCTCATTCTATTCAGGTGGTGATGGATCACCCCCTCCATCGCATCTTGGAAGGGGTGGAACACTCTGGGAGGCTGGCTAAGTGGTCAATAGATCTTAGTGAATTTGACCTTGCTTTCATTCCTCGGCTTACCATTAAGGCACAGACGGTGGCCAACTTCCTGGTGGATTACTTAGTTGAGGTCCAAGAGGCCGAAGCACCCCCTCGAGCGGCCTGGAAGATGATGGTAGATGGAGCGTCAGGGAGAAATTCCTTTGGAGGAGGAATGATCTTGGTGAGTCCGGAGGGGAACAGAATTGAGCAGGCCTTGAAGATCCACTTCACATCACCAATAACCAGGCGGAATATGAGGCGATCATCGCGGGGCTCAGGTTAGCCCGGGAATTGGGCATACATGACATTGAGGCAACGACAGACTCCATGTTGGTGGCAGGACAGATCAAAGGGGAGGTCGAGGAAAGAGAGCCCACCCTCCAGCTATACCTCGGGAAGGTCAAGAGCATTATTGGGAAGTTCCAAAGCTTTTCAATTCGGCACGTCCCGAGGGAGGAGAGCACTCAGGCTGACCAGCTCGCCAAGTATGGCCCTCGGGCCGGAGGAACAGTGACGGAGCTCTTCAGGCCATCCATAGAGGAAGGGAAGTTCATGGAGATATGCCAAAAAGGGTCTTGGATGGACCCCTTCATCACCTTTCTGACCTCGGGACAGCTGCCTGCGAGAGAACTCGACAAGAAGCATACCAGGTACAAATCGACGTACTACCTGTTAAAAGATGGAGTTTTGTACCGCAAGACACTGTCGGGTTTGCTGGCTCGCTGCGTGTCAGAGTGGGAGGTTCCAAAGGTTCTGGAAGACATTCACTCGGGAGAATGTGGGAGTCACTCGGGGAGCCTGACTTTGGAAGGGAGGGTGCTGAGACAGGGGTACTTCTGGCCTACTCTCAGGAAAGTTGCCGAGGAGTTTGCGAAGAGGTGTCAAACATACCAAGAGTTCGCCCCCTCCAACTCCTTCCAGTGCAGAGGCTGTGGACAATAACAGCTCCCTGGTCCTTCGCTATATAGGGACTAGATCTGGTGGGTCCTTTTCCCTAAGCCAGTGGCCAAAGGAAATTTCTGCTAGTCATGGTGGACTACTTCTCGAAATGGCTGGAGGTGAAGGTGTTGGCTAAGGTGACATCACATATGGTCAAGAATTTTGTATGGGGAGAGATCGTCTGTCGGCATGGGTTACCGCTGGCCATTGTAACGGATAATGGACCACAATTTGCAAGTAGGGAGTTTGTTGATTTCTGCATCCATTTGGGAATAGATCTCCATTTTGCCTATGTTCATTATCCACGAAGTAACGTGCAGGTGGAAGCAGCCAACAAGATCATTGTCAATCTTTTGAAAAATAAAGTGGAGAATTTAAGGGAAAGCTGGGTTGAATAGCTCCCTTCAGTCCTCTAGGCCTTGAGAACCACACCCAACACCGCCATGGGAGAGACTCCGTTTAAGCTCTCTCATGGCTCGGAGGCTATCATACCCATTGAGTTTGATGTCACATCATCAAGAGTAGTTGTTGCAAAGGGAGGAGACAAAGGTTGGATTGCAAAGAACGAGGAAGAGCAGAGATTCTCTTTGGATCTTGTGGAAGAGCTCAGGGATTTGGCAATGGTCCGGCAGGAGGAGGTCAAGCGCCGGATGGCGAGGTACTTTGACAAGCATATAAGGATCAGGAAGTTCGAGAAGGGGGATTTGGTCCTCAAAAAAGTGGATGCGGCAAGTAGAGGGGCCTCCGTAGGGAAGCTCCATCCCAATTGGGAGGGTCCTTTTGTAGTAAAAGAGGTTTTGAGGTCGGGAGGGTACCACCTCCAGGATGTGGATAGGGTATCCCTCGATCGCGCCCGAAGTGGTGATGATTTAAAGAGATTTTACCCGTAACACTTTTCATGCTCATTTCATTTTTTTATTGTTATACAATACTTGCAATTTTGATGTACTCTTCTGATGTGATGAGAGTGTAGGTGTCCCTCTTTATGGCACCGAAGGAGAGATGGAACTGAGGAGACCCCAAGCAGACCCGCTGACCAGGCTCCCATCAAGCTGGCAGGATTGTAGGCTCACTCGGTGGTTGGAGATGGTTTGTTTTGGAGAGTAGACCCCGAGCAGACCCGCTGACCAGGCTCCCATCAAGATGGGAGGGTTGTAGGCTCACTCAGTGGCTGGAGATTATTTGGTTTGGAGAGGAGACCCCGAGCAGACCCGCAGACCAGGATCCCATCTAGCTGGCAGTGTTGTAGGCTCACTCGGTGGTTGGAGGAGTTTTGGAGAGGAGACCCCGAGCTGACCCGCTAACCAGGCTCTCATCTAGCTTGCAGGGCTGTAGGCTCACTCGGTGGTTGGAGGAGTTTTGGAGAGGAGACCCCGAGCAGACCCGCTAACCAGGCTCCCATCAAGCTGACAGTGCTGTAGGCTCACTCGGTTGTTGGAGATTATTTGTTTTGGAGAGGAGACCCCAAGCAGACCCGCTGAATAGGCTCCCATCAAGCTGGCAGGGTTGTAGGCTCAATCGGTAGTTGGAGATGGTTCGATTTGGAGAGGAGAGCCCAAGCAGACCCGCTGACTAGGCTCCCATCTAGCAGGCAGGGCTGTAGGCTCACTCGGTGGTTGGAGAAGTTTTGGAGAGGAGACCCCAAGCAGACCCGCTGACCGGGCTCCCATCTAGCTGGCAGGGCTGTAGGCTCACTCGGTGGTTGGAGGAGTTTTGGAGAGGAGACCCCGAGCAGACCCTCTGACCAGGCTCCTATCAAGCTGGCAGGACTGTAGGCTCACTCGGTGGTTGGAGATAGTTTGTTTTGGAGAGGAGACCCTGAGCAGACCCGCTGACCAAGCTCCCATCAAGCTGGCAAGGATGTATGCTCACTCGGTGGTCGGAGATGGTTCGGTTTGGAGAGGATATCCCGAGCAGACCCGCTGACCAGGCTCCCATCTAGCTGGAAGGGCTGTAGGCTCACTCGGTGGTTGTAGATGGTTCAGTTTGGAGAGGAGACACCGAGCAGACCCACTGACCAGGCTCCTATCTAGCTGGCAGGGCTGTAGGCTCACTCGGTGGTTGGAGGAGTTTTGGAGAGGATACCCCAAGCAGACCCGCTGACCAGGCTCCCATATAGCTGGCAGGGCTGTAGGCTCACTCGGTGGTTGGAGGAGTTTTGGAGAGGAGAACCCGAGCAGACCCACTGACCAGGCTCCCATCTGGCTGGCAGGGCTGTAGGCTCACTCAGTGGTTGGATATGGTTTGTTTTGGAGATGAGACCCAGGGAAGACCCACTGACCAGGCTCCCATCTAGCTGGCAGGGCTATAGGCTCACTCGGTGGCTGGCGTTTGTTTTGGAGAGGAGATCCCGAGCAGACCTGCTGACCAGGCTCTCATCTAGCTAGTAGGGCTGTAGGCTCACTCAGGGGCAAGACAAGTGGTAGGAGCTCACGGGGAGAAGTGTCCATATTTATCAGAAAATTGGTAGAATTTTTAGAAAACAGAAGAATTGGAAATTAGACTACGGAGGACCTCTGGCTGGCATTCGGCAGGGGGAGTCTAGCTGGTAGCGAGTGGGTCTTCCATGTCCAAGGCACAGGACTAGCATAAATATAAGGGACATATCATGAGGAGCTGTGGATCTCCAAGGCTTACATCGCAGATTGACCTTGTGGCGAGATGAGAGTTGGGAGTTTGACGATTTCATGCGAGGTAAAGGCAAAGTGACAAGGCCTTAACGTTTTGTACTATCAGGCAAAATAGCGGAGGGAAAAGTGCAGGAAAATAACGAAAAAGTTAATTATGAAATTCCCTTGGGTCATCACAAAAAAACACCTCACTATCACAGAAAAAATATCCATATCATGAATGATTAAAAGTATGGGGCAAGATAAAAAAAGGGGGGGGGAGAAGTCCCTAACGCCGACGTCTCGTTATTCCTCGCCGCTTGAGGATGAGCTGTCGTCTGTCTCGCCATATAAACGGGGGACCAGGTCGCGTACTGTGACCGTCTCGACGTCATCACGAACCACCCCCATCTCCTTCATCATCTTGAGAACGAGCTCCGCTGTCTTGATGTTGGAATCTCGGCAGAGAGCATCGACCACGTCCACAGAATAGTGAGAAGTAACTGGAAATTGGTCCGAAGGGGGTGCCGAGCTGTCCCGGAGGCGGGTATTTTCAGCTTTCAATCTCTTGTTCTCTCCCTCCAGTGCCTCAATGCGCGAGCGCAGCCGGTCGGCAGTCTCGGCATCCTGTGGGAAGACTTAGTCAATAAAAGACCATAATGGCTAGCGAGTGAGGTTGGCGAAATGACTATTGGGAAGCTTAACACACCTCCCTGGCTTTACGCAAGGAGATTATCGGCGACGGCCAGTCGCTTCTCGAGGTCGTTGGACTTCTTGCGTTCCGCTGCCAGACTGGCCTCCATTTCTTTCCACTTCTTATTGTTAAAAACCAAGCGGCGCGAGACCCGGTGCGAGAGTTCCATTGAGCGAAACTGGGCATGAGCGTTCTTTAGAATGAGGTCCTGAGACATCTCATTGTCCGCGGGCTCAATGTCGAGGCCACCATACAACCCGTAGCCAAGGGAGAAGGCATGACTGGTGGGCGGGTCCTGCTCCTTCCAGGAGGGAAGGAGGGTGGACACCGACACGCGGTTGGCGTCCTTCTCCCATAAGAGTACCGGCTCGCCGGCAGCGTCCTTCTCCCATAAGAGTACCGGCTTGCCGGCAGCGTCATCCGTCACAGGCCCCATGTTATATTTGGGGTGCGAGGAGGGAGCCGGGGGGCTGGAGGAGCCATCTCGCAGGGAGGGTGTCCAGCGGGCTGGACAGTGGTGGTGGCGGTTGGATTTGACGAGGCCGTCTCGCGGGTAGGCGAGACGGCAAGTTGGCGAGGAGATGGAGTTCCTACAGAAATGGGGGACATGGACCCCGATAGCTCTTTCCTTTCTTTGGGGGCAGACTTTTTCTTCTCCTTTTTAAAGGACACTGACATTTTCACCCTCTTCTTTGGGCTGTGCCGAGAAGTGCCCTCGTCCCTGGGCCTTTTCTTCGGGGTGGGGGTCAGCATCTCCTTCGCGGCCTCTGCCTCCATACTCGCCAGGGCGAGACCCCTGTTACTTTGGTAAGGAGGATGGACAAGGATGGTTCTCTCCCATGAGTAGGTTAATAGTCAGCATAAAGAAGAAAGTTGAGTACATTACTAAGGGGGCAGGAGTATACCTTTGCCGGGGAAAACAACAGGAAGCGAGTCGAGGTCTCGCCTGAGGAAGTTGACCTCGAAGTTTTTTCCTGCAAAGAAATCGCAAAGAGCCTTCTCGGCACCTCCAACCTTGGGAGTTTCGTAGTTTCACTCAGCAAGAGACACCGGGGCGAGAGAGATGCCTCCCAGGTCCCCGCGAATAAAGACAGAGCGGGTCAGCCAGTGATGGTTCTTGTTCGGCATCTCGCACACCTTCAGGCCTTGGCCGGTGAAGTAGGAAACACCATCGTCTTTCGCGTGGTAGATGAACAGCTTGCGAAAGATGGTCAAGTTGAATTCGATGCGCTCTCGCCGCAAGTAGCAGGCGAAAGCGACCAGCATGGAGATAGCGTTGGGGTTGAACTGGGAGGGAACAACCCCAAAGTACTGAAAGACTAATTTGACCTCTGGCCAGAGGGGGAGTCGCAGCCCCGCCTCGAAGTGCAAGACAGAGAAGGCTAGTTCATTGGGATAGAAAGTATTAATGCACTCACCAACTTTAGGTGGGCGAGACAGGTAGCTCTCGACAAGAAACTCGCTGGAGAAGTGAGTGTATTCCCCCTCTGGTAGTCTGCCGAGAGGGAAATAATGATCAGTGAATCGCCTTCCACAGCGGCTGCGGCCCTCACCTTCTTCCATAGCAGGCGAGGAGGCAGAAATAATAGAAAATAAAAGATTAGAGGGAGAGCGGGATACGAGAGGTGTTGGGAAGAAGAGGGGCAGGTGGAAGCTCCGACCGCAAAAATAGCAAAGAACAATAACGGAAGTATGAAAGTATCCGAATCTAAGAGATGGATATTTATAGATGTTGGAGAAGAGAGAGGAGATTGAGCGGGAAAACCAAGAGGAGAAAAATGAAGAGGCAGCCTGACGCTTCATCTTCCTCTCTCTCTCTCTCTCTAGAACCCAAGGGGCGGAAGCGCCGCGGCGACTTTTTTGATGAGCCAAAACATTCATGACAGACTAATTAATTGAAAAATGAGCTAATCACAGTAATGATGAAAAACCCAGCACGACATGACAGGTAGACAGTACCATAATGATAAATTATTTCATCCTGCGCGGGGGAAGCATCTCATCCAAGGGGTTTATACAACACATTAATAATTAACATAATTAAGTTGGCAATAATGATACAGGAGAGCCTTGAGAAGGCGAGACGGGGCCCCGACCGCTTCGTTCTTGACCCATTTCCAGGGGCCATCCTGACCTGCCGCGCAGGGAGGGTGGCCAGGTAGATGAAAAGCTCGTGCAGCGACCACGCCGCGGCGCCCGAGACAGAGATGTTCATCAGTCTCGTTTAGGATGGCTTTGGGGTCTATCCCATCCATTACGCTGTTGGCCTCTATCTTGGCAGAAAGGCGATTGCACACAGTTTCCAGCCAGTCCATGCACCAATCAGAGGCCTGCTTCTGCAGCTCAATCTCGCGGATAATGTGCGTGTATTTGTGAAACATCCTAGCTGTCCGTCTCTTCAGATCCACGGTGTCCATTGGATCACCCAAGTAATCCTCGATCTCGTTAGGGCGTGGAAGAGGCGAGAGGGGAGGAGACGCAGGAGCATCCGCAGTGTCATATTCAAATTGGATGCCTGCGCAGAAAGAGCAAAAAATCATAATGAAGGGTGAGCTCGCATGGGTTGGGTGAGAATGTGAATTGGAGTGAAACCGAAGAGGGTGAGTTTTCTCACTTGGGATGCGAGGGTTTCCCACAACTCGCGAGAGGTTTTCTTTCTGCGTGAGGGGTGGGGGGGATGCCTCGGGCGAGTCAGTGCGCTGATAAGATTCGTGGGTAATGTTGGGAGGATTTGCAGGCATAGGGGAATCGGCGAGGTTTCCCTGAAAAAATGTGATCAGCAGGTGAGACGAAAGAGTAAAAGAGGTGAGAGGAAGAATAAAAAATTACCCTTCTCTCCCCGGGAGATGCGGGAGGAAGACTATCAGTTGTCAAGGGTGCAGAGGAGGTCGCGCCGGCCGAGAGGGGAGGGAAGGCCGCCTTCGCCTTCTTCAGGCGAGAGGATGGAGGGGCTGAGGAAGGAGTACGCCCCAGGTTTGGGAACAGGGCGGCGATGTTGGTTTTATTTTGTTTTCGCACCATCGCGAGGCGCTCGCGAAAACTCTGGCTGTGAGACATGCTGAGGGTCGAAGAAATGAAGGAAGATAAATAGGGGCACCCTAAGGGGAGGTGAGATCTCATATTTATAGACCCCAGAGGGGGGGGGGGGGTCCCACCAAAGATTCTCATAAACAGATCCTAGCGTCACGAGCCTCGGTTGGACTTTTCTTTCTGAGGTTAGGGCAACCTCGAAAAGAGCGGGGATTGTGTACAACCTTGGGCTCGCGAGAGTTGGCTCAACGAGCGAGAAGGGGAGGCTGGCGAGATGAACTTGATAGGCGAGTGAGACAAGGAGGCCCACCTACAGAAGGTGAGATGGGGTTTCTCTGAAGTAGGCGAGACACCTCGTGGGGCGAGATGGCTCTGGGAGGCTAGATGGCCTATAGGGAGAGAGGTCGGCGAGACGGACAGGGGGGTCATCTCGCCCGTCAGTGATTTTCCCCACTCGCCACATGGGAGAAGAGATGTTTTTATCTTTTTACTCCCAAGGGGGATTTTACCTTTTTGCCCCAGGTAATTTTACACTTTTACCATTATAGGTCTGCGTATAGCCCTCCAGAACATCGGAGTTTGGTTGTTGGCAGACCCAACACAGGGTATTTTGGTCATTTCAGGTTGGTTCAGAAGGGATATTTGCATATCAGATTCAGAGGCCTATAAATAGACCGATAAGTTGCCTGGGATGGTTGTTGAACCTTTCCACTTTCTTCCTCATAGACACCTAGCTCAGCATTGGCTAGGGAGGGGAAGATCTTCAGTTCTTCCGGGAAAGAGGTGTGACCTCCTAGCTGAGACCCCTCGGTCTGTTCCCAGGTCTCCGACTCACGTCAAGAGGATAGTTCAAGAAGAGTACTTGTGGGCTGCATCCTCAGTTTTGAATTTTAGGAGGGACCAGAAAGCTGGTTCCAACACTTTGGGTAGATGTGCACCGAGGACCAAGCCCAACTGTCCTTTATCGTGGCATGAAAAGAGCCTATGGGATCGTATCACTGAAGGATCAAGCCCAACTGTCAACAAGCATGGAGGGTGCCTCGGGAAGTAAACACCGAGTACCATGGCCCAACCGTGCAAGTCTATCTGTTAACTCCCGTCGATGTGATGACTGGTGAGCCCGTAGACCTGCCACACTATCCTTAACCGCGGATTATGACACCGTGTGTTAACTCACACCCCATACAATTTCACATTTAAGGGCTCCACAATGAGTCCCTTATAATTACTCGTATCCCGTGCTCTTCGGCACAAAAGAGATCCACACCGAGTCTCTTATCAACACATCGTTCCAGTGTGGTAAGCACACAAGCACTTCCGACCCTTCCACATTTCCATACCCCACAAGGGTTTATTGTTTACACATGTGGCAAGCAACCTTACACTTCATACCAATTTCACACTGCTACCTGAAGGGAGGCACGACTCTAAGCAGTGGACCACTTTACACCTTCCCTTATTTATCACATCTCATGGCCATGCATTAACCTCTTCCAATTCCTTTTAAGGGTCAAGCTTTCACCAAAAAGTGCGCTTCCATTATTTTAATCCCATCAGCATAATGATGAATACATAGTTATAGGTTACTGATTCAATTATCTAGCATCACATCCTCTTCCAGAACCTATTCCATCTCCCTAATTTTAATCATGCACATTCGTGTTTCACTAATCATTTGTTTATCGAGCTCCTCCAAACTGTTTACTCAAACATGACTCACCAACCCATTTGTTTACATAAGGATCTATCGACGAATCCCGTCAACCCTTTATTTATCATGATTACATATAGACTGATTACACTTAAACTCAACATCAATGTGAAACAATATTTTACCAACTTCAGACCCGGATCTACACTAACCCATAGTCAAAACGTATTAAAGACATGTCTATATAACAAATTCTACCGGGGATTCCTGATGCTACAGGAATTCTATGACCACTTGTAACCATCTGTTGGAAAGGTCTTTCTGACGTCTACAACTTCCGTATTCAGCCCAAGACCCCATTCTGAATGTAATCTACTCGAAAACGGCCACAGAGTTTATTGCGTGCAAAAAATAGATTTCTGCACGCATCTCAAAGCAAAAGAACGACATCAGTTCATCTTCCTCCTCTAACCATTATTTCCAAAAAATATACACAGAATTCCTCCTCCCTTATTCGGCCTCATCAGGCCACTTCCCTTCACGAACCCCAGTCCCCATCTTCACTTAGAAGGAAGGAGAGGTTGAAGACGTCTAGCCTCAAGCAATTAAGAAATTGAACTATATTAACTCAAAATTATGTTCATAAAATAACCTTTTAAAAGCAAATGCCAATGTAGAATCTACAATTATTGTTTATAGTTCCCCTACATGCTCTTTAGATAACATTTCTATACTTTGTATAGATTGCAATGAATTACAAGAAAATATAAGGTTTTTGAAAAAGAGCTTTTGTTTGCAAAAAAACAAAATGAGAAAATATGTCTAGAGAACTCATCTTTAAAAAGTCATTGTGCTAGATGTAATGATTATAAAAATTAAAAATAAGGAGATTAATGAGACTTTTGATGAATTCAGGAGTAAGTATGAAGCTAATACTGAATCTATAGTCTCCACTCTTAAAAAATAGCATAATTGCATACAATAAAGATATACATAATCTAATAATTAAAAATAAAGAATTAATTACAAAAATAAACATGCTTAAATAAATTATGATTAAAAACTCACAAAACACAATTACTAAGTTTTAAGCAAGACCTGAAAGCATGTTGAATTTGAATTGTCATATAATAGCTAATTCAATCAAAGGGAGAAGAAACCGTCAAGCTCGTGTAAATGAAATTCCAAAACATAAAAAACATCTTCATTTTCATACTCAAATCACTCCCAATTTTAAATCAAATGAACATAAATTTTCTTTAAAAAATCACTACACTATGAGTCTTTATGTTAAGAGACATAATTCTAACTTGGAAAATAGTTTCACTATATCTAAATCTCCAATGCAATTTTTTTCAATTGAAGATCATCACATAAAGACTCTTAAAAATCATAATGGAAATTTGAAATATAAAAATAACATTAAACCAAAGTATGAATTATGTCTCTTAATTAAAAATAACACACCCACTCAAAATAACACACCCATTCAACTCAAAACGGCCCATTCATCATTATCTCCTCAAGGTTTATCATGTTATATTTGGGTACTTAAAGGAACCGTCAGCCCTTCCTCCTTTTCGATAACTAAATCTCCAATCGATTAATATCCACAATTGCATGAAGTTCAAAATAAAATACACTATATCTTACTTCACAATATGCTTATTTATTTTTTTTTGTCTGTTTTTTATTGTTTCTTTTTGTTATTGTTTTATTTTTTTTTTGAGCCATTACTTTTTTATATCTAGTCACAGTAATTATAAGAATGTTAAAAATCATGATGAGCAAGGTAGTGTCATGAAACTAATCACAATAGGCAAATTAAAAGCAAGATAGATATCAACAAAAGTATCAGTATCATCGAGAGTTCACCATAGATAGAATATTGTCCAGCCTATCTTATTACAACATTAATAATAATAATAATAATAAGGATATGCCACTAAGCTCCAAAGTACATGTATACCTATCATTATTCTATCTAACGATTCCATGCATAAGAATTGGGCTTAAATTGCATTGTCTGTCTATAGCAGATATGTTCTAGTACACGATTTCTATTCATGATGCTTACAATATTGCGCTATATTAACTCTATAAATCTTGTAACATTATAATCCATATTGTATGTATTTAGATTCACATGTATTGTCCAAATTTCATGTGCTTTTCAAAAAATATTCATGACAACTATTATTCTTGTGTTGGGTAGGTCTATATTCATGGTGTTCCATTCATATTTTTGCCCTTAGCACTTGCGTTTTTCTTTATGCAAGTGTGCACGCTTTTTCATATCTTTGTTCTCACTAAACATAGTTGTTAATCATTATCCCTTTCAATAAAATCAAAAGGTAGATATTTGGGTGTTCATGAGTTTATCCTATATTAAGACACCCCAGGGAAGATCTTGTGTAGTGGGAGCACACATGTAGGGGAGTACACATGTAGGGGGAGCACACCTGTATGGGGATCCATATTGCAAAATTCAACCTTCTATTTTCCATGCTTACTGATAGGATTACAAATACCTTGATATTACTATTTGTGTCTCATGAACGAGTTTAATATTATCAAAAAGGGTAGTTTGTTGGAACCTATAATTCGCATTTCTTGGGTTTGACAATATCAAAATCCCGAGTTGTATTTGATGATACTTTTGTTGGGTATAGTGTGCAGGTTTTCAGGTACAAAAAGACAAAGAAAATCAATTTTTGTGACCTATCGCTGAGAGGTAGACATACCGCAGGTTCTAGCCCCGAAGAATTAAAGAAAAGCCGCACTGTGACCTACCTCTAGGTGCTAACATCTTACCGCATCGCTGTATCGGAAAAGCGAAAAAATATATTATTTTGATATTTTTCCAAATATGCTGGACAGCTGTCACCATCACGCGAATGGACCTACCGCCGGGCGCTTGACCTATCGCTGTGCGCTAGCCCTACTGCCGGTGGCAGCATATTTTTTAAGATGTATAAAACACGCATTTCTTTTACAGGAGACCACGAAAGAAAATATTTCAATCCATGGTTCGTCCGCCATCTCGAGGAGGACAAACTTTCATATCTGTTGAAGGAAAAGCACTATTTCTTCCACCACTCGTGATCGAAGAACTCTGGTGAATGAAATCTTCAACGAAAATTTACGGCTGATCGACTACAATAAGAATGGTTTTCAAGAGGATTGATCATGAACCATTCCTCGGAGGAGTTCTACGTTTGAGGGAGAAATATTTCTTAAACTCAAAAATTTCCTTTTGTATTTTTTTATCTGATTTTGGTGTAAGCGAAATCGACCTGGGTGGTCTTCAAATTCTTGGGAGGAGTCTGAAGGAAATCATCTTGGGAGGATGTCTAGATCTGGGAGATCTAGTGGGGCTCTAACAACATTCTGAGGAGGAAGGTGAAGAGTCGGCTCATCGATCTTCTTGGTAAGAAGAGAAAGGGCCAACCAGTCCTGAGAGGGTCAGTATAGAAACCAAAACAAGTTTGTATTCAACTCCTCCACTCTTCAGCGTCACAGAGATCCAGTTTTCCTATTGTAAACAACTGTTCATATTTTGAATAAAATTAAAATTTGTTTATTTCATTTCAAAATCGTGGTTTTATGTTACTAGAGGTTTGAGTGCTGTGTGGGAAATCAAAAAAATGAAGTTTTACAAGAGAATCAATCTCTGTGACCTGCTACCATATGGTAGCGGTCTACCGCCCCGTGATACCGTCCAAAACTTGTTTTCTTAGAAACATTCGTTTTAATTTCAAGCTATCTTTGGAAACCTTATTCCCTCCCACCCCTCTAAGGTTGGCCATGAGATCCAACAAGTGTTATCAGAGGGAGGTTATTCCAAAATGGCTTCACCACCGGGAATAATGACCAACTGTGATCTCATGTTGACTAGTGGGTATGGATCTTTATACACAGAAAATTTGCTAGCACAACCTCTATTTATAGTAGTGAACTATAATGAATGGAGAACTCTAATGAGAAAATTCTTTATATTATTATAAAAATAGTTTGGAACATGACTTGTGTCAAGCCCCCAAATAATTTAAATATGCATGAATGTTATTTAAATGTCAAAGCTATGAACAATCTATTTTGCGGGCTTGGTCAAGAAATTTTCAAACTCATCTACACGCTTCGTACTTCTCATGATATATGGAAATTTCTTAAGTGTATTATAGTTCTCCTTCTATTGACAATGAAACAGAGAAATTTCTTACGGATCTAAGTGTTGAACTAAATGAATACTTGCTCTTGGAGGGTGATATGTCGAACACTTCATGCATAAGGGAAGATGAAGATATAGATATGGATGGGAAATCTCATAAAGAAGTCAATGAAACTCTATGCTTTAATTCTGCCTCATCCAAAAGCACTAGAAGAAAATCAAATTCCCTTTTTGCATGTAATTTTATTTCTATATTGCATGTGCTAGAAGTGGATAAAAGTACAATTAAGAAATTGAAAAATATTAACTCAAAATTACATTTAGAAAATAACCTTTTAAAAGTAAATGGCAATGTAGAATCTACCATTGTTGTGCCTAGTTCTCCTGCATACTCTTTAGATAATATTTCTATACCATGTATAAATTGTAATGAATTAAAATAAAATACAAGGTTTTTGAAAAAGAGCTTCTGTTTGCAAAAGAACAAAATGAGAAATTATGTCTAAAAAACTCATCTTTAAAAAGTGATGTGCTAGATGAAATAACAACAACAACAACACTCAAGACTTTATCCCACTATAATGGGGTCGGCTATATGGATCCTTTGTCGCCATTGTGCCACATCTTTTGTCATAATCTCACTAATGCCTAAGTACAACATGCCTTTTCATACAGTTTCATTCCAAGTCTTTATTGGTCTACCCCTCCCTTGTTTGACATGCCTAGTGACTAGACACTCACAACGCCTAACAAGTGCCTCTAATGGTCTCCTTTGTATGTGTCCAAACCAACTTAGAAGAGCTTCTCACACCTTCTATGCAATTGGTGCTACCCCTATCTTATCCCTGATACTTTCATTCCAAATTTTATCCAATCTCGTGTGTCCACACATCCACCTAAGAATTCTCATCTCCGTAACTCTGATTTTTGCTCGTGTACACAATTCACTGCCCAACACTCAGAACCATATAGCATCACGGGTCTAATTGTAGTACGGTAAAACTTTCCCTTAAGTTTTACTGTTACTTTACGATCACACAAGATCCCTAACACGCCTCTTCACTTCCACCAACCCACTTGTATTATATGTGTCACATCTTATTCAATACCTCCGTCATTTTGAACTATTGATCCAAGATATTTAAAACATTCACTATGGGAAATATCTTAATCACCCAACTTAATAATGAAGTCATCTGTCCTTCTTGTACTGCTAAATTTAAGCTCCATATACTCCGTATTTGACCTACACAACCTCAAACCCTTCTTTTCTAAAGTATCATGCCAAGATTCAAGTTTTGCGTTTACAACATCGCGCGTCTCATCAACCAAAATGATATCATCCACAAATAAAAAACACTAAGGTTTTGCTTGTTGGATATGTCTGGGGAGCTCATCTAAGATAAGGGTAAAGACATAAGGGCTTAAAACTGAACCTTGATATAAGTCAACAGTGATAGGGAATTAATGCGTTGAACGACAAGTGTACCGGTCGCACAAGTAATATAAATGGGTGGCTTTCCCAAGTATCGATCTCTTCAAGGAACACAGTAAGGGGGGAGTTAATATAGAGGAGGACTTGAGATTGAAGTCTTTAGGTCGGAGTTAAATATGGGGGATTTGATGGTTGCGGAAACAGAAATTAAACACTAACAACTACTCCTATGCAACACTGCTATGCGAAGCTTCGCCAAGCGGGATGGAAGACTACACGAGCCGCTATGCATCGAATCACTGGGCGGATAGACGAGTAGGCTCGCGAAAGAGGTGGTTAGAACGGCGGAATGAGGGTCAAGATAACCTCTTCGCTGCATACACTTCTATCAATTGCCAGAACGATAAGAACGGATGGATGGCGGATGGAAGGATGGCGCAACTCAAGCAACTTAACCATAAACAATATAAGTTCACATAGACATGAAACTAATAATGTTTACAACTAAGAGCACATCATCAACACAAAAGTTCTAACAACAAATAAATAATAATAAAGGAAGAACAAGTCAAGAGATTGACCGAATCCGAAGGCTCATCGAGTGGTCATAGAAGGAATCGCTGGGTTGTCAACCCACATCCAAGCTCGGTCCTCAACTACGTCCGGGGTAGAGAAGGGCTGTCACTACCTCCCAATGGAGTCGTCTTCTTCGTTTCACAATCCGAAAGAAAGTTGCAAGCTTCCCTTCGCTTGTTAGCTAACGCGTCGAAGCTTGAAATAGAGCTTAGAAGATGAAGGAGAAGGCCGATAGCAAGCACTGATAAGGTATAGGTTTCGCGAGCATGGCCGGAGCTTCTCCACTTGGTGGAAGATGAAGGGCGGAGGTGGAAGGGTCGAGCATTACCCTAAAAATGCGGAGGAAATGGCTGGAATCGAGTTGTTCCTCAATGGCTGAAAATCCGCGCTTAACTAGAAAAAGATCAGAAAGATGGTCACGCACGGTCCCGCGCACGACCGTGCGCTGACCGTGCGTTATTAGCTTTAAGATCTGGATCACGAAAGAAGATGCGTTGACCCGTGCGTTTTACTCGCGCACGGGCGATTCCGCCCGTGCGTGAAGGAAATCGCACGGGTAAACTTAGAGCGCAGGAATGCAGGAGAAAACAGTGGAACCGTGTGTTTTACTCGTACATGGGCTCCTGTGCCCGTGCATGAAGGAAACACACGATTAACCACAGATCACTGGAAACCTTGGCAAAAAGTGCAGGCTGTGCGATTCCTTCTCGCACGGTTTGGCCGAAACCGTGCAGGAACGAATCGCACGGGTAGAAACAGATGCCCCAGGAAAGCTGTGTAAAATGCACGATTGGACTGGAACCGTGCGCGAAGAAATGCGCATGACTGTGCATTTTACACAGAAACTAGAAATGGAATTCGGGACATCCCGACTACCTGCACAACAATAAAACCAGGCTGGAGCACAAGCTTCCAACACCAAAATGCAAACAAAACTAAACAGAAAGATAACGAGGAGAACCAGGTGCATACCCCCGACAAAAGAATGCACAATTGCACACCCACGGGCCCAAAACAATGCACTATTGGTGAAGTGAAGCCCTAAACAAAAATATATCTTTTTCAATTAAAAAAGTAGTGCACATGGAAGAAAATAAGCTCAGATGAGTCCTAAAAACTGTATATAAATCGGACTCATCACACCCCCAGACTTACCTGTTTGCGCATCCCGAGCAAACAAAATCTACACAGATAAAGAAAATAAAATAGCTAACACAAAAATTGAGATACGGAGTACCATGCGAAGTCGCATGCTCGCACACGTAAAAAGATTATAGATGAATTTTTTAAGTATACAAAATAGTTTATACTTTTCACAATGCGTTTCAACATTTTATAATTACTCAAAAACGGAATCACGGTGAATCTTCCGGTCACGCGTAGGGAGAAAGTAAACTAAGCGCTTGGCGAGCATTGTCAAAGATCGGGGCTCGGGATAACCTCCAAAGGAATCCACCAATGTCAGTGACCATATGTTTGCCCTATCGCACTCTCTCCACGGCACTGGTTTGGTTCACACACGAATCAGTAGGACTTTAGATGAAGAGATGGGGCTTGAGTTTTGGTGAGGTAAACAAAGATAAACAGGAAGGCTATACACCATACCCAAATGAGCTAGTATAAAATGAATCTATCCGCTAACCAAAATACATGCGGGTACACCACACCCCTAGACTTAAATTTTTATAATATGGTTGTGTGTACCGCCTACTCCAAAAATAATCACATCTCAAATAGGATTTTCAATTATCCTTTTTCTTTTCTTCTTCACAATTACTTTTTATATATATTTTGAATCTTTTTTTACTTTAACAAACTCATCAAATGAAACTTTTGAGCACATCCCCAATTTCACAAGTAATATCACCACATCAACACCCCAAATGAAAATGTAAAACACTAAAGCATTGACTTGTCTGTGCGACTAGGATCGGCTATGAGGCTTTGGTGAAATAAAGGTTGAGCTGAATCAAAAGAAGGGCAGACACAACAGAGATAGTGAGGATATGACATTAGGAACGGTACAAAGCTCAACCAGGCAAAAACGATGGCCTAGGTCACACTCATACATGGCTAACCTATACCCATGCTTCAAGAATAGACTGGGGCAAGTTCTTAGGCAACGAGAAAGACTATCCTTCCTCCCGACTCGAGAAATACGAACCTAACGACTGTCTACACACATCCCGAAACTACCATCAGATTCACACCGGATTCACCAATTTTTGAGTAGAATAAATAGTATTTACACAATTAGAAAATATAAATCTATAAGCATACAGAAAAATTAAATCTACTCAAATTTCTACACAAGACAAGAGCAATTGACTAGGAGCACAACAAGGTCAACATTTTACTCTGTCTCACAATCCTATGCCAGCACAATAATTTTCCCAAATCATACAAAAGAAACGGGTTTAACTCGCAACACGCGAATAGCTAAGCATGCCCTCATGTGGGTGAAGTGGTGTGCGATGCAATGAACTAATCAAAATAAAACAATAAAAGCTTCTAGCATGCACATGAAATATGCGCGTGCAAAAGGTAACACATATTGACTCTCCCCCAGACTTAAACCAAGCTCCACAGTAAATGATTTGGAAATTTAAATCAAATGGAGATAAGGGAAGAGGTTACCCAATGCTCAGGTAGTAATCATACCAAAAGACGAGTGAAAAACACAGAAGCAACTCCGCCATATGAAGGATCACAACCCCGCCAATACGATTTGCCATGAATACCTACAGGGGTGAGCTCCGCAAAAATAAAAGAAAAATATACAATATATAAAGAAATACTAAGCTAAGATAGACGTGAAAAATAAAAGTGCAGGAAATGAAAGATAAGTACTGGGGTTACTGTCATCCCAGCACGACTTATTCAGCTAAGGAAAAAGTTCCAGCTAATGGGTCTATGAAATAAAAAATGCACAGGAAACTATTTCATTATCCGTTGCGGTAACGGGTACCAATACGGTGATAAAATAGTTACCCGTCTGCCTAAATAATCATACCTGCTCCTCACAGGCAGAGGAAAAAGGAAGTAAGAAGAGGTGGAGCGCTGGTACTCACACATCTCACCACAAAATATATCCTTACCCAGCAAGGTATCATCTACAATAGGGAGACGGCAGTAGGAGAAAGCAATCAATGGAGCTTCCTCAACAGAGGAGGAATCAACCTCCTCATAACAGAGGATGCTATCATCGATGGCTCGAGATGAAAGCTCCAAGTCCTCTTGAAGCTCCTGGGGAGACTCAACCCACGTGGGCTCAGATATGGAAAGGGGATCAAGAAATAAAGGAGATGAATCACTAAAATAATCAGAAATAGGGGGAGTGGTCCCGGTCTCACTCCCAGCAGGATTCAAGCATAGATCATCATCAGTATCATCAACCGACTCACTAAGAATTGGGATAGTGAATTCTTGCGAAGAAAGTGGAGGAACAACATCATCAGAGAAAATATGTGTTGGTTTCTCTGGTGGTGAATCCAAAAAAAGGGGAAGAATGCATAGGGAGAGACGACACCACAATGTCATCACACCGATCAGCAGAAAGTCTGATGGGTATATCCGCAGCAGTCCCCCATAGACAAGGTGGTACTACGAATATATCATCAAAATCAGAAGGGGCAGCCGATTGAGAGGTGATGGAACGAATCAGATACCCGGTTCATCATCCTCCTCCAACTGGCGCTGCCATTCTGCACAATCTTTCAACGCGTGCTCGGTGCTACGACAACACAAACACCGTTTTCCATTACTCCTCGGTCCTGAGGGGACCAGAGACTAATAAGAAGAAGGTGAAGCGTAGAAGAGAAGTGATCATAAGACTAGAGTATGGTGTATGAAGTACCATAAGAGGATGGTGCTCCATACACTGAACCAGGAGAATCATGCTCACTATTTTCATTGGGGCACTCATCACTACTATGCCTATAATCATGCACCATCTGCAACGGATATTCATATAGGAATACATGGTGCAATATGGAAGAATTCACCAACAGAAATATTGTAAGCAAAAATTAACTACACACCAGCAGATAAAAGAAAAGGAATGCCTGCTGCTGAAACATTAAAACTAGAAAAGGAACAAAGAAAAATAAGCAACAATTCTAAAAACTAAATAAAAGAAGAAACATGAAATATACAAATGGAAAAGGGCTTCTATCACCTATCTCCGTCTCCAAAAACTCACACGACTGTGTTCCCCGGCAACGGCGCCAAATACTTGATGCGTTGAATGGCAAGTGTACCAGTCGCACAAGTAATATAAAATGGGTGGCTTTCCCAAGTATCGATCTCTTCAAGGAACACAGTAAGGGGGGAGTTAATATAGTGGAGGACTTGAGATTGAAGTCCTTAGGTCAGAGTTAACTATGGGGGATTTGATGGTTATGGAAACAGAAAATAAAACACTAACAACTACTCCTATGCAACGCTGCTATGAGAAGCTTCGCCAAGCGGGATGGAAGAGAACGCGGGCCGCTATACACCAAATCGCTGGGTGGATGGTCGAGTAGGCTTGCGGAAGAGGTGGTTAGAACGGCGGAATGAGGGTAGAGAGCACCTCTTCGCTGCGCACGTTTCTAGAAATTTCCAAAACGGCAAGAACAGATGGATGGCAGATGGAAGGATGACTCAACTCAAGCAACTTAAGCATAAACAATACAAGTTCACATAGACATGAAACTAAAAATGTTTACAACTAAGAGCACATCATCAACAGAAAAGTTCTAACAGCACATAAACAACAATAAAGGAAGAACAAGTCAAGAGATCGACCGAATCCGAAGGCTCATCGATCGGTCGCAAAAGTAATCACTGGGTTGTCAACCCGCATCCAAGCTAGGTCCTCAACAACGTCTGGGGTAGAGAAGGGATGTAACTACCTCCCAATGGACCCGTCTTCTTCATGTCACGATCCAGAAGAAAGTTGCAAGCTTCCCTTCGCTTGTTAGCTATGGCATCGAAGCTTGAAATAGAGCTTAGAAGATGAAGGAGAAGGCCGAAAGCAATCAATGGCAAGGTATAGGCTTCACGAGCATGGCCAGAGCTTCTCCCCTTGGTGGAAGATGAAGGACGGAGGTGGAAGGGCGGAGCTTTGCCCTAAAAACGTGGAGGAAATGGCTGGAATCAAGTTGTTCCTCAATGGCTGAAAATCTGCGCTTAAATAGAAAAAGATCAAAAAAATGGTCACGCACGGTCCCGCGCACGACCGTGCGCTCACCGTGCATTATTAACTTTCAGATCTGGATCATGAAAGAAGATGCGTTGACCTGTGCGTTTTACTCGCGCTCGTGCGTTTCCGCTCGTGCGTGAAGGAAATTGCACGGGTAAACACAGAGCATAGGAATGTAGGAGAAAACAGTGGAACTGTGCGTTTTACTCGCGCACGGGCGTTATTGCCCGTGCGTGAAGGAAACGCACGATTAACCATAGATCACTGGAAAGCTTAGCAAATGGTGCAGGCCAGGCGATTCCTACTCGCACGGTTTGGCCGAAACCGTGCGGGAACGAATCGCACAGGTAGAAACAAATGCCCCAGGAAAGCTGTGTAAAACGCACGATTGGACTGGAACCGTGCGCAAAGAAATGCGCACGGCCGTGCGTTTTACACAGAAACTGGAAATGGAATTCGGGACATCCCGATTACCTGCACAACAATAAAACCAGGCGGGAGCACAAGCTTCCAGCACCAAAATGCAAAGAAAACTAAACAGAAAGATAACGAGGAGCTCCATGTTCATACGCCCGACAATAAAATGCGTAATTGCACACCCACGGGCCCAAAACAATGCACTATTGGTGAAGTGAAGCCCTAAACAAACATATAACTTTTCCAATTGAAAACGTATGGCACATGTAAGAAAATAAGCTCAGATGAGTCCTAAAATCCCTATATAAATCAGACTCATTTTTCTCATTCCTTCCATGGACGAATTGAGATAGACAACATTTCTTTCTAAGGTTCGGGAGCCACCTCTGAGCACCATTCTGCCATCTCCGTCAAAGGAAGAGAAAACCACCTCCCTCCTATTCACACACAAAAATATCCAGCAAGCAAAGTACTACAATAACTACGAGGAGTTGATCGGTTGCAGCCAAACAAAGATCGTTAGTACCGGTCACGCATTGCTCAATGGAGAAGTAGTTCTTGAGGGAGATTCAAACATAATTCTTCTTTAATATTTTTGTAATTATCTCTTTTCTATGTGATTTTGGTGAGGAAAATCGACTAGTGAAGGTCGTTAGAATTCGGAGAGGATTCCGTGAGAAATCATTCTGGGGAAGGGGCGTCTAGATTGGTGGATCTAGCGGGTCACTAAGACACTTACTTGCATGAAGGTGAAGAACCGGCTCATTGACCTTTCTTGGAGGGAAAGGGTGAGAGCCAACCGATCTGGGTAGTGGGTCGTTATAGAAAACCAAAAGAGATTCGACTTTCACCGCCTCCGACATCCGGCGCGGATGTCATGGAGATCAAGCACCATTAATTATAAACTCTTTTAATTCTATTTGAATAAAATTACTTATTGTTATTCATTCTTCTTTTATAGTCGCTGGTGTTAGCCGGAGGATATCAGAAGGGTGCGTATCTCTCCAAGGAGAAATTTGTCATAAAAATGACGTCTGTGACCTACCATTGCACGCTAGCGAGCTAGCGCCCCGCGGTAGCTTCCAGAACTAGTTTTTCTAGATAAAAATAATTTTAATTTTTAATTAATGCGTAAAACCTTATTCACCCCCTCTAAGGTTGGCCAGTTGATCCAACAAGTGGCATCAGAGCCAGGTTATTTCAAAACAATTCACCACCAAGAATAATGGCCAACCCGGATCTCGAATCGACTAGTGGGGATGAAATATTATACACAAAAAATTCGTTAGCAACACCCCTTTTCACAGGAGTGAACTATAATGAATGGAGAACGCTAATGAGAATATTCCTTATATTTTTAGATATAGAAGTACGGAACATAACTTGTATCAATCCCCCAAATAACCTAAATAAGCACGAGAGTCCTATAAACTACAAAGATATGAATAGTTTGTTCTATGGGCATGGTCAAGATATTTTTAAACTCATCTACACACTTCCCACTGCCTATGATATATTGATATTTCTTTAGTCTACTTATAGTTCTCTTTCTACAGATGATGAGTCTGAGCTATTTCTCCTGGATCCAAGTGAAGAACCAAATGGGGAATTGCTCTTGGAGAAGGACATGTAAACCACATCATGGGGAAGTGAAGATGAGACCTCAACGTTGGATGAGGAGACACATGAAGGAGTCAAAGAAACCCTATGCTCCAATCTTGCCTCAAATAAGAGCACTATAAGGCAGTCAAATTCTCTTTTCTCTTATAATTTTATCTCTACATTGCATGTGCTAAACAATCTAAACGTAGAATTAAGAAGCTGACAAGTATTAACTCAAAATTACTTTTAGAATATAATAGGTTGAAAGAAAATGCCAATATAGAATCTAATAGTGGTTTGCCTAGCTCTCTCACATTCTCTTTATATAACATTTCAACACCTTGTGTAGATTATAATGAATTAAAAGAAAAAATATAAGGTACTTGAAAAAGAGCTTCGTCATGCAAAAGAACAAAATGATAAATTATGTTTAGAAAACTCATCGTTGATAAGTGATTATGTTGGGTGCAGGAATTATAGAATTGAAAATAAAGAGATGGATGAGACGTTTGAGGAATACAGAAATAAGTATGAAGCTCATATTGAATATGTAGTCTCCACTCTTAAAGATAGCACAATCACGTACAATAAAGCTAGAAAAAATTTTAAAACTAAAAACAAAGAATTAGTTACAAAAATCAACATGCTTAAGAAAATTATGTTTTAAAACTCACAAAACACAACTCAGTTTCATGAAAAACCCAAAAGCATGTTTAATATAAACTATCACTTAATGATTGGCTCAACCAAAGGGAGTAAAAAACCTCAAGCTAAAGCAAGCAAAAATCCTAGCTATAAAAATCACCTTCACATGCAAAAACTACTTACTCCCAACTTAAAAGCTAATGAATGTAGATTTCCTTTAAATAATCACTACACATGAGTCCCTATGTTAAGACAAAGAATTTTAACTTGGAGAACAAATACAATATATATAAACACCCAACGCTATATTATTAAATTGAATACCATCACATAAGGCTCGTAGAAATCTTAATCGAAATTTACAATTTAAATAGAAACTTAAACCGAAGTATGAATGGAGGCCCATAGTTAAAAATGACGCATATATACTACTCGAGAGGGTACAATCATCATTACCATCCCATAAGCTGACACAAAGTGTTTGGGTACCCAAGAAAATCACCACACACGATCTCACTTGGATAACTAAATATCCTTTTTGATAACATCCACAAATTACATGAAGTAAGTTCAAAACGAACAACACTATATAACACTTCACGATGTGCTTATTAGTTTTTATTTTTTATTGTTCTATTTTTTTTCCTTTTTGAATATCACGATATATGTTCTGTGAACTAATCACAATTGGGGTGAGTAGGGTAATGTCATGATACTAATCACATTTGGCAAACACAAAATCATATTAACTATTACCAGTAGCACCACTACAGGCGTGAGAGTTCACCATAAGTAGAATATTGTTTAACCCGTCTTAGTACAAACATGAATAATAATAATAATAACAACAAAGGGGGAAGCACAGTCGAACACCAAATGATGAAGTGATGAAGCGTAGATGCTGTTCTTCTGAAGAAGTCAGAGAAATGTTGATCTTGCCCATCATCTTCTTAAGCATCTTCTTTATGCCCTTCACCTCCTTAGCAGTCTGCCTAATCTACTACCCTTGCTCCTCCATCTTCTCGTAGATATCCCGACTAGTTTCCCTAAGGGATCCTCCACAGGGTAATAGAGGTCGTGCTTCAGGTGGCCGTTCTCGTGATGTAGTAGGAATCTCACCTATTCTGTAGATCCGGGGGCAGCTATTAGTGGGGTATGACGACTAGTCAATGGCAGGGTACATCTCCATGAGGACACTCTAGATCACTCCGCCCAATGGTAGAGTGTTCAGTCACTGATGTTACAGAGATTTGAGCCTAATTGTATAGCGTATCATCGATAGTATGATATTTAATATGCAGAAGTGCATTCTAGCTTGGATATATAACATTACCATAAAAAGTAGGCTGTTATCTTCTTGGTGTCCCAAGACTTGAACATCAAGGAGTGGCGCATAATATCCTGGATGATGCGAGCATCCGACATGAGTGTGTCCACAATGGTGATGAGATCTCAACGCCCCTGCACAACATGGAGAACTTCATTGATCTCTCTCCAGTCCCATGTAGATCTAAAGGACTCAACGATGTCAAGTCACTGCCCAATGGGAACCAAACGTACTTCTATTCAAGATCCGCGTGGATTATACTCACAATCTAAGTACCGATGCACGTTTGCACCACTCCGTCTAACTGTGCATGAGCTGGATCCCTGAGGTTGTTATTGAACTCACAAGTAAGCACTGAGGAAAAAGTATCGCCGGTTGAAATCACAAAGAGAATCCCCGAATGGTATAGGTAACTGTAAATGTGAGCGTAACAATCATCGATGTCAATGACCATCGGCACACTTACGGTGGCCTCGTCTATCGCTATAAATGTGGAAGCGGGTACTCGAGATTGCTTGGAGAAACTTCGTCATGATGGCTGCGTGCTGGAAGATGCCATAATCTTCAAAACACGAAAAATCCACTCTTCAAAAGTCTGAGAAAACTTTTTCTGGGGGCTACTACGGCGCGATAATCACCAACCGCCGCGTGGTAGTGTGACGGACTGGTCTCCATCCCCTTCCACCGGATCTCCCCCCAAAAATCTATTTTTTTCTCAAATTTTTCTTAAAAACCTTAAGGGGAAGGAGATCCAAACTCATAGAAGTTAGATCGGTGAAATCAAATAAGATTCGTGGAGAAAAATCTCAAATCCAACTCAAAATCTTTTTGAAATCACCATAGATCATGCCCAAAATGACTAGAACTCTACGAATTACACTCTTAATGTCATCACACATAAAAATGGAGAGAACAAGGGGAGTGGGTTATATAGATCTCGGAAGCGCCGACAGAAGAAATGTACTCAGAGGAGAGAGAATGGAAATAGAAGAATAAATAATTCGGCCTGAACCACAACATATATATTTTCGAGCTACCGTGTCGTGGTACCTCTACCACCGGTGGTAGTACACTTTCCTACTAATTTTCGACGATCAGCATTGGTATCCAGTAGGTCCTTGTGTGGATCTAGGGGGAAAGAGTGTTAGGTTGGGCGGGTTCTCTAGTGTGCAAATGGGATTAACACCCCACCCTACAGAACTTGTGCAGCTCCTCATGCCCATCTGTCACTTAGTATGGGGCTAGAGTGATTATATATTGCTTGGGTCGATTGTGTCTTAAGCTTTCTCATGATTGTTCCTATACATAACACGAACGTCATTTCTTGTCTCAGGGTCGTCGATATCATGCATAATACTCAATCGCGCTGTCCTATTTAATTTTGCATTGTTTGTCGTTTGTTATGTTTTATTTGTTTAACTTGTTTACTTTAATAAAAAATAATAATAATAATATATATATATATATATATATATATATATATATATATATATATATATATATATATATATATATATATGTAACATCCCATTTCCAACTAGACCCCTAAGAGTGGTTTTGGCCATGACTAGGTCATGACAAACCCTAGGAAGCCAGAAATGGGCCAAGAGATAGGAGGCCAAGGTGAGGATCACCATGGTCTGCAAATAGTAGAATTTTGAACAATAGTTTAGAATGACAATGGGGCTTCACCTTAACCCCAAGACCCTACCACAACACCCCTAATACTTAGGAGACCCATTGGAGCCAAAAGGACCCTTTAGGGTCAACCCAAGAAGCCCAGTTGACCAAGGTCAACCCTAGCCCAAAAAGGGGTCAAACTAGCCTACTTAGGGCCAACTGACCTACTCCTAACCTAAAGGACCCCTCCTATGCCCTCCTAACCCTAAAGTGAAGTCAAATGGTCACTAAGGACACATAGGGGTCAGCCCTAGAGGCCAGGTTGACCCAAGTCAACTCAAACCCTAACCTGGTCAAAGTACCCTTACTAAGGGTATGTGACCTCCAAGGTACAGGGTAACCCTTCATAACCCTACCTAGACCCTAAGGGAAGCCAATGGGTCACCCAGGACACAATGGGGTCAACCTAGATGGTCAAATTGACCAAGTCAACTCTCATTTGGGTCAAGTCAAACTTAGCCCAAAAAGGGGCTAACCCAAGCCCAAGCCACTTCTCCCTTAGGCTAAACCCATTCCCATGACCATCATAATCTAGTGGGCTGCATTTAGTTGGTAAGGCTGACTAGTCAACCAGGGGTGACAAGGAGAGAGAAAGGAGCTCCTCTCCATGATAATGGAGGAGAGAGAAAAACAAGGAAGAAGAAGGGGGAAGTGAGAGGCCGGCCAAGGGAGACTAACAGCCACCCATTATGGCTGCAATCAACTCCTCTAGGAGAGAGGAGTTGATTCCAGCCATTTCCCGGCCACCAAGGGGTGGGTTCAGCCCCCCTCCACACAACCCGAGCCACACCATTAATGGTGTTAATGGCCATTGAAGAACCAGCCTCCCCTCTCCCCCATTTGCCATTTAAACACCTTCAGGGAGCCGAGGGGATCATTTTAGAGCGTTTACCTGGAGGAGACGAGCCATTCCACTGTGCAGTTGCAGAAGCCGAGCGCCGCCGCCGTCGTCAATGGCATCCCACCGCTCCTCTCGCATCCAGGCCGCCAGGAAGGTCCTCCTCCTCTCCTTAACCCGCGGGTAGATCCTAGGAATCATTAGGCTTGAGTTTCGGGCTCAATTGAGCCCGATTCAATCCGGGATTTTTCCTGGTTTCGGCAAGAAAATCTCTTGCTTTATCCGCCGGAAAACGCCTCTCCGGCGGCGGAGCCGCCGCCTGACGATAGCCACCACCTCAACGGAGGTGTTGGTGGCGGTGGCCGGCCGGGGAAGGGGCCGGATCGCCGGCAGTGGCGCCTGGAAGTGGCTCCAGGCTGGGTGAATCCTGGCCGTCGGCTCAAGGAAGAAGATGAAGGGATCCCGTCCCTTTTGCTTCAAGATGCGTGCGGGCCCGATTTCAAACTATAGGAATTAATTCATAATAATGCATTTTTGTCACACTTTAGGCATTTAATGTTTTAAATTTTTAAAAATAGTTAGATGCTCTGTATGGGAAAATGATCAACACATGAATTGTAGCCCTTCCTGTCTACTTTATTCTAAAATTAGTTTGAACCCATTTAGGTTTCTGGTTTGACCAGGGCACCCATTTTGGTGGGACATACCCTTAGGGCTAGGCAGCTACTAAATTGAGTGCCCACTCTTCACCCCTAGCCCAAATTAGCTGAAATTTTGGCAGAGAGTCTATCCTATACATACCTAGGGCCTGCACAAAAATGGGAATTTTTGGAGAAAATATTTCTATAGGTTTTGTAAATATTTAATAATTATTAGATAAATTAAATAGGTGCCCTAAACACCTCCAAACCCTCCCAAAATTTGGTGAGTGGTCCCTGGGTTCAGTTTAGGTATCTGTATAAAATTTCATTTAAGTTGGATGTGTTTTGAATAGGTTTTGACCCAACCGTAGCTATACCTTAAAAAGGGCATTTTGGTCAAAAGTTGCACTTTTTGTTTTGAGTGACCAAATCACCTCAACAGAGGCTGAAATTTGGGCCACTGGTTTGTTATAGCACTTATCACCTCCCCATGGAATATGGGGTAGGGAGGAATAGATTTGCCCTAAGTTCCTAGGTCAAACCCTAAGGAGGGACCTTTTGGGCTTGTGAAGGGTATGAGTCCTAAACACCTTGGGTGAACTCCAAATTTTGCAAGGAGGTTTATTGGATATAAAAAACCCTCTGGTAAAAATATTAGCAAATTGTGAAAAAGGTTGGGCCCCCAAAACCCTAACCCTAGCTTAGGTCCTAAAACTTGTAGTGTAGGTTTAGGTTAGCTAAACACCTTGAAACTTAACCAAATTTGGGTAGTGAGGGGATTAGGGTGTTTTGGATCTCTGATAATTTACTTGAGGAATTTTGATTAAAATTGGTAGTACTTCATTTGTTAATTACCAAAAGGCTCAAAATGATGTTTAATTTTATTAAGGATGTTATGTGCTTTAAAACATGATGAAACTTGGTCAGAGGTTATTATAGTTCTAGTTGATCACCTCTGAATTTTATCACAATTTACAATTAAATTTATTTGGTACTTCCTTCATTAAGTTCAGAAATGGGCTTTGGTAAGAAAAATTCATTATAGTTGATATATCTCATTAAAAATCATGACACTTAGGTTTTGAGGTATTTAGGCCCCAAGATACTTGTATGAATTTATTTATAATTTTTAGAGGTCTGTTTTCAGAACTTTCTTTACAAGGCCATATTTTTGAGAATAGGTTAAATAATTATTTTGGGCAATAATTCTTTCAATAAAATTATGAAAGTTTACATAAAGGTTCCATAGGCCCTTACCATCATCCTGGAATTTTCTCTGAATTGTTGGAAGTATTTTCATTGTACATCCCTTTTTTATGAATTATTTGGAGTAAATTGAAAATACAATTTAAGGGCTAAAATCTTGCTGGAAAAATTTGGAATTTCTGGATTTTAGATGATTACCCATCCTACATTTATCATAATTTTAGTGGAGCTTTATATTGCATAAATCTTGTACTTCCTGTTCAACCTTGGAACTTTTGGTTTTTAAAATAAATAAATAAATTAGTATTTAAATCATAAAAATTAGGAAATTGTGGATTCAGTCTGCATATGCCCATATGAACTTCTAATAATTGTAACATGAGCATTGGATGAACATATGACATACTTCCCTTTCTACGGGTCATATAGCTTAAGTGGCCTGCATTTAGTAAAACTGCAGAAAATCAGTTGGGACATGAATTAGGGCACATTTGATGAGTCTTGATTGGGCTGCTGGAAGGATAAATAGATCTAGGTGTGTCTTTGGAAGATGGGTGAGTAAGGTATGGTTCTGTCTAGGGTTATCGGCGTTCGGGTCCGACGAAAGATCGTCCTACCCAAGGAGAGTTGGAGTAAAAATACCCTAGGATTAGTATATCGAAATATGAGAAAATAAAAGGGGTAAGGGAATCAACCAATAATAAAATAAGTACCTTGCGAAAGGGAACGTTGGGCGTAATCCCAACATAGTTCCTAGTGCCCCTTGAGAGCCCTTCACAGGGAATACCGGGGGCAGTCCTGAGTTAACGTAAACTGTTTAACAAGCCGAAAAGAGTAACTTAGTAATTAGGGTCGCACATTCCACAACACTGATGGCACCAGAGGTTGGATAGGAGCTTCGGTTCGGATGGTTAAAAGGCGGACTTTGAGTCCGGGGAGCTTTCGGCTCGATTGCTTGAGACGGACGTGTTGGTCCGGGGAGCTTCGGCTCGGTTCTTGATTACGCTAATTTGCATGTGCATAAAAGGGAAGGAAATTAAGGTGGTGGGTCTTCGGTATTGGAGGGTCGATGCACCGACACCAATACGTTGACTCGGCAAGTGTGGTTAGCACTTCGCCAACAGAAGTCCGGTGCGCCAGCCGGCAAGAGTACGCAGGAGTCCGCTTCGTGCACCAAGCGTTGAGGCGTACGATAGGTCTGACCGGTAGTGCTTTACTGGTTTATAGGTGGGCGAGGCCCAACCCACCGCTTCCGTCTGCCACTACGGAGGTATCCTGGGAGGTTACGGCTCCAGAAAGGGGGAACTAAAGGTCTGTGTGCACAGAGTCGGGTGTGTGTGTTGCACTTGCATGTCCATCATACCCACTTGCATGTCATAGCATAATAGTTACCTTAAACCTTGACACCTAAAGTATAAGTGGAATGGGACGCTTATACTTTAGGACCTGCTACACGACCCCTTAGTCTATATGCTTGTGTGGGCAAGTTTATAAATTAAGGTTAATTTTGATATATTTAGTTACTGCTGTTTGACCGCTGACACCCCAACGTATAAATCGGTATGGGACTTTTTATACGATGGGAGCCTTGCAAAAGACCCCTTGGCTTATGTGTTTTTCACATAAGTGAAGGTTACATTTCATATTACAGCTTATTGTCTTTATATGCTATAGAACTTTCTAGATTAGGACCGCTGCCATCTGCTTTTGATATTCTCCACCTTCAAGTCCTCCCCTTTCTTCCTCTCCGCTCGGTGCCTAGGAGCCGTGGGGGAAGGAGTTGGGGATGATAGGACTTAGTCTTTTAGACTAACGGTTTTCGAACCGCATCATTTAGGGGATCGCGGAGACCAGCATGGAGGAGCAGCCCCGGAGACCGGTGCGCTTGGAGGTGGGGCAGTCTAGCTCCGGAGTTCACACAGCCGGGACCATGAGTCTCGACCCTGAGCAGTTTTCTACTTTTGTTTCTGCATGAGAGATCTTGTAGTGAGGATTTGATGTACCGGGCATAAGCCCGTTTTGCTACTCTGATGTTATTTGCTGTGGACACTCCCTTCGTGGAGTTATTTTTATTATGTCATGTGATTCTCTGTGGACAGATAGTTTCCATTTTACCTCATTATGCTACTTTTCTGTGATCGAATTGGCCGGCAGAATCGGCGCTTTGAGGTGATGACCCTTCAGGGCGTGAAGGAGTCACCGCAAAACGGCGGTTCTGGGCCTAAGACCCCGGTGTCGAAAAAGAAAAAAAAAGGGGGTCTTACAAGTGGTATCAGAGCAGACCTCGATCGAAAAGTAGTCGTCCACAACCCTGGGTCACCCCCGCGCGAGTTTAGTTTGGGGACAAACTAAGCAGCGGAAGCAGTGGTGTGCCCATATGGGGGGAATCACATGTAAATTGCCCACTTTCATTAGGCATTGAGTCGATTACCTACTAATGTAGTTCGTTTTGCAGCCCCCAGCTCAGCCCACCCCACAAGGAGGAGCTCAGCAGACTCCAGACATTGCACCACCTCCCATGGTCCCCACACCTTTCCTCCAGTCAGACATGGGGCAGACCCTTACAACTATCCTTGAGGCCTTCCGGGCTCAGCAAGCTCCAGCCCAGCAGCCAAACCCAGGGGCCAACTGGATGAGCACCTTCCGAGGACTCTCTCCCCCATCATACTTAGGGACAGAGTCGGCAGTACGGACAGAGGAGTGGCTGGATGTTATGTACGAGATGTTGACCGGGATACGATGCCCTTGGGAGGAGAGGGTGGCCCTAGTGGTATCTTGCTTGGAGTCACATGCTAAGCGGTGGTGGAAGACGCTGTTGGACACGACCTTTGCTGATAGGGAGATTGCAGAAATCACTTGGGAAGAATTCAGGGCCACGCTGCTGGAACACTTTGTTCCTCAGTCGGCCAGGGACGAGTTGGAGGAGCGGTTCTTGCAGCTGAGGCAGGGCACCAGGACGGTGGTGGAGTACCACCGAGAGTTCGATCATTTGGCCCGATATGCGGGCTCCTATCAGCTGGACGAAGCAGGTTACGTCAAGAGATTTTATAAGGGCCTAAAAGAGGAGTTGAGGGAGGCCTTGCTTTTTGTCTCTGACGGGCCCATCTCCCGGATTTTGGAGATGGCGAAGAGGATTGAGGCCGACTGGCACACCACTCGGGGCCGGAAACGGCAAGCGGAGGACCAGGGCCGGAGGGCCCGCAATGATCAGCGGCGAGGCACCATACCAGATGGAAGGAGGGCAGAGGAGCAGCCTCGTCAGGAGTTGAGGCAGGAGCCGAGAGAGCAGGTGGTTTTGGCCCCTCAACCTCTCCGGATCCAGGAGATGCAGAGACCCCGGGGTATGGCGTATCCCCCGCCAGAGTGCTTCCATTGTCACCAGGTGGGACATCTCCGGAGAGACTGCCCTATGAGGGGGGCACCACCTCCAGCACCACGGGGTGGCCCACCGGCCCAGCATTTCGGAGGCCGAGGACGCGGCCGAGGACGTGGATACCAGGGAGGCGACCGCAGGCAGAATGGGGAGCAGATTTACGCTTTGGACTTAGCACAGCCCCGGAACCCGGACAGGGTTATTGCAGGTATGAGAGTAATCTTAATTTTGGATTCATTCATTACTCATATTAAGTGTTAATAGAACTACTAAACGACCTAGGTTAGAAAACCTTACACCAGAGTTTCTTTCAAACTGATTTAGGAATGGTGATGGTGTGCGGCAAACCTGCCCATACCCTGTTCGACACGGGGGCATCGCACAACTTTGTGTCGGAGGATTTCGTCAAGGACCTGGATCAGATTCGATGTTATACGGGACTACCCAGGAGGGTGCGCCTCCCCAATGGGATGGAGATCCAGTCCACAGAAAAGTGCCTCCTGGAGGTTACCATAGACGGGTTGACACTCGAGGCCCCGGCAACGATCCTGAGGATGCCGGACTTCGACCTCGTCTTGGGCATGACATGGCTTGTCTGGAACCATGCCCAGATTGATTGCCCGGCAAGGAGGGTCGTGCTGAGCCACGGCGATACTTATGCGACGTTCGAAGGTACTACACCGGTCTCCCGTCACCTGCTTTCATCTATTCAGGCCGTTAAGGCTCATATGCAAGGGGACAAGATATATCAAGTATTATTCGAGATGACTGAGGAGAAGGACCTGATTGCTAACATTCCGGTGGTTCGTGACTACGCCGATATTTTTCCGGATAAGCTGCCAGGACTACCTCCGCATAGGGAGAAGGACTTCCAGATTCAGTTGGTACCAGGGGCTAAGCCGGTATCCAAGGCCCCTTATCGAATGGCCCCAAAGGAGTTGGCGGAATTTCAGACACAGTTGCAGGAGCTGGTGGAAGCAGGATTTGTTAGGTCGAGCTCCTCATCATGGGGAGCTCCTGTCCTATTCGTGAAGAAGAAGGACGGCACTTTACGCCTGTGCATCGACTATCGAGCACTAAACAGGCTGACCGTCCGAAATACCTATCCGCTCCCCAGGATAGATGAGTTGTTCGATCAGCTGGAGGGAGCCCATTATTTTTCGAAGCTGGACTTGAGATCAGGCTAGTACCAGCTGCGGATCCAGGAGGAGGATATTCCGAAGACAGCCTTTAGTAGCCGATATGGATTGTATGAGTTCATCGTGATGCCCTTCGGGCTCACGAATGCTCCGTCGGCGTTTATGAGCCTCATGAACCGGGTCTTCGAGGCCTATTTGGATGTGTTCGTCATAGTGTTCATAGACGACATCCTTATCTATTCTAAGACGGAGGAGGAGCACACACGACATCTGGCACTGACCTTGGGAAGACTGCGGGAGCATCGCCTTTATGCGAAGTTCAGTAAGTGTCAGTTCTGGCTGAAGGAGGTGGCTTTCTTAGGCCACATCATCAGCGGAGCCGGGCTGGCAGTGGATCCGGCAAAGATTCGAGCTATTTCGGAGTGGCCGCAGTTGAAAACAGCCACTGATGTACGGAGTTTTCTAGGACTTGCCGGTTACTACCGGAAGTTTGTAGAGGGATTCTCTCGAATCGCCCTCCCGCTCACATCCTTGACGAAGAAGGAGGTACCGTTCGTGTGGACCCCGCAGTGCCAGACAGCTTTCCAGGAGCTGAAGGATCGGCTGACCTCGGCTCCCATTCTTACTCTCCCCTCGGGGAGGGAGGGATTTCAAGTCTACACCGACGCATCATATCAGGGGATGGGAGCAGTACTGATGCAGAACGGACACGTCATAGCTTATGCCTCCCGCCAGCTGAAGACCCATGAGAAGAACTATCCAGTGCATGACCTGGAGATGGGAGCAGTTGTATTCGCACTGAAGATATGGCGACACTACCTTTATGGAGTCCACTGTGATATATACTCCGATCATAAGAACCTTAAGTACGTGGACACGTAGAAGGAACTAAACATCAGGCAGAGGCGGTGGGTGGAGTTCCTTTCTGACTATCAGTATGAGATGCATTACCACCCGGGAAAGGCGAACGTGGTAGCGGATGCACTGAGTAGGAGAGCTGCCACAGCAGGAGCAGAGCCTCAGTTGATGTCTATGGAGCTGCTGCAGAGACTAGAGGACATGCACATTACTCTGGTATCGTATGATGATCCTGAGCTCTATGAGGAGTACTTGGCCGCGATAGGTGTTACCGATGACATCAGAGACCGGGTCAGAGAGGGACAGAGGCAGGATGCCAAGTTGGAACCCATCTTCCGAGCTCTGGAGGCAGGCACTGCAGGAGACTAAACACTGAGGGACGACCTGGTGTGCTTCAGAGGACGGGTGTATATACCGGAGGGAGGCCAGATCCGGGAGGATATTATGACGGAGGCGCACTGCAGCCGGTATTCTGTACACCCGGGGATCACAAAGATGACGGCTGATTTGAAGAAGACGATGTACTGGCCGGGCATGAAGAGGGATGTCTCACACTTCGTGACCCATTGTGAGGCATGTCAGCTAGTGAAGACGGAGTGCAGGAACCCCGCAGGACTATTGCAGCCACTCCCGGTGCCGGAGTGGAAGTTTGATGACATAGCCATGGACTTCATACATGGGCTTCCCCGGTCTCGGACAGGGAATGACTCGATTTGGGTAATCGTTGATCGGTTGACCAATGTGGCTCGATTTATACCGATCAGGAAGGATGATTCAGTAGGAGTACTGGTGCGGAAGTTTGTGGAACAATTCATTCGTTATCATGGCGTGCCCAGGACGATAGTGTCGGATCGGGATGGCCGGTTCACCTCCAGGGAGTGGAGATCCGTGCAAGCTTACTTAGGCACGCGGTTGACCTTCAGCACTGCATTCCACCCCCAGACAGACGGGCAGACAGAACGCACCAACCGGACGCTGGAGGACCTTTTGAGGCTATGCATCTTGGACCGCGGGGAACCGTGGGAGAAACTATTACCCCTTGTCGAGTTCTCCTATAACAACAGCCACCAGTCCAGCATCAGGATGGCGCCTTACGAAGCCTTGTACGGGAGGAGATGCAGGACCCCGCTTTCTTGGGTGCAGAACGAAGATCCGAAAGTGTTGGGGTCAGAGTTTGTTGAAGACACCGAGGCACAGGTAAGGCTGATCAGGGACAGGATGCTCGAGGCACAGAGTAGACAGGCTAAGTATTATGACGCCCGGCATCGGCAGGTGGAGTTCCAGGTGGGGGACCGGGTGTTTCTGAAGATCCGGCCCATGCATGGAGTCTCGCGGGTGCGTGGTCGGAGGAAGAAGCTCAGCCCTAGGTACATGGGCCCTTATAGGATCCTGGAGCGGATCGGACCCCTAGCCTACCGGCTGGAGTTACCACCAGAGCTGGAAGCGCTGCACGATGTCTTCCACATTTCTTCTTTGAGGATGGCTCTGCTACGCCCGGAGCAGCAGATTTTGACCACCGAAGGGCCGGTAGCTTCAGACCGGTCGGTTCGTTTGGAGCCTGTGAGGATCGACGACCGAGGAGTGCGGGTCTTGCGACGCAAGAAGGTCCCACTAGTCAAGGTCCTGTGGAGGAACCACGGCCAGGAGGAGCATACCTGGGAGCCACAGGACCTGATGCGACAAAGATACCCCGAGCTATTCAGTCAGGTATACCTCTCAGACCCCTCAAGATGTTAATTTATTTTTCCTGCTTTAAGTATACTAAGGGCTGCTCTAGGCAGATAGAGGCTTATCTTTTGTTTATTGGGGGCTTATCCTTGTTTATTGGGATTTTGGTTTGCCGATTGGGCGAAAGGGTCTTAGATCTAAGTATTCCCGTAGAATCTAATTTAACAAACAAGGCGTCATAATGGGATGTTACCAGACTCTTTCCTTCGGTAGTGAGACCCGTAGGCCCAACCTTGATTTCGGGGACGAAATCTTTGTTTTGTTTATTGGGATTTGTAACATCCCATTTCCAACTAGACCCCTAAGAGTGGTTTTGGCCATGACTAGGTCATGACAAACCCTAGGAAGCCAGAAATGGGCCAAGAGATAGGAGGCCAAGGTGAGGATCACCATGGTCTGCAAATAGTAGAATTTTGAACAATGGTTTAGAATGACAATGTGGCTTCACCTTAACCCCAAGACCCTACCACAACACCCCTAATACTTAGGAGACCCATTGGAGCCAAAAGGACCCTTTAGGGTCAACCCAAGAGGCCCAGTTGACCAAGGTCAACCCTAGCCCAAAAAGGGGTCAAACTAGCCTACTTAGGGCCAACTGACCTACTCCTAACCTAAAGGACCCCTCCTATGCCCTCCTAACCCTAAAGTGAAGTCAAATGGTCACTAAGGACACATAGGGGTCAGCCCTAGAGGCCAGGTTGACCCAAGTCAACTCAAACCCTAACCTGGTCAAAGTACCCTTACTAAGGGTATGTGACCTCCAAGGTACAGGGTAACCCTTCATAACCCTACCTAGACCCTAAGGGAAGCCAATGGGTCACCCAGGACACAATGGGGTCAACCTAGATGGTCAAATTGACCAAGTCAACTCTCATTTGGGTCAAGTCAAACTTAGCCCAAAAAGGGGCTAACCCAAGCCCAAGCCACTTCTCCCTTAGGCTAAACCCATTCCCATGACCATCATAATCTAGTGGGCTGCATTTAGTTGGTAAGGCTGACTAGTCAACCAGGGGTGACTAGGAGAGAGAAAGGAGCTCCTCTCCATGATAATGGAGGAGAGAGAAAAATAAGGAAGAAGAAGGGGGAAGTGAGAGGCCGGCCAAGGGAGACTAACAGCCACCCATTATGGCTGCAATCAACTCCTCTAGGAGAGAGGAGTTGATTCCAGCCATTTCCCGGCCACCAAGGGGTGGGTTCAGCCCCCCTCCACACAACCCGAGCCACACCATTAATGGTGTTAATGGCCATTGAAGAACCAGCCTCCCCTCTCCCCCATTTGCCATTTAAACACCTTCAGGGAGCCGAGGGGATCATTTTAGAGCGTTTACCTGGAGGAGACGAGCCATTCCACTGTGCAGTTGCAGAAGCCGAGCGCCGCCGCCGTCGTCAATGGCATCCCGCCGCTCCTCTCGCATCCAGGCCGCCAGGAAGGTCCTCCTCCTCTCCTTAACCCGCGGGTAGATCCTAGGAATCATTAGGCTTGAGTTTCGGGCTCAATTGAGCCCGATTCAATCCGGGATTTTTCCTGGTTTCGGCAAGAAAATCTCTTGCTTTATCCGCCGGAAAACGCCTCTCCGGCGGCGGAGCCGCCGCCTGACGATAGCCACCACCTCAACGGAGGTGTTGGTGGCGGTGGCCGGCCGGGGAAGGGGCTGGATCGCCGGCAGTGGCGCCTGGAAGTGGCTCCAGGCGGGGTGAATCCTGGCCGTCGGCTCAAGGAAGAAGATGAAGGGATCCCGTCTCTTTTGCTTCAAGATGCGTGCGGGCCCGATTTCAAACTATAGGAATTAATTCATAATAATGCATTTTTGTCACACTTTAGGCATTTAATGTTTTAAAATTTTAAAAATAGTTAGAGGCTCTGTATGGGACAATGATCAACACATGAATTGTAGCCCTTCCTGTCTACTTTATTCTAAAATTGGTTTGAACCCATTTAGGTTTCTGGTTTGACCAGGGCACCCATTTTGGTGGGACATACCCTTAGGGCTAAGCAGCTACTAAATTGAGTGCCCACTCTTCACCCCTAGCCCAAATTAGCTGAAATTTTGGCAGAGAGTCTATCTTAGACATACCTAGGGCATGCCCAAAAATGGGAATTTTTGGAGAAAATATTTCTATAGTTTGTGTAAATATTTAATAATTATTAGATAAATTAAATAGGTGCCCTAAACACCTCCAAACCCTCCCAAATTTTGGTGAGTGTTCCCTGGGTTCATTTTAGGTATCTGTATAAAATTTCATTTAAGTTGGATGTGTTTTGAATAGGTTTTGACCCAACCCTAGCTATACCTTAAAAAGGGCATTTTGGTCAAAAGTTGCACTTTTGGTTTTGAGTGACCAAATCACCTCAACAGAGGCTGAACTTTGGGCCACTGGTTTGTTATAGCACTTATCACCTCCCCATGGAATATGGGGTAGGGAGGAATAGATTTGCCCTAAGTTCCTAGGTCAAACCCTAAGGAGGGACCTTTTGGGCTTGTGAAGGGTATGAGTCCTAAACACCTTGGGTGAACTCCAAATTTTGCAAGGAGGTTCCTAGGATATATAAAACCCTCTGGTAAAAATATTAGCAAATTGTGAAAATGGTTGGGCCCCCAAAACCCTAACCCTAGCTTAGGTCCTAAAACTTGTAGTGTAGGTTTAGGTTAGCTAAACACCTTGAAACTTAACCAAATTTGGGTAGTGAGGGGATTAGGGTGTTTTGGATCTCTGATAATTTACTTGAGGAATTTTGATTAAAATTGGTAGTACTTCATTTGTTAATTACCAAAAGGCCCAAAATGATGTTTAATTTTATTAAGGATGTTATGTGCTTTAAAACATGATGAAACTTGGTCAGAGGTTATTATAGTTCTAGTTGATCACCTCTGAATTTTATCACAATTTACAATTAAATTTATTTGGTACTTCCTTCATTAAGTTCAGAAATGGGCTTTGGTAAGAAAAATTCATTATAGTTGATATATCTGATTAAAAATCATGACACTTAGGTTTTGAGGTATTTAGGCCCCAAGATACTTGTACGAATTTATTTATAATTTTTAGAGGTCTGTTTTCAGAACTTTCTTTACAAGGCCATATTTTTGAGAATAGGTTAAATAATTAGTTTGGGCAATAATTCTTTCAATAAAATTATGAAAGTTTACATAGAGGTTCCATAGGACCTTACCATCATCCTGGAATTTTCTCTGAATTGTTGGAAGTATTTTCATTGTACATCCCTTTTTTATGAATTATTTGGAGTAAATTGAAAATACAATTTAAGGGCTAAAATCTTGCTGGAAAAATTTGGAATTTCTGGATTTTAGATGATTACCCATCCTACATTTATCATAATTTTAGTGGAGCTTTATATTGCTTAAATCGTGTACTTCCTGTTCAACCTTGGAACTTTTGGTTTTTAAAATAAATAAATAAATTAGTATTTAAATCATAAAAATTAGGAAATTGTGGATTCAGTCTGTATATGCCCATATGAACTTCTAATAATTGTTACATGAGCATTGGATGAACATATGACATACTTCCCTTTCTACGGGTCATATAGCTTAAGTGGCCTGCATTTAGTAAAACTGCAGAAAATCAGTTGGGACATGAATTAGGGCACATTTGATGAGTCTTGATTGGGCTGCTGGAAGGATAAATAGATCTAGGTGTGTCTTTGGAAGATGGGTGAGTAAGGTATGGTTCTGTCTAGGGTTATCGGCGTTCGGGTCCGACGAAAGATCGTCCTACCCAAGGAGAGTTGGAGTAAAAATACCCTAGGATTAGTATATCGAAATATGAGAAAATAAAAGGGGTAAGGGAATCAACCAATAATAAAATAAGTACCTTGCGAAAGGGAACGCTGGGCGTAATCCCAACATAGTTCCTAGTGCCCCTTGAGAGCCCTTCACAGGGAATACCGGGGGCAGTCCTGGGTTAACGTAAACTGTTTAACAAGCCGAAAAGAGTAACTTAGTAATTAGGGTCGCACATTCCACAACACTGATGGCACCAGAGGTTGGATAGGAGCTTCGGTTCGGATGGTTAAAAGGCGGACTTTGAGTCCGGGGAGCTTCGGCTCGATTGCTTGAGACGGACGTGTTGGTCCGGGGAGCTTCGGCTCGGTTCTTGATTACGCTAATTTGCATGTGCATAAAAGGGAAGGAAATTAAGGTGGTGGGTCTTCGGTATTGGAGGGTCGATGCACCGACACCAATACGTTGACTCGGCAAGTGTGGTTAGCACTTCGCCAACAGAAGTCCGGTGCGCCAGCCGGCAAGAGTACGCAGGAGTCCGCTTCGTGCACCAAGCGTTGAGGCGTACGATAGGTCTGACCGGTAGTGCTTTACTGGTTTATAGGTGGGCGAGGCCCAACCCACCGCTTCCGTCTGCCACTACGGAGGTATCCTGGGAGGTTACGGCTCCAGAAAGGGGGAACTAAAGGTCTGTGTGCACAGAGTCGGGTGTGTGTGTTGCACTTGCATGTCCATCATACCCACTTGCATGTCATAGCATAATCGTTACCTTAAACCTTGACACCTAAAGTATAAGTGGAATGGGACGCTTATACTTTAGGACCTGCTACACGACCCCTTAGTCTATAAGCTTGTGTGGGCAAGTTTATAAATTAAGGTTAATTTTGATATATTTAGTTACTGCTGTTTGACCGCTGACACCCCAACGTATAAATCGGTATGGGACTTTTTATACGATGGGAGCCTTGCAAAATACCCCTTGGCTTATGTGTTTTTCACATAAGTGAAGGTTACATTTCATATTACAGCTTATTGTCTTTATATGCTATAGAACTTGCTAGATTAGGACCGCTGCCATCTGCTTTTGATATTCTCCACCTTCAAGTCCTCCCCTTTCTTCCTCTCCGCTCGGTGCCTAGGAGTCGTGGGGGAAGGAGTGGGGGATGATAGGACTTAGTCTTTTAGACTAACGGTTTTCGAACCACATCATTTAGGGGATCGCGGAGACCAGCATGGAGGAGCAGCCCCAGAGACCGGTGCGCTTGGAGGTGGGGCAGTCTAGCTCCGGAAGTTCACACAGCCGGGACCGTGAGTCTCGACCCTGAGCAGTTTTCTACTTTTGTTTCTGCATGAGAGATCTTGTAGTGAGGATTTGATGTACCGGGCATAAGCCCGTTTTGCTACTCTGATGTTATTTGCTGTGGACACTCCCTTCGTGGAGTTATTTTTATTATGTCATGTGATTCTCTGTGGACAGATAGTTTCCATTTTACCTCATTATGCTACTTTTCTGTGATCGAATTGGCCGGCAAAATCAGCGCTTTGAGGTGATGACCCTTCAGGGCGTGAAGGAGTCACCGCAAAACGGCGGTTCTGGGCCTAAGACCCCGGTGTCGAAAAAGAAAAAAAAAGGGGGTCTTACATATATATATATATATATATATATATATATATATATATATATATATATATATATATATATATATATATATGGGTTTGTAATATATAAGCTAAAGCTTTTTTAAGCCTAAAAAATCTTGAGTTGGTTCTCCCACAATACATGTCGGAATTAGGTAAATAATTCATGCATTTCATAGCAAAAAACGAGATCTGCAACTTTCATGTTGAACATTCTTTCAAAATTTGCACGGTTTGGCCGGAATCTCGCTCGAAAGATTGCTGGCTCGAAATGAATATAATAATAATAAATTTCAAAATTCGAGTCAGCAATCATTCGGGCCAAATTCTGGCTAAACCGTGCCATTTTTGAAACAATGTTCAACATGAAAGTTGTAGATCTCGTTTTTTGCTATGCAATGCATATATTATTTGCCTAATTCCGACATGTATTGTGGGAGAACCAACTCAAGTTTTTTTAGGCTTAAAAAAGCTTGAGCTTATATATTCCAAACCCTATATATATATATATATATATATATATATATATATATATATATATATATATATATATATATATATATATATATATATATATATATATATATATATATATATATATATATATATAACCCAAAATAAATAAAAAATTGTGGATCATTCATTCTTAGGACACACATATGGCTAGAACCTAGAGCATAATGATTATATACAATGTTTAATTTAGGATTGTTAGTCCATGTGTACATTGTCTACTTTTGTCATGATGTGTCGAATCTATAGGTGCTTAGCTACTGAGTGTGCCTAGACATTCGAGTGTATGTTGAATATGTCTCTAGGTATGTGTGAGGTTTTAGGTAGCATAATGACTTTACACTATTCACACTTCCCTAGACGAAGCACTCATGTAGAAACTCTATGCGTACAAGTTATATCTTATGATATTGTGTCTAACATGTTAAAAATGACTTGAATAATTTTTTCATGATATACATGTACTTATATAAAAGTTAGAACTTTGAGCCAAATCTCTAGTGATCATGTCTTTTGTATACAAGTTAAAGTGCATTTATCTATGTGGGTAGATTTTAATTGATTCGGGGTCCTTGAAATGAATGCTATAGTAGTGATTGTATGAAAAATAAATGAAAAAAACCTATGCATGCTATCAAATCATGTGTCAAGGATCCCCTCAAGCACTACTCACTCCTTCTGATAAGTCTTCATGAGCATAGTGAGGATGAGCACCTTCATTAAAAGAATCATTTCAATCTTGTGCAAAGACTAAACCTTAAGTGTAGTGTCCCTTATTCTTGTCTTGGTATGCAGTAGATAGAATCGTGATGTGATTTTTCATTTTATTTCTCTCGTGATAGAATATTGAATTCCTTAGAAAAACATGTATTAAATGTTAGGTCTACTTGATGTTTTTCTTTTGATGCGACACATACACATGTCATTGCTTTATATAATGCTTCTAGGCATAAGAATTGGACTAAAACTGCATTATATGTCTACTGCACATAGGTACTAGTACACAATTTATATTCCTGACTTTTACAATGTTACAATGTGTTAACTCTATAAATCTTTTAGCATTATACTTCAAATCGTTGTGTACTTGGTTTCACCTGTGCTGTCCAATTCTTTTTACTCCGAAAACTCATATGATTTGCTTATGTGTACTCCACTCATATATTTGACCCATACGCATTATATTCTCTGATTTATGTTATGTCACCCCCATTGTGTTTGCTTCTAGATTCACTTTATAACTTGCATTGTTTGACCTTTATCACACTTATTTTAGAATGCAATTTTTCCTGCACATGCGTATAGTCGCCTTTTGATCTAGCCCACCTTCAAAAGGGGGAGAATTGAATGTTCATGTGTCATGAGTTAGGGAAGATCGCTTGTTGGGGGAGCTTGTTGAACTGTGTCCACATGGATAGGGGGAGTACATAGAGCACATATAAAAGGGGAGCGCGTGTGTAGGGGGAGTTACAAGTAACCTGAAACCTGTCTATTTAAAGCTTATCTCTTATTTGCACTGTAACATGCATCTCAACTATTATATCTCATGAATGGGATTTGATATTATCAAAATGGGGAGTTAGTTGGAGTCGATGGTTCACATATCGTTAGTTTGACAATATCAATTCCCTTGTTGTATTTGATCACATCTTGTGTTTGGTATAGTGTGTAGGTTTATAGGTTCAAGCGAAGCAAATAACTCCAATTTGTGACCTACCTCCACACGCTAGCGCTACCGCCAAGAGCTAGCCTGGTTTAACTCCGCTTAACTGCTCTGGATCTGAAAGAAAACTGTTGTCAACCTAAATCACCTAGAGGGGGGTGAATAGGTGGTTTGTGCGTCTTTTGCGGAATAAAAATAATTAGAGCACAACACAGAAATATCTACCAATATCACAGACGACACAAGATGTATAGTGGTTCCCCAACCTTGGGTACATCCACTTTCCCTCACCGATCTAGCAATCAACTAGACTCGGCTACTCCACTATCTCGGATCAAAAATCGATCCTACCCTCGGAACAAAGTTCCTACAAACTCGATCCAAACAAAGGGATCTACACCTCGGAAGATAACACTTCCTACAAACTCAGAGTGAAAAACTCTTACACTCGGAGAAGATTTCTCCTACAAGAATAAAATGAGGTTTAAAAGAATACAAACAGTAAATCACTCAGATCTGGAAGACACGACCAGGATCTTCTTCTTTTCAACTTTGTAGCACTTTCAGAAATCGGTAAAGAAGTTCTCGGCTTCGATCTGGATTTACTCGCTTTTACAGAAATCGAGAGAGAATATGATCAGCGAAGTCGATCTCGATCTGTAACTCTCTTCAGAATAGTCCTCTGAAAATAGAAGCTTTGGCCGGAGAAGAAGGCGGCGGCGGCTTCCGATTTGTGAAAATCAGAGAGGAGTCGGCTGAAGAATATTTCTCGAAATAGAACGACAAGAAAGCTTGGAGAATACTTAGGGTTTGTCATTTTCTGATAAGACCTTATATAGGAGAGACTAACGGTCATAATCGGTCATAATGATGTACACGTAGACCAATCATGTCGCGTGATTTGAAAAATCTCGTCAGAAAAAAAACTTAGAAAAATTTCGGAAAGATTCAGCCAACTACATGAGTAAGTCAATAACTACTCGAGTAGTTGAATAACTACTCGAGTATATTATGGAGAACATACTCGGGTAAATATATAAAGACTACTCGAGTATATAGAGATCAACTACTCGAGTAAGCAGACAGAACTACTCGAGTATGTGTAGAGAACTACTCGAGTACATAAAGGATCTACTCGAGTACTGGAGAAGTTACTCGAGTATATTGCATGAACTACTCGAGTACATGAAGTACTACTCGAGTGGAATACTTAGAAAAATTCTGAAGAGATCTGCTGGCAACTACTCGAGTAGTTGAACTAAACTACTCGAGAGAAAGTAATCTACTCGAGTAGGTGAAAGTTCTACTCGAGTAAAAGACTTAGAAAAATTCTGGAGTAGGGAAATATCAAGGTACACGAGTGACATATGATCTACTCGAGTAGGTATAATGAACTACTCGAGTATGTTTCTATCTACTCGAGTAAGTGAGTATACTTACCCGAGTATATGAGTGTACTTACTCGAGTATGTGACTTAGAGAAATTTAGATGAGGAAACCCTTTAGTACTCGGGTATAAAGAGTAATCTACTCGAGTATATAAGCATGCTACTCGAGTATATGACTTTGTCTACTCGAGTAGGATACTTAGCTACTCGAGTATATGACTATGTCTACTCGAGTACAAGGTTCCTTTACTCGAGTAAATTATACTCAGACTACTCGAGTAGGTGAAAGCTCTACTCGAGTAAAACACTTAGAAAATTTCTGATGTTGGAAAAACTGATTCTTCTAGAGTAGCCAACTTCAAATTTCTTTCCCATAGTCCAATAGCTTGAATATGAAGTGTATCCCAATAGAGAGACCACGCATGAGTCAACACCTTGGAATATGCAATGAGGGATTACATTGCACAGTTCCTGTGTTTGAAGACCCACTGTGGACTGACAATGATCTACACTTCCAGTGCAATTCCTGCAAGCATATAACTCAAACCAAGCATCAGATACAACTTAATTCATCTTAGTTCCAGGGTGACTTCATCAAATCAGGGTTCATGTGGATGAAATACCCAACAATCTCCCCCTATTTGTTGAAGTCAGAACCCTTTACACTAAGGTGAATTATGGATATAAAAGAAACTAAGTAGAAAAAATATGAGCAGGTAAGCAAAGGATAATGAAAAAGATAATTAGACAGTAATGAAGAATTGTATATATATGAGTTTCCAAAAACATCAAGTCTACAATTTGTCATTTCAATTTCTCATCATCTTTTAGGTTTGGGCTTGAGATTGCTGCTTATCCATCTTTTCTTGCTGTCTTCTTAGATAGCTGAATGACTTTGGTAAATACTTAAGAGGCCTTGGAGGAGCAGCAAGGTTATTTCTCCCAAATTCTCTGTCATGGATCTTCCTTTTCAGCATTGACTTCTCATATAACTCCCATTCCTGGGAATTGTAGTGCATGTTTCTGTTCTCATTATGATCCATGAACAGCCTGAGTGTGTCCAAAATGAGAGACTTTGAAGTTGGAGACCAGGCTTCAGCATGTTCAGGGGCCTTAGAAGGAGCACTCCTGCTAGCAGAGGGACCTTCACCATATTTCCTTTTCTTCTTGTGGATTCTGATCTCTGGAAGGGCATGAAGGAATATATCAGCAGGATCGTCTTCTTCCCAGCCTGGAACATAAGTGTCTGGAGGAGCAACTGAGTCTCCAGGCCTGGGAGAGAAGGTAGGTTGTTGAGGAACAGCTGGGGCAGTGACATCTGTGGCTAGAGGGTTGAGACGATGGGGAATGATGTTTGGGTCAACTGCAAGATCTGATTGTGCATCCAGACAGTAGTGTCATATGTGTGAAATTTGACACTCTATATCTGGGCAATCACATCATCATGAATGGTCTTGACATGAGTTTCCCATACAGCTGTCTTTTGAGCAGTAGATTTTTCTACCTGTTCTTTCAGTTATTTTATCAAACCCTCCCCCTTTCTGATTTCAACAGATACTTTCTCTATGGTGTCATCTTTGAAAATGCCAACCTCTTCACAGATCTTCATCTTGTTGGCTTCAGTCCTCTTGTCTAGTTCTATCTGATTATTTTCCAAGGTGATACCTTGTTCCATAACATTGCCCACACTAGTGATAGTATGGTCAAGGGCTTTGCCACCAAGTTGGAACAGGTACTTGAGCTTGTCAGTGTTATGTTGAATTTCAGCAAAACCTCTGCTCATCTCAGTCTCAAGAGCAGTGACCTTGTCAGTGACCACCTTTAGAGAGGTGTCAAAATGATGTCTTTGTTATTGAAGAAGAATGGTGATGTGTTGCAGCAAATCGGAGGAGGAGGAAACTGTAGCAGCAGCAGTAGAGGGAGTAGTATTAGGGATAGGAGGAGTTACCCAAGGAGCTATTTCTTCAATTATCACGGAGCTGAGAGCTCTGGTGTTAGGATTGACAGCATCCAATTCTTCTGTATCATGGGGGATGGAGAAATCGAGGTTTCTGAGAGGAGCCTCAGCTGGTTCAGGAGAAGGCTCATCAGAAATAAAAATGGTGTCTGGCTTATCTGCTGGAGGATTTGGAGAAGGTGTGGGAGTCCTGGCTGGAGAGTGAGCAGGAGTCTGTGCTGGAGACAAGTCCTTGTTACCTTCAGAGGTTGGAGCTGGAGGAGAGAGAGGAGGAGGAGGGAGCACGTCTTCAGAAAGCTCTACAATTATGGCATCTATAGCAGCAGCTGTTGATAGAAAAGTGTCTTGAGGTAGGTGGTCTGAGGGAGTGGCTGGACTCTGTGGATTATGAGGTAGGGATGGAATCTCTGGCTGAGGAAAGGGCTGCCTGACTGGGCTAGAAGGAGCAGGCTCCCCCTCACTTGGTGCACCAGAGGAGCTGGCCACATGATGAGGAGAGGGAGATGGAGTCCTGTCCTCTACAGCTGGAACCTCTGAAAGCTTGGCAGCTTGGGCAGAATTCTTTAACCTGAGATCCCATCTCTGAATGGAAGAGATGGAGACCTTCTTCATATGGTGAAGTGGAGTCCCTTTGGAGAGGTTGAAGACTTCAGGATTTGTTTCATGAATGAGAAGAGACATAATTCGTGCGTAGTTGGGGGATTTCATGTTGTCCTTGATTTTGTCCAAACTCAGCATACCAAACTGAAATTTCTTGCGGCAGACAATGGCTTGCATTATATCGAAGAAATAGGGGGGAATGTCTCGGATGGAGTGAGTCTTGCACAGTAAGAGTTTACCAATAACATCGACCAAGAATTTGCCTTCTGCATTCATATCTGACCTTTTGAAATATTGAGCATCAGTGGAAAAACCACAGAAAAGGGCTGTCCTGTCGGAATACTCAGCAACTAGGTGATCTTCTTCATCAACAATCGGTAAATGGAGAAGTTGAGAGACAGAGGTCTTGGTGAACTTTAGTTTCAAACCCTTTACAGTAGATTTGAGGACTTTGCCATTCCGTCGAACCTTGAGATTTGAGAAGAATTCTGCAACTTCGGGGAAGAGAACGCGACAGGGTTCTTGGAGGATGAAGGAGAGGCCAGCGATGTTGAGGAGGATGAGGAGGTTGCGGAAATCATCGGAGAGCTCTGCGATACCCTCGGTGACTAGTTCGAAGCCGACGCCAATCTTGTGAGAAGTCGCCATGGATGCGAATGACTGGAGGAATGAGAGAGAGAGAGAGAGAGCTCTGCAACTGCGGCGGAGGCGAGTCGGCAGGGTAGGCGAAGAGACAGAGGGTACTCGAGATATAGAAATGATGTCGAGTAGGTTTGATGTTTCGGAATTTCGTATATATATAACTCTTGAATTACCTCTAATTTATTTAAAGAAGGAGGCGGCATATAGCCTTGGGTGGCGAATAGAGCAATTTTCAAATTCTGGGAAAGCGGACATAAGAGAGAGATAAACTACTCGAGTAGGTAAAGGAGCTACTCAAGTAGGTCGTCTGGAGGTACTCGAGTAGGTCTGCAAAGAGTACTCGAGTAGGTAGAGGACTTACTCGAGTAGGTCGACAGGAGGTACTCGAGTAGGAGGAGAGAGATACTCGAGTAGATGGGTGACTTACTCGAGTAGGTAAATGACTTACTCGAGTAGGTCTTTAGATACTCGAGTAGGCACATCCTCATACTTGAGTAGGTCAGTACACATACTCGAGTAGGTGCATTCTTATACTCGAGTAGGTAGAGAGGAGTACTCGAGTATGTCTCAGCTTCTCGAGTTGAATTTTGAAAAAAGTTGAGAAGGGAGAGATATTGACTAACCCCTTGCAATTACGAGTTTCTTGGTCAGCTAGCCTTCTTTAGTCCTCTTTGTTGAGCATCCCAAGCTCTGTCTTGAAGAACGAGAACTTGGTCTCGTCCAGCGGCTTTGTGATGATATCTACAACTTGCCTATCTGTAGGCACATATTGGAGATCTATGTCTCCATTGAAAGTCCACCTAGTGTCAACAAAGTTCACCTATGGGGGGGGGGGGAATAGGTGACGAGCAATGCTTTTGCGGAATTTACGAATGTACCTGCACAATAAAAATAAAAAGCACAGCACACAGAATACACAGGCAATTTATAGTGGTTCCCCGACTTGGGTACATCCACTTTCCCCCTTCGACCTATCTCCCAACAAGGGACGACTCGGTCTCTTCTCCAACAGGATTGAAATCCAATCCTTGCACTATCGGAAGGAACCCTTCCACACGTAGGAGTCAACACTCCCACAAACCGGGTTGCACCCAACCCTTACAACACGGAACAATCGTTCCTTTACAACGAAGGTAAAATAGAATGTACACGAGATACAAACTTCGTTTGGAGACTACGGTGTTCCTCTTCGTTCGACGACGTGTTCGTGAAGTCAACGAAGAGTCTACAACCTTGGTCTTTCTTGGAAAGGATCTCCCCAGAACCAGCGGCGTCAAGACGAGCGGCGGCTTGCTTCGGGATCGGCGGCTATAATGATGAGCGGCTGCTGAACTTAGAGATCCAATCTTCGTAGCGAAGCTAGCTTGGTCTTCCAACGGTCACACGAGGATCGGTCGTCTCGATCGATTCAGACGGGGAAGTTATTCCCGATCAACAAATTGAGAGACAAGAGATCTCTGGATAGAAACGTGAGACTCAAAGCTTTGCTAAGCTTCTGTCGCCGGAGATCGTGAAGAGACGCGATCAACAACGGCGACCAGCTTATCGCGAGCGGCGGCGGCGACGGAGGAGCGATTTCGCGATTTTAGGGTTTTCTCTTGCTCGGCTTCTTTTTGTCTAGGTATTCCGTTCAAAATACCCGTATATATATACTGTAGACGCCTTCAAAAATGACCGTTGTGGGACCCACAAGCAGAATCCCTAAGTCCCGGTCCAGAACCTTAACAGCGGCAGAATCCGGTTCAGGAAGTTCCAGAAAAACGCCTAAGTCAAAATCGGTGAGAATCGAAAGTGATTCTCGCCGAGTCGCCGAGAATCAAAGGTGATTCTCGACGATTCGGCGAGAATCAAAGATGATTCTCGTCGAATTTGCCTTGGTTGCACGCACTGCTTTAGGCCAGGTCGAGACGGTGAGAATCAACCAGTGATTCTCGACGATTCGACGAGAATCACTAGTGATTCTCGCCGAATCGGCGAGAATCACTTGGTGATTCTCGTCGATTCTTACTTAGAAGCAGAGGTGCTCGCTTAGAAGAGGCTGGAACGAGTTCGACGAGAATCAACCACTGATTCTCGACGAATCGGCGAGAATCCCTTTGTGATTCTCGCCGAATCGGCGAGAATCACTTGGTCGATATACACTTAGACGAAGTTTCGTCTTTCCACCCAAGAGCTGCTCCTCGACCCATCCGTGCTCCTTGTCTTCTCTTGCATAAACACGGCCCTGTACTTGAAAGTAAGTGCACTCCAATAGAGAGAGTACACGTAGTCCAACACACTGATCTGCTCAATGAGGGATTACGTCGTGCAGACCCGTGTATATTGACCTACTGCACCCTGACATTGGTGTGCACTTAGCGTGGAAGTACTGCAAGCACAACTTAAAAGATTTTATCAAATACATTGTCTATTGACCTTAGCTTGTCCAGGGGCTTCTTCAAATCAGGTACATTGTGGATACAATACCCAACAATCTCCCCCTATTTGAAGAAGCCTAAACCCTACAAGCTAAGGTGAATAGAGCAAATGGGAATGAAAACCATAAACTTAAAAGTGAGTTGAGTGGGTTATCCATTACCAATACCAATTTCTTGGAAGCAAGCTTGGAGCCACCTTAGCCTTAGCCGAGAGGGTAATCTCCCCCTTTTCGGCTTCTGCAAATCGGTGTCGGTAGCATTTGACCCCGTGCTCCCCCTTAGTTCTTGCGTCTGTGAGCACACTTGAGTTCCTTGCTCCCCCTCAGATCGTGCACGAGCCTGGAGCTTCTGTAGTCTTCATTCCTCATAATTGAGCATCCCCAATTCAGTCTTGAAAAGATTGAACTTGGCCTCGTCTAAGGGCTTTGTGATATCAGCAATATCAGTTATCCACGTGCTCCCGAATGAAGTGGTAGCGCATCTGCTTCGTTCCTGTGCGGGATTGTTGGCAATTGTAACAGAGAGTCGCAGTACATTGGATCCTTGAACTGATGTCCTCAGAGGCTGCCGCACCCTTACATGGGCCGCACAGCTTGGCCACCCGTGACAACGTTACAGGGCTGCAGCCCAATACACCCCAACGCCTCCTCGGCCTGTTTCTCAGCCCGCCGCGTTGTTGGCGCTACCCTTGATAGCCAATCATCTAACACCGCTATCACCAACTGAGCTGCAGCTCAGTCGGTGATAGCGGTGTTAGATGATTGGCTATCAAGGGTTGCGGGTTCGAAACCTAGCGCCAACAACGCGGCGTGCTGAGAAACAGGCCGAGGAGGCGTTGGGGTGTATTGGGCTGTAGCCCTGTAACGTTGTCACGGTGGCCAAGCTGTGCGGCCCATGTAAGGGTGCGGCAGCCTCTGAAGGCTGGGCCGTTACATAAAAAGTGCACTTTTTATGTAACGGCCCAAGCACACTTACATGGGCCGCACAGCTTGGCCACCCGTGACAACGTTACAGGGCTGCAGCCAATACACCCCAACGCCTCCTCGGCCTGTTTCTCAGCACGCCGCGTTGTTGGCGCTAGGTTTCGAACCCGCAACCCTTGATAGCCAATCATCTAACACCGCTATCACCAACTGAGCTGCAGCTCAGTCGGTGATAGTGGTGTTAGATGATTGGCTATCAAGGGTTGCGGGTTCGAAACCTAGCGCCAACAACGCGGCGTGCTGAGAAACAGGCCGAGGAGGCGTTGGGGTGTATTGGGCTGCAGCCCTGTAACGTTGTCACGGGTGGCCAAGCTGTGCGGCCCATGTAAGGGTGCGGCAGCCTTGAGCCTAGGCTGGGCCGTTACATAAAAAGGAACCCGCAACCCTTGATAGCCAATCATCTAACACCGCTATCACCGACTGAGCTGCAGCTCAGTCGGTGATCGGTGTTAGATGATTGGCTATCAAGGGTTGCGGGTTCGAAACCTAGCGCCAACAACGCGGCGTGCTGAGAAACAGGCCGAGGAGGCACGTTGTCACGGGTGGCCAAGCTGTGCGGCCCATGTAAGGGTGCGGCAGCCTCTGAGCCTAGGCTGGGCCGTTACATAAAAAGTGCACTACTAGGCTCAGAGGCTGGATACATGGGCCGCACAGCTTGTGACAACGTTACAGGGCTTGCCTCCTCGGCCTGTTTCTCAATGGCGCTAGGTTTCACCCGCAACCCTTGATTGCACTGGAGGAGTCGCAGTATTGGGCTGCACATTGGCCAAGCTGTCCTTGAACTGAAGGTCGTAGTCGGCTAACTAGTTTCTGATCCATAGTAGTTGTGCGCAACAGCTTCCTGCTGAAATGTACTCAGACTCTGCTGTGGAGGTAGCTACACAATTCTGTTTCTTGCTGTTCCAAGAGATAAGTCTCCTGCCGAGGAATTGACACGTCCCGGAGGTGCTTTTCCTGTCATCCCTACTTCCTACAAAATCAGCATCTGAAAAACCTATTAGCTCGACATCATTGTTTCTCGGGTACCACAAGCCAAGATTGGGAGTACCTTTAAGGTATCTTAGAATTCGCTTTGCAGCGACATAGTGAGATTCCTTAGTGTTCACCTGATATCTGGCACAGACATATGTGGAGAACATGATATCCGGTCTACTGGCAGTAAGGTAGAGCAGGGATCCAATGATGCTTCTGTATTTGGTTTCATCGAAAGGTTTACCTTTCTTATCCTTATCCAGAGACATGGTGGATCCCATTGGAGTCCTCATAGAGGTTGCACTCTCCATACCGAATTTCTTAAGGAGTTCATTTGTGAACTTCGTCTGAGAGATGAAAATTCCATCCTCAGTCTGTTTCACTTGAAGTCCTAAGAAATACTTGAGCTCTCCCATACTGCTTATTTCAAACTTTCCTTGCATAAGTTTAGAAAACTTTTTGCAAAGATTGTTGTCCGTTGAGCCGAATATTATGTCATCGACATAGATTTGCACCAGCAAAATCTTGCCTTTGACTTCCCTGAGAAATAATGTTTTATCTATTTTACCTCTAGAGAACTTGTTCTCAAGAAGAAAACTAGATAAAGTCTCATACCAAGCTCGTGGAGCTTGTTTCAACCCATATAAGGCTTTATTAAGAAAATAAACATGATTAGGATAAGTAGGATTGACAAAACCTGGGGGTTGAGCGACGTATACTTCCTCTTTCAGGTCTCCGTTCAAGAATGCTGATTTCACATCCATTTGATAGACTGTGAATCCTTTGTGTGAAGCATACGCCAGGAACAATCTGATTGCCTCGAGCTTTGCTACTGGTGCGAAGGTCTGGTCGAAGTCAATCCCCTCCTCCTGTCTGTAATCTTGAGCCACCAGCCTTGCCTTGTTCTTTATGATGACACCATGTTCATCCAGCTTGTTTCTGAAGATCCACTTGGTGCCAATCACATTCTGCTTGTATGGTCTGGGAACTAGCATCCAAACGTTGCAACGTTCGAATTGATGTAGTTCATCTTGCATGGCCAGAATCCATGCCGCATCCTTGTTCGCCTCGTCGAACTTCTTTGGCTCAACCTGTGACAGGAAGATAAGATGCAATACTTCGTTAATAGTACCTCTTCGAGTTCTGACACCGACACGAGGATCTCCGATGATCTGATCTCTAGGATGATCTCTCACATGTCGGAGCTCTAGAAGTCTGGTGTCTGGAGCTTCAACTACTTCTTGGGCTTCTCTTTCTTCCAAGAGATTTGTTCCATTTTGATCTTCAACATTTTCAGATAACGTGGAGGTGGAGACTTTGACGTACTTAGGAGTGTCATCTTTATCAGTCTCATCCAGACTCAGCTGTTCCAGTCGTGCACCTGCATCTTCAAGAATACCACTGGAAGAGTTACTGTTAAGCAAACTTCCTTCATCAAATACAACATTTATTGATTCTTCTACCACTAGGGTTTTCTTATTGAAGACCCTATATGCCCGACTGTGGGAACTATAGCCCATGAATATGCCTTCGAAGCATTTTTCACCAAATTTAGTACGCGGGTACTTCCCATTATTCAGTACATAGCATCTGCAACCAAAAATCCTCAAGTAGGACATGGTTGGTTTCCTGTCTTTCAGTAGCTCGTAAGGCGTCTTACGATGATGCTTGTTGATCAATGCTCGGTTTTGTACATGACAAGCTGTATTGACAGCCTCTGCCCAGAAGTATTCCGGGAGAGAAGCGTCTTTCAACATTGTCGTGCAGGCTTCAATGAGAGTTCTATTTCTCCTCTCCGCAACTCCATTTTGCTGAGGAGTGCGCGGGGAGGAAAACTCATGAAAGATACCTTGTTCTTCACAAAACTCTGTCATAGCACCAGATTCGAATTCTGTTCCATGGTCACTTCTGATTTTGACCACAGAGCAGTTAAATTCGTTCTGAACCTGCTTGACAAAGCTAGTGAAGATGTCAAACGTATCTGACTTTCGTTTCAAAAAGAACACCCAAGTAAACCGAGAATGATCATCAACTATCACTAGCGTATAGGACTTGCCTCCCAAGCTATGAACTTGCATTGGACCAAACAAGTCCATATGTAAAAGGTAAAGACATCGGGAAGAGTCTTTGTCTGCAATGCTCTTAAAGGTAGCCCGAGTCTGTTTGCCCATCTGGCATGCAGGACAGGGGCTATCTTTGATGCACTTGATACTGGGAGCATCCCTTACTAAGTTCTTAGAAAACAACATACTAATTGTCTTGAAATTAATATGTGCCAATCTCTTATGCCATTGTTCACACAGAGATGCACTGCCTGTTGCCACAAGGCATACTGGGGCAGAGGAATCTAAACTGAGAAAATCTAAGCAGAAGATATTTCTGCTCCTAATGCCTGATAATACCGTCTCAGAAGAGGTACGTGAAATTATCAGACATTTATCCTTGCAGAACTTAACGTCATAACCTTTATCACATAACTGACTTACACTGATCAGGTTATGGTTTAACCCTTCAACATAATCCACGTCGGTGATAGTGATTATACCGTTGGAAATCATACCGTAACCTCTGGTGACTCCTTGATCTGACCCTCCAAAGATGACTTTGGGTCCATTCTCGACTGGAGTGTAATCACGCAGCAGGCTTCTTGTCCCAGTCATATGCCGGGAGCATCCACTGTCCAAATACCAGATCGACGTTTTGGTGGCCTTTGGACATACCTGCAAAACAAAATTAATTTGCCTTAGGAACCCAATCGAACTTGGGTCCTAGATTCCTGGTTAGCACACTCCCCCTCGGTTGGTTAACCCTACGAGTGGTCGGCCTCGCATTGCTAACATGGGGAGTCTCATAATGCCTTGGATTAAACCAACAATCCACGGCAAAGTGACCGACTTTGCCACAGCACCAACGGTCGAATCTGTTGTACCTCTTCCTAGGCTCCTGCCTTACCCCGGGAACGGTGGGTATAGCTGGGGCCTTGGATCTGGAGGAGGAGGCCTCATGGTGACAGCAGTCACATGACTTTGTCACCTTCTGTATAACAGGCTTGGCTTTTGGTGCCTGCTTTCCATTATGTCCGCTGGAGAACGGACCATAATTGCCCATGTGGATTTCCTCATAAGGTGCCTTGAAGGCACTCTCACCGAAGTTCCGGGGAAAGGTCCAACCGTCATATCGGCTCTTTGGCTTTGCAACCGAGGGCCGGAAATGATGTCCAAATGTTGACTCAAAGTCATGTTGGTTGCAAGGAAAGCCAGGCTTTCTGAACGCAACAGGACTAAGTGGAGCCTTTCCCTTTTCATCAGCAGAGGCCTTCTTGGCGGCCTTATTCTACCTCTGGTTCCTGTTTCTCCTTGAGGAGGAACCAGATACCCCTACATGCCCCAAGCCAGCTCCTTTGGCTTGAGCAGAGAAGGTATCAACAACTGGAAGAACTGTTTTTGGCATAGAGAAGCTCTTGACGATCTTCCTTTCTGCCGCAAGTTGTTCTTCCAACTTGTCGACTTCCTCCTGCTTAAGATCAAGGAGCTTCGGAGACTCTGAATGCTTTGAGGTCAGGTCAAGGTGCTCCTGTCGGATAGAGATCAAACTGGTGACCTCTTCCCTTAGGGAAACACACTCACCCTTAAGGAATTTTACTTCCTTTTTCTCAGCCTTCAATCTCTTTCGGCACTCCTCAAAAGTGTTGAGCAGAAGCTCATACTTCTCGAGGAGCTCAGCTTTACGGGCCGAAAGGCTATCCTCAGGTTCATCATCCTGAGACTCAGGATCAGAGTCGGAGTCGGAGAGAGGGGTGTGAGCCTTTACCTTCCCAGTAAACGAGGGGCATTCTCCTTCTGAGTCAGAGCGACCCACCAGCCCGAAGTAGGCTTCCTCATCATCACTGGAGTCTGAGGAATCAGACTCACTCAGTGTCTATGGCCTTTTGGCGATGTAGCTCCTCTCCTTCTTCTTATCTCTAGAGGATTTGTGCTCCTCTTCTTTCCCTTTTTCTCTCTTGCCTTGATAGCAGTCGCCCACGATGTGTCCTGGCTTATTGCATCCAAAGCAAATAATGTCAGTGGAGCGATGTTTTTTCGGTCTAGATGCATACCTGTCAGAAGAATAATTTTTCTTCTGATGCCTGGAGGAGGAGCCGTCTCTCTTTCTTTGAATCCTCATCTTGAGGAACTTCTTGAACCCTCGAGTGATGAGGGAGAAATCCTCCTCCGACAGCTCTGAGCTGGAGGAGCATGGCTCGGAGTCCTCCTCCTCATCCTTCTTCCTAGCACGGTATGAAACCGCACCCTTGCCTTTTCTGGAGTGACTGGCTTTTAGAGCCACAGTCTTTTCTTTGGCTGCCGCCTTCTCTGCTTCTTCTTCTGCTTTTCTGGTGTTCAGCTGAAGCTCATAGGACATCAGCTTTCCAAACAGAATTTGTGGATCAGTTTCTGCTAGTCTGCCAAATTCTCTGATGGCGCAGATCTTTGTGTCCCATTCCTTAGTAAGGGACCTAAGAAATTTGTCATTGAGTTCACAATTAGTGAACACTCTTCCGTAGCCCTTGAGGGCGTTGACAATCTTTAGGAAGTTCTCGTAGGTGACTCCGATCTCTTCCTTAGGCCCTTGTCTGAAGGCCTCATATTTTTGGTTCAGGAGGGATCTCCGATCATCCCTCACTTCATCCGTGCCCTCCATTAGGATGATCAGGCACTGCCAGATCTCCTGTGCTGTCCTGCAGTTGCTGAAGTTTTGCATCATTGAGTCATCAACTGCGCTGACCAGAATGTTTCGTGCCTTCTTGTCAAGTCCCACTAGCACCATCTCGTCCTTATCCATTTCAGAAAGTGTCTTCGGCACCTTCTTGGTGGGATCAATGGTGGAGGCCTTAGTGGGGACATAAGGTCCCTCCTCCATGATCATGAAGAGTCGAGGATCAACTGCTTCCATGTAGAACCTGATCCTTTCCTTCAAGATAGGAAAGTTGAGCCTGGTGCACACTGGGATCTTGCCGGAGAACTTGAGCCCGTCCATAGTAGATGTTTGTCTTCTTCTTGACACTAGGGGCAGGATTCAACTCAAGGTGTTAACCTTTTTGATGAGCAACCTCGCTTTGATACCACTTGAAAGTCCACCTAGTGTCAACAAAGTTCACCTATGGGGGGGGGGGGAATAAGTGACGAGCAATGTTTTTGCGGAATTTACGAATGTACCTGCACAATAAAAATAAAAAGCACAGCACACAGAATACACAGGCAATTTATAGTGGTTCCCCGACTTGGGTACATCCAATTTCCCCCTTCGACCTATCTCCCAACAAGGGACGACTCGGTCTCTTCTCCAACAGGATTGAAATCCAATCCTTGCACTATCGGAAGGAACCCTTCCACATGTAGGAGTCAACACTCCCACAAACCGGGTTGCACCCAACCCTTACAACACGGAACAATCGTTCCTTTACAACAAAGGTAAAATAGAATGTATACGAGATACAAACTTTGTTTGGAGACTACGGTGTTCCTCTTCGTTCGACGACGTGTTCGTGAAGTCAACGAAGAGTCTACAACCTTGGTATTTCTTGGAAAGGATCTCCCCGGAACCGGCGGCGTCAAGACGAGCGGCGGCTTGCTTCGGGATCGGCAGCTATGATGATGAGCGGCTGCTGAACTTAGAGATCCAATCTTAATAGCGAAGCTAGCTTGGTCTTCCAACGGTCACACGAGGATCGGTCGTCTCGATCGATTCGGATGGGGAAGTTATTCCCGATCAACAAATCGAGAGACAAGAGATCTCTGGATAGACACGTGAGACTCAAAGCTTTGCTAAGCTTCTGTCGCCGGAGATCGGGAAGAGACGCGATCAACAACGGCGACCAGCTTATCGCGAGCGGCGGCGGCGACGGAGGAGCGATTTCGCGATTTTAGGGTTTTCTCTTGCTCGGCTTCTTTCTGTCTAGGTATTCCGTTCAAAATACCCGTATATATATACTGTAGATGCCTTCAAAAATGACCGTTGTGGGACCCACAAGCAGAATCCCTAAGTCCCGGTCCAGAACCTTAACAGTGGCAGAATCCGGTTCAGGAAGTTCCAGAAAAATGCCAAAGTCAAAATCGGTGAGAATCGAAAGTGATTCTCGCCGAGTCGCCGAGAATCAAAGGTGATTCTCGACGATTCGGCGAGAATCAAAGATGATTCTCGTCGAATTTGCCTTGGTTGCATGCACTGCTTTAGGCCAGGTCGAGACGGTGAGAATCAACCAGTGATTCTCGACGATTCGACGAGAATCACTAGTGATTCTCGCCGAATCGGCGAGAATCACTTGGTGATTCTCGTCGATTCTTACTTAGAAGCAGAGGTTCTCGCTTAGAAGAGGCTGGAACGAGTTCGGCGAGAATCAACCACTGATTCTCGACGAATCAGCGAGAATCCCTTTGTGATTCTCGCCGAATCGGCGAGAATCACTTGGTGATTCTCGTCGATTTACACTTAGACGAATTTTCGTCTTTCCACCCAAGAGCTGCTCCTCGACCCATCCGTGCTCCTTGTCTTCTCTTGCATAAACACGGAACTGTACTTGAAAGTAAGTGCACTCCAATAGAGAGAGTACACGTCGTCCAACACACTGATCTGCTCAACGAGGGATTACGTCGTGCAGACCCGTGTATATTGAACTACTGCACCCTGACATTGGTGTGCACTTAGCGTGGAAGAACTGCAAGCACAACTTAAAAGATTTTATCAAATACATTGTCTATTGACCTTAGCTTGTCCAGGGGCTTCTTCAAATCAGGTACATTGTGGATACAATACCCAACATCCATGCTCCACATGTTCCCAGATGAAGTGATACCTTAGCTCGATATGCTTTGTCCGGCTGTGGGAAACTGGATTGTTGGCTATGGCAATTGCGCTAGAGGAGTCATAGTATAAGGGAATATCTTTGAAATGCAGGTTGTAGTCCTCGAACTGATTCTTTATCCATAGCAACTGTGCGCAACAAATTCCTGCAGAGATATACTCTGACTCGGCCGTTGAGATTGCGACACAGTTCTGCTTCTTGCTACTCTAGGAGATTAGCCTTCTTCCGAAGAATTGGCAAGTCCCTGAGGTGCTTTTCCGGTCGTCTTTGCTACGTGCAAAATCTGCATCTGAAAATCCAATTAGTTCGCTGTCATTACTTCTTGGGTACCATAAGCCAAGATTTGGTGTGCCTTTAAGGTATCTCAGAATCCGCTTTGCAGCAGCGTAATGAGACTCCTTAGAGTTCACCTGAAATCTAGCACAAACACATGTTGAGAACATTATGTCAGGCCTACTGGCAGTAAGGTAGAGCAGGGATCCAATTATGCTTCTGTACTTGGTTTCATCAAAAGGTTTCCCTTTTTCATCCTAATCCAGAGACATAGTTGAGCCCATTGGAGTCCTCATAGAGGTTGTGTTCTCCATTCCGAATTTCTTAATTAGCTCTTTGGTGAATTTGGTCTCGGAGATGAAAATTCCATCTTCAGATTGTTTCACCTGAAGCCCTAAGAAATACTTCAGCTCGCCCATACTGCTCATTTCAAACATCCCTTGCATAAGTTTTGAGAACTTTTTGCAGGGGTTGTTATCTGTAGAGCCAAAGATAATGTCGTCGACATAGAATTGCACTAGCAAAATCTTGCCTTTTATTTCCCTAAGAAATAATGCCTTGTCTATCTTTCCCCTTGTGAACTTGTTCTCAAGTAAAAAGGTAGACAACGTTTCATACCAAGCTCTAGGAGCTTGTTTCAGACCATATAGGGCCTCGTGCAGAAGATAGACATGATCGGGAAAGTTAGGATCAACGAAACCTGGAGGTTGTTCCACATACACTTCCTCCTTTATGTTACCATTCAGGAAGGCCGACTTCACATCCATCTGATAGACTGTGAAGCCTTTGAAGGCATCATATGCAAGGAACAACCTTATGGCCTCCAGCCTCGCCACCGGAGCATATGTCTGGTCGAAGTCGATTCCTTCTTCTTGACGATAGCCTTTAGCGACGAGTTTGGCCTTGTTCTTTATGATAGTTCCGTCTTCATCCATCTTGTTCCTGTAGACCCATTTTGTTCCAATGATGTTCTTTCCCTTGGGTCTTGGAACCAACATCCACACATTGTAGCACTTGAACTGATTTAGCTCTTCTTCCATTGCCATTATCCATGATGCGTCTGAGTTTGCTTCCTCAAATTTCTTTGGTTCAACCTGTGAGAGAAAACTCAAATGAAGATTCTCATTAGTTGTACCTCTCCGAGTTCTGACACCATCCCGGGGATCTCCTATGATCTGGTCCATGGGGTGATCCTTCAGATGTCTGAGCTCTAGAGTTCTTGCATCTGGATTATCTTCAAGCACCGTAGTGATTTCTTCATCCTGGATGACTTCTCCATTTTGAGCATCAGCCTCTCCAATGGGAGTTGGAGTGGTGATCTTAATGAACTTCTCGCCTTTGTTTTCGGACGGATCATCCAAGCTAGTTTCTTTCAGCTTTTCACCTGCATCTTCAATGAGCATACTAGACGGATTGCTTTGCAGCAACCTCGTCTCATTAAATACAACATGTATCGATTCTTCCACCACCAGGGTTTTTCTATTGAATATCCTGTATGCCTTACTATGGCCACTATATCCTACAAAAATACCCTCAAAGCTCTTTTCGCTGAACTTGGTGGTATGATACTTACCATTGTTAAGTACGATGCATTTACAGCCAAAGATTCTAAAGTAAGAGACTGTTAGTTTCCTGCCTTTTAGAAGTTCGTAAGGTGTCTTATTATGGTCTTTGTTTATGAGTGCTCGATTTTGCACGTGGCATGCAGTGTTGACGGCCTCAGCCCAGAAGTACTCCGGTAGTGAAGCATCACTCAACATGTTCCTGCAGGCCTATATGAGTGTTCTGTTCCTTCTCTCAGCCACTCCATTTTGCTGTGGAGTGCAAGGAGAGGAAAACTCATGAAAGATACCTAAGCTTTCATAGAATTCTGTCATGGCCCCAGATTTGAATTCTGTTCCGTTGTCACTTATGATTTTGACTATGGAGCAGTTGTATTCATTCTGGACTTGCCTGACAAAATTGGTAAAGATGTCGAAGGTATCTGACTTGTGTTTTAGAAAGAACACCCACGCAAAGCGCGAGTAGTCATCAACAATTACCAATGTATAGTTCTTACCGCCCAAACTTCTAATCTGCAGTGGACCAAACAAGTCCATGTGCAATAGATGAAGACATCTGTTAGAGTCTTTGCCAATTATGCTTTTAAAGGTAGCCCTTGTTTGCTTGCCTTTTACGCATGCATGACAAGGTTTGTCTTTGACGTACTTGACATTTGGGGCATCACGTACTAAGTTCATTGAAAATAGTTTATTAATGGTTTTGAAATTAATATGTGCTGGTCTCTTGTGCCATTGGTCACCAAGAGATGCACTATCTTTTGCTAAAAGACACACTGGTGTAGAGGAATCTATACAGATGAAATTTAAACAGAAAATATTCCTGCTTCGAGTGCCGGATAGAATTGTTTCCATATTGTCAACGGATTTTATCAAGCACTTATCAGCATGGAACGCAACTATGTATCCTTTATCGCAGAGTTGGCTTATGCTAATGAGATTGTGTTCCAATCCTTCAACATAGGCCACATCCGAGAAGGATACATTGTCGTTAGTAATCATACCATAGCCTCTAGTAATTCTACGGTCTGAACCTCCAAAGATGACCTTTGGTCCGTTCACGACTGTAGTAAAGTTCTGAATGAGGCTTCTCGTCCCGGTCATATGCCGAGAGCATCCGCTGTCCAAGTACCAGATAGGCATTTTGTTGGCCTTTGGACATCCCTGCAATCACAATCAGTTTGCCTTAGGAACCCAAACACGTTTGGGTCCTGGGTCTCGGGTTAGAGTGCTCCCCCTACGAGTGTTAGCACTATGAGCGGTCTTTCTCATATTGCTGACATGAGGGGTAACAATATTTTTGGAATTGAACCAGCAATCTATGGCGAAGTGACCAACCTTGCCACAACACCAACAGTCAAATCTGTTGTACCTTTGCCTCAGGATCTGCTGCTTGACCTTATGGAACTTTGGTCTAGCAGTGGTGGCGTTCTTGGAGGAAGATGCCTCATGATAATAGCAATCACATGGCTTCTTCTCCTTTATGGGCTTCTCTACAACAGGCTTTGTTTTTGGTGCGTTCTTGAAGTTATGCCCAAGATTGAAAGGGCCATAGCTCTGAAGAATAACTTCTTCATAAGGTGCCTTAAAGACACTTTCGCCAAAGTTTCGGGGTCGAGCCCATCCTTGATAGCGGGACTTTGGCTCTACATAAGTAGGTCTAGCAAAGTGCCCGTATGATGAGTCAAAATCAAACTCATTTGTTGGAAAGATGACCTTTTTGAATGTGGTTTGATTTTGAGGGGCTTTTCCCTTTTCTTCGGCTAAAGCCTTTTTGGCGGCCTTATTTTTCCGTTGATTCTTGTTTCTCCTAGAGGATTTACTAGGAGCTTCTTCATGGCCTAGTCCAGCTCCCTTGGCCTTTGCTAAGAATTCAGCAACGAATGGAAGAACTGTTTTGGGCTTTGAGAAACTCTCAACAAGTTTCCTTTCAACCGCAAGTTTGGCTTCCAAACCTTTGATGATCTTCTCCTTTAGGTCAAGGTGCTCAAGAGCCTTGTTATATTCTTCAATAGTATTGTTGAAGTTTTCCTCAAGGGAGTCAGTCTTTGCGACTTTCTCTCTCAAGTTGCTCTCTTCGTCTTTTAGAGATTTGATCTCTTTAGCCTGAGTCTTCACGACTCGATGAAATTTGTCGTAAGCCATGATTAACTCCTTATACTGGGCCAGCAATTCTGACTCATCGTCAAAGGAGCTACTCTCGCAATCATTTTCAGAGACTTCAGACTCTGAGAGAGGGGTGTGAGAGTTCACCTTCCCAGTGAACTAGGGCTCTTGTTCATCATCTGTTTGAGCCATTAGCCTAAAGTAAGCTTCTTCTTCTTCGCTTGACTCTGAAGAGTCAGAGTCGCTAAGAGTCTTTCTCCTTTTGGCTATGAGGCTCTTCTCCTTCCTCTTCTTGTTGTATGAGTATTTCTTTTCTTCTCTTCTACCACCCTCCTTCTTCTTGTGAGGGCAGTCAGCAATGACATGGTCTGGCTTATTACAGCAATAACAAATGATGTCAGTTGAAATGTATTTGTTCTGTTTAGTGTTATACCTGCCGTGGCTGCTTGAGCCTTTTCTTTGTCGATCGTCATCACGCCGCGATCTTCTGTATGAGGCATCCTTGCCTTTCCATTGTTTCTTTTTATTTAGAAACTTCTTGAATTGCCTTGAGAGTAAGGAGAACTCTCCTTCAGATAGTTCAGAGCCTGAGGTGCTGGGCTCTGATGTTTCTTCTTCTTCATCAACTTCTGGAGCTGGAGCGGGGGAGGCAGCCTTAGTCTTTCTGGAGGTGTCTGCCTTCAGAGCGACATATTTCTCCTTTAGGGCAGACCTGCCCTTCTCTTCTTCAGCTTTTCTTGTACTGATTTGGAGTTCATAAGACATAAGCTTTCCAAAGAGATTTTGCTGGTCCGTTTCAGCTAGCTTCCCGAACTCCCTGATGGCACATACCTTGTTATCCCATTCCTTGGTTAGGGATCTCAAGAATTTGTCGTTCAGTTCTCCGTTTGTGAAGACATGGCCATACACCCTTAGGCCATTTACAATCTTGAAGAAGTTCTCAAAGGTGTCGGCAATTGTTTCCTTGTTCCCTTGTCGGAGCGCTTCATATTTTTGATTGAGAAGGGATCTCCGATCATCCCTTACTTCTTCAGTCCCTTCCATCAAAGTGACTAAGGAATGCCACATCTCCTTAGCTGATTGACAGTGAATCAAATTTTGCAGCATCGAGTCATCGACTGCACTTGCTATGATGTTCTTAGCTTTTTTCGAGAGAGAGACAAGTGCAATCTCGTCTTTGTCGAGATCCATTAGCTTTTTGGGAACTTTCTTGGTAGGGTCGATAGTGGACACAGTCATGGGAACGTAAGGACCTTCTTCAACGATCATGAAGATCCTTGGATCCACATCTTTCATGAAAAATTTTATCCTTTCTTTCCTCATGGGAAAGTTATTTTTGTTGCACAGTGGAAGCATGACGAAATCTTTGCCCTTGTCCATTTTATGGTAGAATCTTTCAGACAACAGATCTGGATCTGATCAAGGTGTTAACCTTTTGTCAATCAACCTGCCTCTGATACCAATTGAAAGAAAACTGTTGTCGACCTAAATCACCTAGAGGGGGTGAATAGGTGGTTTGTGCGTCTTTTGCGGAATAAAAATAATTAGAGCACAACACAGAAATATCTACCAATATCACAGACGACACAAGATGTATAGTGGTTCCCCATCCTTGGGTACATCTACTTTCCCTCATAGATCTAGCAATCAACTAGACTCGGCTACTCCACTATCTCGGATCAAAAATCGATCCTACCCTCGGAACAAAGTTCCTACAAACTCAATCCAAACAAAGGGATCTACACCTCGGAAGATAACACTTCCTACAAACTCGGAGTGAAAAACTCCTACACTCGGAGAAGATTTCTCCTACAAGAATAAAATGAGGTTTACAAGAATACAAACAGTAAATTACTCAGATCTGGAAGACACGGCCAGGGTCTTCTTCTTTTCAACTTTGTAGCAGTTTCAGAAATCAGTAAAGAAGTTCTCGGCTTCGATCTGGATTTACTCGCTTTTACAGAAATCGAGAGAGAATATGATCAGCGAAGTCGATCTCGATCTGTAACTCTCTTCAGAATAGTCCTCTGAAAATAGAAGCTTTGGCCGGAGAAGAAGGCGGCGGCGGCGGCTTCCGATTTGCGAAAATCAGAGAGGAGTCGGCTGAAGAATATTTCTCGAAATAGAATGACAAGAAAGCTTGGAGAATACTTATGGTTTGTTATTTTCTGATAAGACCTTATATAGGAGAGACTAACGGTCATAATCGGTCATAATGATGTACACGTGGACCAATCATGTCGCGTGATTTGAAAAATCTCGTCAGAAAAAAAACTTAGAAAAATTTCGGAAAGATTCAGCCAACTACACGAGTAAGTCAATAACTACTCGAGTAGTTGAATAACTACTCGAGTATATTATGGAGAACATACTCGGGTAAATATATAAAGACTACTCGAGTATATAGAGATCAACTACTCGAGTAAGCAGACAGAACTACTCTAGTATGTGTAGAGACCTACTCGAGTACATAAAGGATTTACTCGAGTACTGGAGAAGTTACTCGAGTATATTGCATGAACTACTCGAGTACAAGAAGTACTACTCGAGTGGAATACTTAGAAAAATTCTGAAGAGGTCTGCTGGCAACTACTCGAGTAGTTGAACTAAACTACTCGAGAGGAAGTAATCTACTCGAGCAGGTGAAAGTTCTACTCGAGTAAAAGACTTAGAAAAATTCTGGAGTAGGGAAATATCAAGGTACACGAGTGACACATGATCTACTCGAGTAGGTATAATGAACTACTCGAGTATATTTCTATCTACTCGAGAAAGTGAGTATACTTACCCGAGTATATGATTGTACTTACTCGAGTATGTGACTTAGATAAATTTAGATGAGGAAACCCTTTAGTACTCGGGTATAAAGAGTAATCTACTCGAGTATATAAGCATGCTACTCGAGTATATGACTTTGTCTACTCGAGTAGGTGACTTAGCTACTCGAGTATATGACTATGTCTACTCGAGTACAAGGTTCCTTTACTCGAGTAAATTATACTCAGACAACTCGAGTAGGTGAAAGCTCTACTCGAGTAAAACACTTAGAAAATTTCTGATGTTGGAAAAACTGATTCTTCTAGAGTAGCCAACTTCAAATTTCTTTCCCATAGTCCAATAGATTGAATATGAAGTGTATCCCAATAGAGAGACCACACATGAGTCAACACCTTGGAATATGCAATGAGGGATTACATTGCACAGTTCCTGTGTTTGAAGACCCACTGTGGACTGACAATGGTCTACACTTCCAGTGAAATTCCTGCAAGCATATAACTCAAACCAAGCATCAGATACAACTTAATTCATCTTAGTTCCAGGGTGACTTCATCAAATCTGGGTTCATGTGGATGAAATACCCAACAGGATCATACCGAATGGTGCTAGCGCTACCACCCGCACTAGCTTCTGGATTTAACCTAAATAGGCATTCTAGAACCTACCACGCAACGATAGCTACCTACCACGCAATGCTAGCTCTCTCAACGATCGTCGAGTTTGATTCATCGAGATGCTTGAGCTACCACCGAGTGATAGCTAGATACTGCACCGTGCTAGCACGAAAAAGTGGAAAATAATCGTTTTGGAATATTTTCCAAATATGCAGGACAACTATCACGTCGACACACAATGACCTACTGCCGAGCGCTAGCATTACCGCCGTCGGTAGCCTATTTTTTCAAAGATGTATAAAAACATTCATTTTTCTCATTCCTTCCAGGATGAATTGAGATAGACAGGAATTCTTTCTAGGGTTCAAGAGCCATCTCTGAACACCGTTCCGCTGTCTCCGCCAAAGGAATAGAAAACTGCCTCCCTCCCGTTCACGCATGAAATCTCTGGTGAGCAAAGGACTAGAACGACTATAAGGAGTTGATCGGTTACAACCAAACGAAGATCATTAGCACCGATCACGCATTGCTTAATTTAGAAATCGTTCTTGAGGGAGATTCAAACTTAATTCTTCTTCAATTTTTTTGTACTTTTCTCCTCTCTATGTGATTGTGGTGGGGAAAATTGACCGGTGAAGGTCGTCGGAATCTAGGGACGATTCTGTGAGAAATCATCCCTGGTAAGGGATGTCCAGATCATGGGATCTAGCAGGGCTCTTAGACACTTTCTTGCATGAAGGTGAAGAGCCGGCTCGAAGACCTTTATTTGAGGGAAAGGTAGAGAGACAACCAGTCTGAGTAGTGGGTCGGTATAGAAAACCAAAAGAGATTTTACTTTCACCGCCTCCGATCTCCGACGTCATGGAGATCAAGCACTTGGAATTGTAAAATTCTTTTGATTTTATTTGAATAAAATTAATTATTGTTTTTCATTCTTCTTGTAACATCGTGGGTGTTAGTCGGTGGATCTTTGAAGGGTACGTATCCCTCCAAGGAACAATTTTCCCAGGAAAATGAGGTATGTGACCTACCATCGCGCGCTAGTGAACTAGTGCCCCGCGGTAGCTTCCAGAACTAGTTTTTCTGGATCAAAATAGTTCGAATCTTTAATTATCGCGTGAAACCTTGCTCACCCCCTCTAAGGTTGGCAACTAGATCCAACCAAATGAAAGTAAATTTCTTTTAAAGAATCACCACACTATGTGTCTTTATGTTAAGCGACATAATTATAACTTGAAAATAATTTTAATATATCTAAATATCCAACACAATTTTGTTCAATTGAAGATCAACACATAAAGACTCTTAAAAATCATAATGAAAATTTGCAATATAAAAATTAAACCAAAGTATGAATGGAGGCCCATCATTAAAAATAACGCACCCATTCCACTCAAAAGGGCCCATTCATCATTATCTCCTCAAGGTTTATCACGTTATATTTGGGTACCCAAAGGAACCATCACCCCTTGCTCCATTTGGATTCCTAAATCTCCTATCCATTAATATCCACAAATTGCGTGAAGTAAGTTCAAATTAAACTACACTATATCTTACTTCATAGTATGCTTATTAGTTTTATTTGTGTTTTTAATGTTTTTTTTGTTATAGTTTTATTTATGTGTTTGAGCCATCACAATATGTATTTCTAGCCACAGAAATCAGAAGAACGTGAAAAATCATGTTTAGCGATGTAGTGTCATGAAGCTAATAATAATAGGAAAAATTAAAACCATGATAGATATCACCACCAGTATCACTACCAACGACAGTTTACCAAAGATAGAATATTGTCCAACCTGTCATATTATAATATTAATAATAATAATAACAATAAAAAGGATAGTGCCGCTAAGCTCCAAAGTACTGAATGACAAATCAGAGATGCTAATCTTTTGAAGAAATCAGAGAGATATTGAACTTACTAATCAACTTTCTCATCATCTACTTTAGCCCTTTCACCTCCTTGGCAACCTACATTATCTCCCGGCCCTTCTCCTGTATGTCCCAACCTTGGTCCTCAACCATTTCATATATATCTGGACGGGGCTCTCATAGGGATCCTCCACAATGTAGAGGAGGCTGTGAAGTAGAAGGCCATGTGCTTGGTACAGAAGGAATATCCCCCACAGTATAAATCTGAGGACATCTATTCGTAGGGTACGATGGTCAATCAATGGCCAGATACGTCTGCATCAATATACTTTGACTCACCCCACCCAATAGCAAGGTGTTCTTTCGGTAGCGATCGAGAGTCTTCAATCGAAATGTATAACTCATCATGGATAAGATTAAGTCGGATACACTAAAGGATATACCTGCCAGGATGCGATAGGTCACCATCGAGAGTGGTGCAGTTATCTTTTTTGTGTCACCAGATTTGTGTCACCCAATAGCAGACATTGTAGCTTCGATCAACAATGTTTCCGCGACACCGCAAGTCTTTGATTGGAGAGGCCGAGTGATCTTCCGTAAGCATGCCGGCACCGTCATCAACATGCCGGGGGACGTCGTCTCCATCAAGTGTGGGCTTAAAATACACATAAAACCTAGCCCTATTCGACTTTCTATCTCCCTGCAAAGATATCTCGAGCAAGTTCCTTATCACACCAGAAATTTAAAGTCTCAATGGTGCCCAAAGTAATGGATTTCCGTTTCGAGGGTTTCGAACTAGTTAAGAATAGGTTCAAGGATGCTCTAGAAGAAGTTCAGCTTGTTCTTCACTTACTGCATGTCGCCGACCTAAAATTTGTCATGTTAGAGCCGAGTTTAATATGGAAACGAGAGGTACTAGAACTCTACTCGAATGCCAAAATCTACTCCTTTTCCAACAAAATCAAGACTTATATCAGTGGATGCAAGGTTAAGATCACCCCAAGAAGGCTGAGCAAAGTTCTGAATCTGACAAAGCTCGGGCCAACAGATCAAGAAGATGAACTATTTTAGGAAGATGTGAAATCCACTCTCAAGTGGTGTGGCCTTTCAAAGCACACCACTAGCTCTATTCTGAGAAAGGAACTGAATCTGAAAGGGAAGTTTCCAGATGATGTAATCGGCAAGGCTCTGATCTGCAAAGCAGGGTCTCATGACCAAATCTCCAGAAAGAAGTTTGAGATAATGTCAAGGATAATTCTATCGAAAAGGATTGACTAGGGAAAGGTACTATTTGATAGAATAATGGAATGTGTCCAGAGCCAGACTTAGTAAGAATTCTATCTTTGTGCTTGCATGGTTCTATTCCAGGGATCCTCATTGTGAGGGGAGGAACAAAGATACATCACATGAGAAAAATGAACTCTAAGATGTTTGATAGTTGGGGCATGGTGTTGCTTCCACACCAACAATCAGCTGATAGGAAGAAAAATAAAGTGGTATCATTACTAAAGAAAGTACTGGAAGCAACTCTTTTGAGTGCAGAGGAGAAGAACCTCATGACCCACAGCTGTCTGACACTTCTGCAGATACTAGAAAAAATATAAGTGCTCAGGTTTCTATGTCCTCAAAACCTGTAGCTTGGACTGTACAAGGGAGTGGCTCCCAAGCTAAAGAAATTCACGCAGATACAACTGAACAAGTGACTTGTAATGTAGTAACAAGGAACTATGCAGAAATTAAGGGGGGGGGGGTGACTACCAATTTGGATGCTCCTACTGAGGGGACCAGGTTGTCACAACCCGCATTTTCCCCGCATTTAACGATATATCAGAGTAAGAGAAAATGTGTGTCATGATGCCAGTAAGTTATTAAGAGGAAAATCCAGTTAAAGTTTAAGAGGTTAGCCGTATCCCTCGGATCGGTGGCTCATCAAGTTCACGATAAAAAGATAGTTATTCTCTACAGAAAATACTTTATTTGCAATATTAGATGTCCTACATGAGTATAAACATCCCCAGAGGACAACTCATGTTATGCAAGACTTTAGATTTATAATAATTATGAAAGTAGCTTTTATGACCGTTAAATATAGGGATTTAGATTTCAAACATGACATGTATGAGGTAATAGTAATAATAATTTTTATATTTTTAAAATATCTAACATGCAACCTAGCATAAATCCTTCCCAGAGAGCAAGCACAACCAACCAAAAAGGTAAACTAGCAGCTAGCAAAGTATTCAACATTCCAAAAGAAAACTACCAGTTGGCATCAACAACCTGACACGAACCCACAGAAAGTATTCATGTCTGAACTAAAAACCGAAAACAACAACTACCTCACAACGGTGAGGACAAGCACTGCAACAACTGCAGTCCATAAGCCACCACCCAATACAGCCGCTCCACCAGCTACCACCCTGAACCTGAGGCATTCAAAGAAAGAATACCTCAGCAAGAAATTTGTAAGTGGCAATGGAGATTGTTAAAATTTTTTCAACGTGGTCAGCAAGGTAGCTCAAACGCCAAATTAATATCTTCAGCACTACGTAGTTCTCACATTGAACCAGCGGAAAACCAAGGAACAAGGCTAATCCCAACAAACAATGGAAGCACAAGCAGATCTTTTATACATTCACTTCTTTACAACACGAGACATACATAGCGAGACATGATTTCGCTAGTATAAACAGCTGTAAACATATAGGACCAAAACCCAAGCCGAGCGGACAACACCGGAGTCCGCTGAGACCGCCGAGGTCGCCGAGGTCACCGAGACCGCCCGAACTAAGCTGTAATCCGCCGAATAGCCACGGAGTCCGCCGAAGCCGCGAGGCCACGCGGACACACCGTTATTCGTCTCCTGCTGAAGATGAACTGAGGAACACCCCCTACGCGCCTAAAGCCGGCGGACAGGTTATTGAAGCTGGCAAAGTTGAAACAGAGTTGACAAGCCGTAGAGCGACCACCTACTGAATCCGCAGAGACCGCACAACTTCCAAGTACTTGACCGAAGTCAAAGCCAAACTCCTGGCTCCTTGAAGCTACCCACGCGACTTGCACAAAGCAAACCGTCAGCCCTGAATCAATCCACGCGGACAGACAAACTGAGACCGCAGCCCCTTGCCCAACCCAACTTACTATTCACTCAAGTTTTTGTAGATGTGCCAGGGGGTCCTATTTATAGGCGAGGTGAGGAGTGTGGTCACCGCCCAAGAGATAGCGACACCGCCCTAGCCCACGCGATAGCAAAACACAGTCTGCCGAGTCCGCAAGGACTTAGCCGGATACCAAGGAAAACAGCCAGGAGCAAGACAACGTTGGCAAACCCACTTCAGTCCGCCTAAGCTATGCGAACAAGGCATCAGCCCGCAAAGCCTCCAACTACTGCAGGACAGCAACCCCCTTCAATGGCTGTCCGCACAAACTCGAGGCAGTCCGCAAGACTCAAGCCTCAATCCTCCACAAGTCCACGACCAAAGGCAGATAGCAAGTCTGCCCGGTAAACAGCGGACTTGGCGGATACGACGGACAGCATGGTCTTGGCACAGAGTGTGACCAAGTACAAAACCATCAAAGGCCAATGCGAGCATGGCGGACATAAACTCTCGTCCGCCAAACACCCTAGCACAGACCGCCAGCAGTCCACCAGCCACTCACACACCTGCCCAACGTAGCAGCCATCTCCCGGACTCCACACACCAGTCCGCCAACGACCTCCACAGCAAAGCACCTGCTGTAACACCAGAGCTCGACAAGGCCTCAGCCAAGCTCTAAGCCCAGTCCGCAACAGCCCACACTGCGGACACACTAGTCCGCAAGCTTCCCGCGGACATGAGCCAAACCGCCAAACAGCACAAGCTTGCGATGCGGCCACTGAGCAAAGCAGCAGTCCGCAAGCCTCTATCCGCTCAGGCCGCGCCTTGGCTAAACCAAACAACCAATGACCTATCCGCAGATAATAGGCCGCATAGTCTGCGGACTACTTGCATATAACCCGCTTAGAAGAACAGCCGACTTCCACTAGACTTTCCACCAGGCCGCACACATTAGTCCGCCCAGTCCTCCTAGTCCGCCAAAGCTGAAAGATATGGTACCTAAACACCTAGAGGGGGGGGGTGAATAGGTGACCTAATCCTTTTCTAACTTTTGTTTGGCAATCAATCAGTTTTTAACACAGATTTCTGAATAAGTAATCACAGCACACAGCAATTCTCAACACAGAACATTCACAGCACAGAATACACAAGATTTATAGTGGTTCCCCAATCTTTGGGTACATCCACTTTCCCCCTTCGCCTATCTAGCAGTGTACTAGATTCAGCCAAACTTCTCCACTAGCTCAGAACCCAACAAGGTTCCTACCTCAGGGTCACAGCCTTACACTCAGCCAAAAGGCCTACACTCAGCCACCCAGGCCTACACTCAGCCAATTAAAGGCCTACACTCAGAGTTCTTCAACTCCTACACTCAGGCACCAAGCCCTACCCTCAGCCTTTATAAAATAGGCTTACAATCACTCAGATCCAATTGATCTTACAAGTTATAATAGAAAATATAAATTGCTAACTCTACAACTCAGAAAGAATGAGAGGAGTTGAGAGTTTCTTGGAGAGTTCTTGGAAGAACTCAGTTAGATCCAAACTGACTTAGCTTTCTTCAAAGCTTCTTGAGTAGAACTGAATTAGTCTGAATCTTCTGCAATTGATCCTTGATCTCTGCTTCTTGAAATCCAGATGACTCTGAATTCTTCTTCTCAGCCTTAGTTCCAAAGACTGAATCCTTGGTTGGAGCTCTCTCTCTCCAACTACTTAGATCTGCAGTTGGACTGCCTGATCTTCTTGAGTTGATCCTCTGTGTATCACTTCTTGATTTAGACTGATCAACTACTTTAATTATTCTCACAAGTTGTTACTCTTGTTTTTTCATTTATTATTTTTTTCTGTAGACTGTGGGTGCCTATTTATAGGCTTCCTTCATGGTAACCGGCTGATCCGGTTTATAGCAGTCTTCTGACATCTCTGACAGTTGCTGTTGACTGGCTGGATTGGCAGCTGTCATGTCAACCAGTCACTTCTTGAAATTCTGCTAACTGTCTGTTAGTGTCGAGACTTTCTGTTCTTAAGTGTCGACACTTATAGACTAAGTGTCGACACATGTTGTGTAAGTGTCGACACAAGTCTACAAGGTGTCGACACATTCCCTTGTATGTCTCGACACAGTTTCTTCTGCATGTGTCGACACTGAAATTGAGTGTCGACACAAGCACTTGTACTTCATTCTTTCTGTATTCTTCTAAGTGTCGACACATCTCCTTTGTGTCGACACATCTTCATGTGTAGAAACTGTCAAGTGTCGACACTGCTTCTTGGTGTCGACACAAGTCATCATTCTTGATTCTACAGCTGAGTGTCGACACATTCCATTAGTGTCGACACTTATACTTAGAATATTTTACAAGTTTTCTGTTCTTTGCTAAGTGTCGTCACAGCTCCTTGTGTCCACACTTTCTCCAAGTGTTGAGTCTTCTGGTTATGTGTCGACACATTGTGCTGAGTGTCGACACATTCCTTTTGTGTTGACTTCTTTGAGTGTGTGTCGACACATTGTGCTGAGTGTCGACACATTCTTCATATGTTGACTCTTTAGATTGAGTGTCGACACATTGTGTTGAGTGTCGACACTTGTACTTGGTCTCTGCAGAATTATGCTGAGTGTCGACACAACTCCAAGTGTCGACACTGTCTAGTGTTGACTCAGCTCTTCAAGGTGTCGACACTTCTGCTAAGTGTCGACATAGCTTTTCTGCATCCTTCTACACTGAGTGTCGACACAGCTCCAAGTGTCGACACTTTCTGACTGGTGTCGACACTTCTTCCCAGGTGTCGACACAATGACTCCAAGTGTCGACACTGCTTGTCAGGGTGTCGACACAAGCTTTCTCAAGTGTCGACACTTTGCCTCTGGGTGTCGACACATGGACTTAGAAATTTTCAGCTTCAGTCCAGTGTATGTATAACCTGCACAATTAACTCGAACAAACATCAAATACATTCTGATGTATATCATTGAGTTAGGTGAGGCTTCTTCAAATCAGGTACATTTGACCAATGTACCCAACAATCTCCCCCTATTTGGAGAAGTCATAACCCTTAGTCAATGATATACACCACTTATAATTAAAAATACAAAATGATGTAAAACATATAAATGACAACAGGGTAAACTTGAACATGTAATAAACCACACATGTATACTTATTAAACATTGCAGAACAATTAAGAAACACACATATTTCAGAACATCCAAACTATATTTATCATATACTGTTCCAATAATGTTTCTTATACATGTTCAATGAAGTATTACAATGTTTTTCTCTTAACAAAATTACAATAAGCATCAAGTTAATTTCTAATCTAGTGCTGATCAGGTTCTTTGATGACAATCCCTTTTCCAGCTTTTACTTGAGCTTTCACAGCAGCAGCAGCAGCAGGCTCAACTTCAGCAGTTTTCTTCCTTTTAGATCTTGCTTATCTGCCTTGATCTTCTGCCTTTCAAAATAATGATAAGGCTTGGGAAAGTACTTGCTAGGCTCCACAGCTGTTGGAGGTAGCTTTCCTAACTTGGCCTTCCTTCTATGTTGGACAATGGCTTCTTGCCTAATCTCATGCTTTCTCCATTCAGCCTCTGAAAACCACTTGTTCCTTTCATGGGCATTGTCTTGGCTGCTTCCCAGGCTGTAAGAATGATGTTTCTAGAAGTAGGGCTCCATTGTTCAAAATCTGGCTTTTGCTCAGCAATTTCCCTAAACTTCTTCTTTGACAGCCTAGTGTCTTCTTCCTTGTCCAAAGCCTCTTGCATGGCAGCTGTAATAGGTTGAACAACCTTCTCCAGAATAATATTAGGCTTGCCAGCAGTTGGACTATACATGGTGCTTACATCAGCATGAATCATTTCAAAGTCTGGAGGTGGATAGATGACATCAGCCACAGCTTGTTGCTCACCTCCAAGAAATGTTCCTTGAATACCAGATTCTCCTACTTCATTGTCATCACACAGGGGAGGGTATCCAAGTGTAGCCCTTATAGAATTTGAAATCCATTTGGCATGCTCAGAACTGGCCTTGACTAACACTCTCTCCCCCTTTATGACTTCTTGAGCCATATGATCCCTTAAATCATCTTTCTGAAACCGGATCTGGCTATCCAAATATCTTATGCCCTCTTTAAAGAAAGGTCTAAGCTTTGTAAGCTGTTCTGTTATGACCTTCTGTGAAGCTGTAATGGCATTCTTAACAGCAGCAAGCTCTGCTTGAAATAGCTTATCAAAATCAGCTTTGGCAGCAGCTGAGGAAGTTGAAGGTTCATCTGACTTATTCTTCATTTCAGTGATAATTGCATTGTGAGATGCAGTCAAGTTATCATTCATCCTCAACTGATTTTCCAGCACATAGCCTTGTTTGACTGCTATATCATCCACTTTCTCTTTAATTTCTTCTTGTTGTTTAGCCAGATATACTACAGCATTAGCCCCCTTTGTAAAACAATCAGTCATTGCAGTTTTATTAAGGTTCATTTCAAACCTTATAGACTTGATTTCCTGGCCCAGATCAGACTGTAGTGCTTTGTGCCCTTCATCAACATAAGTTTCCAAAGCCTTTCTTTGTTCATCCATCTTGATTTGCAAGGCAAGCAATAGAGAACTATAATCAGTGGATGGAGCATGGTGGACTAATGAATGTTGAGCAACAGTCTGGAGAGCCTTCTTATAGCTTTGGCTCCTCCTTTTGAAAACAAAGAACTTTTTCTTCTGAGCTTGCTCAGCTTCCTCATCTTCAGATTCAGATGTACTTGCAATATCCACCCTCTCCTTAGGGCTGGATGGCTTGTCAGTATACACATCTTGTGCTTGCTTAGAATCTAGCCTTATAGGCTCTTCTTGTCTATCCAAAGTCTCCCCCTCAGCAACAGCATCCTTCACTGCATCAGCAGCAGTCTTTTCCTGATCAAAATCTTCTTGATCCAAGTTCAAAAACAAATCTTCCATGGTATACTCTGCTGGAGACTGTGCAGGAGATGTCCTTGAGTCTTCTACCACTGCATCAGGTATCACAACAGATGTGTCTGGAACAACATCTGGTTCTTGTGCTTGCTGAGTTGGCTGATGGTCAGCAGACAAATCAGAATGTGATCTAGAAAAATTCAAAATGTTAAGATCTACAAGTACCTCTTGAATGATGAGAGTAGCCTGCTCACTATCCAGTGTAGATGGATGTTCTACAGCTGGAGGCTCCCCCTGGATATCAGCTGGCTTCTGAGGAGCAGGTGACTTCTCTGCAGCCACATCTTTAGCAGCTGGGGTATTGTCTACATCCTCCTTCTCTTGCTCATCAGTGTAAACACCACCAGTTCTTCACTTCCTGAACTACTGGATGATTCCTGAATTGCAGCAGCTAATTTCCTCTTCTTCTTGGGAGGAGAGTCTTTCTTCTGAATTTGTTTCTCAGGGGTGGCCAAATCCTTTGACACCAGCACCCTTTCCCATCTTAAGAATATCCTTGAGTCCATTCTTCTCATGTGATTGATCTTTGTTCCTGCAGCAGTGCTCATTACCTCTGGAATTGATCCAGCCAGGTAGAGACTTAGTATCCTGCCCAGATTGGGCTTTTTCAGACTTTCTTTTACTTTATCAAACACAACCATAGACCAGTCTGTCTTAATGTTGAAGATGATTCTGATCATGACTTCAAACATGGAGGCAGACACCCTGTCATGCCCTCCTGGTTTGCTCAGTATAACCTTGCCTACTACTTCAGACAAAAATTTGCCTTGATTATTCATACCTTTCCTGATAAAGACTGATCCCACCTTCATCTTTGGATCCAGTCCACACCAGACCAGAGCATCTTTGGTCTTGAGATGTTGTAACTTCCTCTTCTTTATGAACTTTGGGTAACTGAAGTACCTTTCTTAGTGACTTAGGGGAAATCTTGACCTTGGTGCCATGCACCCTTGACTTAATCCTGAAGCCTGAGTCATCTATAGATGCGCCAGAAAGGAATTCAATGACTTCCTTCTTCCAGATTTTCGTTGGTTCTGAGACCAAGAACTCCAATCCTGAATTTGCAATGAGGGTTATTACTGATTTGATTTCTGGGTCGCTGTCGTCGAATGCACCTCGCACGAGCTCATAGCCTTCGTTGACATTCTCTTCCAGCTTGGGAGCCATTAGGGTTTTGAGAATTCGGTCTTGAGATGAGAGAAATGTCGACACAAGAGTTTAGGTCTCGAAACTTTGAAAGCGTGTCGACAATCAAAGACAGAACCCTATTTATACCTTTCTTGTTTGAAGACGAACAGGCGGGAGGCATTTCTAATGATGTGTCGACACTGTCAATAAGTGTCGACACTGACCTATAATGTCTTCGACACTCATGTGTCGACACAAATTTAGTCAATTGATTCTATGTGACGACACTTGGGTAAGTGTCGACACCTACTATACTCGACATGTGTCGAGACTTTACTTAGAAAAATTCTGAGTAAAACTTAAGTGTCGACACCTTAGTGGATGTGTCGACACCTACTCGACATGTGTCGACACTAACATTCTGAAGTGTCGACACTAACTTCCTAGATGTGTCGACACCATTTTTCTGAAGTGTCGACACTTACTATTCTGTGTCGACATAGACTTGTCTATGTGTCGACACCTTTTTACTTAGCCAATTTTTGTTCTGTATACTTAGTCTAAGTTTATCATACCTAGTTCAATTTTGAACTTATTAAACTTAGCTTCATCTAAGGGCTTAGTGAACATATCAGCTATCTGATTATCTGTTTTAACATATTCAAGTGCAATATCATTTCTTTCTACATGCTCCCTAAGAAAGTGATATTTTATCTCAATATGTTTAGTTCTACTATGAGATACAGGATTATTAGCTATGGAAATAGCACTAGTAGAATCACAATAAAGTGGAGTTCTACTTACCTGACATCCATAGTCTTCTAGCTGATGTTGAATCCATAGAAGTTGAGCACAGCAACTTCCTGCAGCTATATACTCTGACTCAGCTGTGGAGATGGCCACACTGGTTTGCTTTTTACTACTCCAAGAGATAAGTCTTCCACCTAGGAATTGACAGGATCCAGTTGTGCTTTTTCTATCTTCCTTGCATCCTGCAAAGTCTGCATCTGAATAGCCTGTTAGATCAAAATCTCCATTCCTAGGGTACCAGAGGCCTAGATAAGGTGTGCCCTTTAGATATCTCAAGATTCTCTTGACTGCAGTCAAGTGAGACTCTTTGGGGCAGGCTTGATACCTGGCACAAACACATGTAGCATACATAATGTCAGGCCTACTTGCAGTCAAGTATAGTAAGGAGCCAACTATCCCTCTATACAAGGTTTCATCTACAGGTTTCCCTGCATCATCCTTGCTTAGAGACATACTTGACCCCATAGGAGTCTTCATGGTACTGGAGGAATCCATACCATATTTCCTAATGAGTTCTAGGGTGAACTTAGACTGACATATGGAAAGACCACTTTCAGTCTGTTTAACTTGGAGACCCAAGAAAAACTTCAGTTCTCCCATTACTACTCATTTCAAATTGACTTTGCATAAGCTTTGCAAACTTTTTGCAAAGGCTACTTTCAGTAGACCCAAATATAATGTCATCTACATATATTTGGACAAGTATTACTTTGCCTCTAGATTCCCTAAGGAATAGAGTCTTATCTATTTTCCCCCTTGTGAACTTGTTCTCAATGAGGAAACTAGATAGGGTTTCATACCAAGCTCTAGGAGCTTGCTTTAACCCATACAATGCTTTCCTAAGTCTATAGACATAATGTGGAAAAGTAGAATCAACAAAACCTGAAGGTTGCTCCACATATACTTCTTCTTTTAAATTACCATTAAGGAATGCTGACTTCACATCCATTTGGTATACTTTGAATCCTTGGTAGGTTGCATAGGCCAAGAACATCCTTATGGCTTCCAGTCTGGCTACTGGAGCAAAGGTTTGATCAAAATCAATACCTTCTTCTTGCCTATATCCTTTTGCAACTAGTCTTGCCTTATTCTTAATGATGACTCCTTGTTCATCTAACTTGTTTCTGTAGATCCACTTTGTTCCTATCACATTGTGATCTTTAGGCTTAGGAACTAAGTCCCAAACCTTGCACCTCTTGAACTGGTTTAGCTCTTCCTGCATAGCTTCAGTCCACTGTGGATCTTGTATTGCTTCTTCAAATTTCTTTGGTTCTATTTGAGACAGAAAACTTGAATATATTGCAGCATTCTGATTTCTGCTCCTTGTCTGAACACCTTGTCTTGGATCTCCAATGATCAGCTCCACTGGATGATCTCTTAGATGCCTGTTGGCTGGAGGCATCCTTACTTCTGGTTGTACTTCTTCATCATCTTCATCATGCTGAGTTCCTTGAACTTCTTCAGCTCCTGGTACATGTAGTTCTCCCCCTGGACATAAGCCATCTTCTTCTACTTGCTGTCTTGCAGCAGGTACATCTTCTATGGTTAGCTTGTCCATCTTCTTAGAAAGACCTGTAGGGCTGCACACACTACTAGACAACTCATTGTTAATAAGAAGTGTCTCATCAAAAACTACATGCACAGACTCCTCTACAACTTGTGTAGTCAAGTTGTAGACTCTATAAGACTTACTATTACTGCTGTACCCAACAAACACTCCCTCTTGGGATTTGGCAGCAAACTTAGTTAAGTAAGTCTTCCCATTGTTAAGTATAAAGCATTTACAACCAAAAATCCTGAAATAGGATAGGTTTGGTTTCCTGCCTTTCACTACTTCATAGGGGGTCTTGTTTAACCTTTTAGTTATGGTAGCTCTATTTATCACATGGCATGCAGTGTTTACTGCTTCAGCCCAGAAATATTCTGGTAGTGAAGAATCACTTAATAGAGTCCTACCAGCTTCTATCAAGGTTCTATTTTTCCTTTCAGCAATGCCATTTTGCTGAGGTGTTCTTGGTGAAGAGAATTCTTGAAATATCCCATAGTCTTCACATAGTTTTGTCATGCTTTCAGATTGAAACTCTGTACCATGGTCACTTCTAATTTTGACCACTGTACAGTTCAATTCATTCTGAATTTGCTTAACAAAACTGTGGAAGACACTAGGTGTTTCAGATTTCTGCTTTAAGAAGAACACCCAGGAAAACCTTGAGTAGTCATCAACAACTACAAAGGTGTAGACCTTCCTACCTAAGCTGTGAACTGGCATTGGACCAAATAGATCCATATGCAAGAGATATAAACATCTCACAGCATCCTTGTAGTCAATGCTTCTAAAGGTGGATTTAGTCTGCTTGCCCTTTTGACAAGCTGAGCAAATGCCATCTTTGACACACTTAACTTGAGGACCATTCCTCACTAACTCTTCACTAAAGAGTTTGCCAATAGTCTTGTAATTAAGATGAGCAAGCCTCTTGTGCCATTTGACACATTGAGAGACTGTTTCATCTGCTACAAGACAAACTGGAGAACTATTGTTCTCAACCATAATGTCTAAACAATAGACATTTCTCTTCCTATAACCTGTCAAAATGATCTTTTGATCACTAGACCTCTTGATATGACAACCATTTTTAACAAATGAGATGTCATACCCTACATCACTTAATTGACTTATACTAATGAGGTTATGTTTCAAACCTTTAACATAAGCCACTTGAGTAATGGTAACTAAGTTAGAAGATATGTTACCAAACCCTTTGATGATTCCTTTTTCTGAACCACCAAAGGTCACCTTTGGACCATTCTTGATTGGAATGAAATCCTTCAGTAGTCCCCTAGTTCCAGTCATGTGTCTGGAACATCCACTATCCAAGTACCATGTTGGGGTATGGCCACTTGGATTCTCCTGCAAAACAAATTACTGAACCTTAGAACCCAATGGTTTCTTGGGTCCTTGGTGACTGTTAGCTTGCAACTCAACAAGGCTACCTACTGGCTTTCCACCAGGTGTCTTGTTACTACCTTTGGCACTAACATTGTGCCAACAGTCCAAAGCAAAGTGGCCAACTTTGCCACAGCACCAACATTCAAATTTGTTGTACCTTTGCTTAGGTACAGACTTGGCTGTCTTAACTACAGCAGTCTTAGTGAATGTTGGGGCTTTGCCCTTGGACTTGGACTGATTCTGAACAGTCCATGCTGGATTAACAAATCCCAGTCCAGTCTTTCCTTTATGATGAACAAAATCATCAATCAAGGGTAGCACTGATTTAGGTTTTGAAAACCTAGCTACTAGCTCTTTCTCCTTCTGAAGATTAATCTCCAGTTTCTTAATTTGATCATTCTTAAATGTAATGGTACCCATCTGAATCACAGTAATGTGTTTCAGCCTGGCCACTTCATTTAGTTTTTGATCATAATTCTTCTCATAATCTATTGCAGCTGTCTTGAGATCAGCAATTTCCTTGGCCAAATTTTTGGCTAGGGTCTTGCTTTTCTTATAGGCTAGCAATAGTACTTGATATTCATCTAGGAGTTGATGAATATCTCCCTCAGACTCAGACATATTCTCATCACTTGATGAAGAATACTCTGACTCTGAACTTGAACTGGAATCAGAACTTTGAGTTAAGCCTTGTACCTGACTGGGTCCTGGCTGCTCCAGGTTTTTGGTACTTTCAGTCAAAGCCATCAGTCCTTGGCTTTGACAGTCTTCTTGCTCATAGATAGATTCCATGATCTGCATGAACTCTTCTTCTTCTTCAGCAAATAGCCCAATATAGGCTTCAGCATCTGTCTCTGTGTCTGAAGAAGACATATCTGAAAGAGTCTTCTCATTCTTTGCAACAAAGGACTTCTCCTTCTTTCCTTTGAAGTGTGTTTTCTTCTTGTCACTGGATTCCTTCCTTCTTTCAGGACAGTCTGCAATAACATGGCCCTGTCTATTGCAGCAGTAACAAATTATCTTGGATCCAGTTGCCTTACTTGTCTTGGTCCTTTTCTTGTCCTTCTTTGAAGGCTTCTTTTCCAGATACTGAACCTCTTTCCCTTTGGAAGATGAAGGTCTAGACCTCCACTGTTTCTTCTTAAGGAACTTTGAAAATGTCTGGTGAATGCAGCAAAGTCTTCATCACTTTCACTGCTTGTAGATTTTGTACTTTCAGATTCTTCAGATTCTGATTCAACTACCTCAGGAGGAGGAGTTGATGACTTGGTCCTGCTCTTTCTAGGTACATCTGACTTAAAGGCAACAGTCTTTTCTCTGTATTCAGTCCTTGTTGACTTTTCTTCTTCTTTTCTTACTGACAATTGCATCTCATAGGATAACAACTTGCCAAAAAGTGTGGGAGGAGGAATTTCTCCCAACTTTGCCATTTCTCTGATGGCACAAATCTTGGTGTCCCAGTCTTTGGTTAGGGACCTTAAGAATTTGTCATTCAACTCATAGTTTGTGAACTCTCTTCCATATGACATGAGTTCATTTACAATTCTATAAAATTTCTTATAGCATTCAGTGATGCTATCTCCTCTTCCTTGCCTAAAACTCTCATATTCTTGATTAAGCAAGGACTTCCTATCTTGCCTTACTTCTTCAGAACCTTCCATGTAGACAATGAGGGTATCCCACATTTCTTTTGCAGTTTTACAGTGAATAAGGTTCTGGAAGGTGGCATCATCAATTGCACTGACTATGATGTTCTGTGCTCTTTTGTCCATAGTTGCTAGGACAATCTCATCCTTGGTCATTTCAGAGAAATCCTTTGGAGTCCTCTGATTTGCATCCAAACTGAAATCTTCATAGGCACATATGGCCCTTCTTTGACTGTGATGTATATCTAGGGTCAGAGGCTTCCATAAACAGCCTAACCCTCTCTTTCCAGATCCCAAAGATCTCTTTTCTGCATATAGGTAGTTTCATTGAACCCAACTCCTTATGATTCTCTGAAGAACCCATGTTCTTGATTTTCTTGAAACTGTTTCCTGTTTCCTGACTTAACTGAATCTGCCAAACTGGATCTCCTCAGACAGTTAGTCCTGATTTTGAGGAACCTGGCTCTGATACCACTTGAAAGATATGGTACCTAAACACCTAGAGGGGGGGGGGGGTGAATAGGTGACCTAAACCTTTTTTAACTTTTGTTTGACAGCAACAACAGTTTATCACAGATTTCTGAATTACAGTAATCAATTTCAGCACACAGCAGCCACAACACAGCACAGCACAGCATACACACTAATTTTATAGTGGTTCCCCAATCTTTGGGTACATCCACTTTCCCCCTTCGCCTATCTAGCAGTGTACTAGATTCGGCCAAACTTCTCCACTAGCTCAGAACCCAACAAGGTTCCTACCTCAGGCCCAAAGCCTTACACTCAGCCAAAAGGCCTACACTCAGCCACCCAGGCCTACACTCAGCCAATTCAAAGGCCTACACTCAGAGTTCTTCAACTCCTACACTCAGGCACCAAGCCCTACCCTCAGCCTTTATAAAATAGGCTTACAATCACTCAGATCCAATGGATCTTACAAGTTATAATAGAAATTACAAATTGCTAACTCTACAACTCAGAAAGGAATGAGAGGAGTTGAGAGTTTCTTGGAGAGTTCTTGGAAGAACTCAGCTTGATCCAAACTGACTTAGCTTTCTTCAAAGCTTCTTGAGTAGAACTGAATTAGTCTGAATCTTCTGCAAGTTGATCCTTGATCTCTGCTTCTTGAAATCCAGATGACTCTGAATTCTTCTTCTCAGCCTTAGTTCCAAAGACTGAATCCTTGGTTGGAGCTCTCTCTCTCCAACTACTTAGATCTGCAGTTGGACTGCCTGATCTTCTTGTGTTGATCCTCTGTGTATCACTTCTTGATTTAGACTGATCAACTACTTCATTATTCTCACACCAGTTGTAACTCTTGTTTGTGAACTTCTTAATTATTATCTTCCTTTTCTGTAGACTGTGGGTGCCTATTTATAGGCTTCCTTCATGGTAACCGGCTGATCCGGTTTATAACAGTCTTTTGACATCTCTGACAGTTGCTGTAGACTGGCTGGATTGGCAGCTGTCATGTCAACCAGTCACTTCTTGAAATTCTCTAACTGTCTGTTAGTGTCGAGACTTTCTGTTCTTAAGTGTCGACACTTATAGACTAAGTGTCGACACATGTTGTGTAAGTGTCGACACAAGTCTACAAGGTGTCGACACATTCCCTTGTATGTCTCGACACAGTTTCTTCTGCATGTGTCGACACTGAAATTGAGTGTCGACACAAGCACTTGTACTTCATTCTTTCTGTATTCTTCTAAGTGTCGACACATCTCCTTTGTGTCGACACATCTTCATGTGTAGAAACTGTCAAGTGTCGACACTGCTTCTTGGTGTCGACACAAGTCATCATTCTTGATTCTTCAGCTGAGTGTCGACACATTCCATTAGTGTCGACACTTATACTTAGAATATTTTACAAGTTTTCTGTTCTTTGCTAAGTGTCGTCACAGCTCCTTGTGTCCGACACTTATCTCCAAGTGTTGAGTCTTCTGGTTATGTGTCGACACATTGTGCTGAGTGTCGACACATTCCTTTGTGTTGACTTCTTTGAGTGTGTGTCGACACATTGTGCTGAGTGTCGACACATTCTTCATATGTTGACTCTTTAGATTGAGTGTCGACACATTGTGTTGAGTGTCGACACTTGTACTTGGTCTCTGCAGAATTATGCTGAGTGTCGACACAACTCCAAGTGTCGACACTGTCTAGTGTTGACTCAGCTCTTCAAGGTGTCGACACTTCTGCTAAGTGTCGACATAGCTTTTCTGCATCCTTCTACACTGAGTGTCGACACAGCTCCAAGTGTCGACACTTTCTGACTGGTGTCGACACTTCTTCCCAGGTGTCGACACAATGACTCCAAGTGTCGACACTGCTTGTCAGGGTGTCGACACAAGCTTTCTCAAGTGTCGACACTTTGCCTCTGGGTGTCGACACATGGACTTAGAAATTTTCAGCTTCAGTCCAGTGTATGTATAACCTGCACAATTAACTCGAACAAACATCAAATACATTCTGATGTATATCATTGAGTTAGGTGAGGCTTCTTCAAATCAGGTACATTTGACCAATGTACCCAACAAAAGCTGTCCGCCCAGGACGCCCGGCCTGTCCCGTCATCCACTTCCACTTCACAAATTTCAACACTCCCCCTTGAAGTGGGAAGTGGTGACCAATCCCAGCAAACTGCGCAAGCGCTCAAAGGGCCCCTTTTAACAGTGTCTTTGTGAAGATGTCAGCAAGATTATCTTCACTCCGTACATGCCCGACCAATAGAGATCTCTCCAACACCTTTTCCCTGATGAAGTGGTGATCAATCTCTATATGCTTGGTCCTGGCGTGACACACTGGATTGTTAACCAGTTTGAGAGCACTCTCATTGTCACCCCGGAGTAAAGTCGGCCCTTGCACTTCTTCATGAACGTCCTCTGTAAGCCTCCTCAACTAGATGGCTTCCCGAGCATCCAAGGCCGAAGCCTTATACTCCGCCTCTGTAGTGGAGACTGACACCGAGTCTTGCTTCTTGCTACACCACGAGATGCTAGCTGAACCGCAAGTGAACACATAACCTGAAGTAGACCTCCGATCATCCGAATCACCGCCATAGTCAGCATCCGTGTACCCAAGCAACGCAAACTCCGAGTCCCTTCCATAGAGGAGTCCCATGTCAGAAGTCACCTTGACATACTTCAGAATACCCTTCGCCGCCACTAGATGAGATTGCCTTGGTTCAGCCATATACCGACTTACTCGACCAACAACATAAGCAATGTCCGGCCTTATAATCGTCAGGTAAATCAAGCTCCCAACAAGAGCTCTGAACACCAAGTGATCATGAAGAACCCTTCCCTCATCTCGTCGAAGCTTCAGCCCAGATTCCAGTGGAGTAGAGCACTTCTTCCCTTCGCCCATGCCGAACCGCTTCAAAATGCGATCTGCATACCCTTTCTGGCTAATGAGAATCCCGCACTGCTTCCTCTCCACCTCAAGACCGAGAAAGTGATGCAGCTCTCCCAAGTCTTTCATCTCGAAGCGTATAGCAAACTCAGCCCCGAGCCTTGCTACTTCGCCCTTCGAATTTCCTGTGATGATCATGTCATCCACATACAGTAGGACTAAGACTTGTAGCTCCCCCTTCTTCTTGATGAACAAGCTTAAATCTGAGTTGGAAGCAAGGTATCCACAGAATTGCAAATACTCTGCAATCTTCCCATACCACGCTCTAGGAGCTTGCTTCAACCCATAGATAGCCTTCCTGAGTTTGCAGACATAGTTTGGATGCTTTTCAGAGACAAAACCAAGCGGTTGATCCATGAAGATGTCCATGTCAATCTCTCCATAAAGAAAGACATTCTTCACATCGAGTTGCCACAACCTCCATCCCTTGCTAGTAGCCAAGGCGATCACCACTCTTACTGAAGTCATCTTCGCAACTGGACTGAATGTCTCCTCATAGTCTTCTCCATACTGTTGTGAGAATCCTCTAGTGACCAGGCGAGCTTTGAACCTATCAATGCTCCCATCAACCTTCTTCTTCAACTTATACACCCACTTGCAAGTAACCGGAGTAATGCCATTAACCTTGGGCACAAGGTCCCAGGTTTCATTCTTCTTCAGAGCATCAATCTCTTCTTTCATGGCACCTTCCCACTCCTTCACTCCAGTGGCCTCGTTGAAGTTTGCAGGCTCTCGCTCATCCAGAGGACCTGCAAAGAAGCAGGAGACAAAGCTCACTATATTCCCATCACAGCACCGAGCCGGTGGCTTCACAACCCTCTTCGATCTTCGAAGGGTCGGCTCCTTGCTCACTGCTTCCGTTGCTTCTTCGGGCTCAACTCCTACCTGGGGCAAGCATTGAGTAGTGCTCCCCCTGCTTCCTGAGCCAGAAGGCTCAGCCTCGGAGTTAGAAGCAACAGGAGTTGCTGGTGAAACAGCAAGCACCTCTTCTAAGCCTTTAGCAGCCACCACCGGTGCTTCATCAACCTTGATACTTCCGGTTAGCTCAACCGAGCCACCTCCATATGATGTTAGCTCGTCAAAGACAACGTCTCTTGACACCACGAACTTCTTTGTCACAGGGTCCATGCATTTCCATCCCTTCTTCCGCTCATCATAGCCAACAAAGACAAGCTTCCTTGCCTTTGCATCCAGCTTAGTCTGTGAAGCATCCGGGACAATTACGTAGCAAATTGAACCGAACACCCGAAGGTGTCCCACACTCGGCTTCTCCTTCAGCAATAGCTCAATAGGAGTCTTCATATTGATAGGGCTGAGTGGCATCCGGTTGATGACATAAGCAGCACAAGACATCCCCTCCGCCCAAAAGGACCTTGGGATATCATTCGCATGAAGCCAGCATTTGCAGGTCTCCGTTAGATGACGGATCTTCCGCTCCGCTACCCCCATTTTGTTGTGGAGTGTGAGCACAAGTAAGCTCTTGTTGGATCCCGTGCTTCCTGCATAAGTTAGAAAACTCGGAGGACACAAACTCACCCCCGTTATCAGTTCTAAGCTTCTTCATCCGCAAGCCAAGCCGGCCTTCTACGAACTCCTTAAACTCCACAAATAAACGGAAGGCTTCCGACTTCTCCTTTAAGAAGTACACCCAAGTATACCTTGAGTAGTCATCAACCAAGACAAGCATGTATCTGCTTCCACCAAGGCTGGCAGTAACCGTCGGTCCCATCAAGTCGCCATGAATGCCCTCCAATGGTTTCTTGCTCCTTGTTTGTGATTTATCAAACGGAAGGCGATGTGCCTTACCGTATTGACAGCCCGCGCAAAAATGCCCGTCACCAAAGGAAGACAACTTAGGTAACACCTTCACCAAACTTCTACTAGCCATCGCCTTCAGCTTGTCCATGCCAACATGCCCCAGCCTCTCATGCCAGATAGCGGCACTATCATTGGCCCTCATACGATCAACATAAGAATTGGTGGCAAGAACAAACAAGTTCTTCACCCTCCTCCATACATGAGTAACATCAGCCTTCACCGCTGATACGTTGCAAAGGAACCTCACGTCTGTTGGCCCAAACAGAACGTGATAACTAGCATACACTGCATTGGTCACCGAGAAGAGGTTTTTCTTCATGCCCGAGACGTGATACACACTCCTTAACGTGAGTGGCCCCTGATCACTACCCAAAGACACGACCCCCTCTTTCTCTACCGCATAAACAGTATTATCAGCAGTGATAATCGCTTCATTACCTGAATATGCCTGCATGGAGGTGAACTTCGACTTGTCTCCGGTGAGGTGATGACCACACCCGGAGTCCACGATCCACTCGTCATTGAAGTACTCAGCAGACAAGGCCCGGACACAAGTGCCCGTCATAAAATCTCCGCCCCATTCTGCTTCTTCACTTCTTGAGCAAGCTTCCTCCTTTCCTGCAGCATGCCCAGGCTGCAGTTTGACCTTGCAGTCCCGCTTGAAGTGCCCTCGCTGATGACACCGGTAGCACTTCAAGTTCTTCTTCCAGTCCTTAGGAGCATTGCTCCTCTCCGGCTGATATGAAGTTGAAGTCTCCTTCTCACCAGCGACCTGCACCTTCTTCTTATTCTTCCCTTCCCATCCTTTCTTCTTGCCTGAGAAGAGAGCTTCGCTGCCTTCCTTATTCAGGTTCACTCCAGCCATCTGCCTTGCCAAGCTCTCCTGCGATGCAAGCAGATTCTCCAGCTCCAGCAAAGATGGCTGAGTAGCCCATCCTTGAACAGATGTCACAAAGGCCACATACTCCTTCCGCAAGCCGCGGATTATGTGTCTTTTCATCTTAGCCTCAGAGATAGGCTCATCAGGATCCAGTGTCGACAGCTCATCACACAAGCTCTTCATCTTTAAGAAGTACTTTGAGATGGAAAGGTCTCCCTGAGTTGCCCTGGCTAACTCATTCTCCCGGAACTGAAGCCGTGCCACATTCTTCCTATTGAACAACTCATCAATGGTTGTCCAAATATCAGCAGCTGACTCACATCCAACGATGTGATCAAACAGTTCCGGAGACACGACCCTCTTTAGAATGAACTCCGCCTTAGCATTTGTTCTTCTCCAGAGCCTAACCTGCTCAGCAGTACCGAACGCAGCCGTGACTTCCTGCTTGTCGTCACCACCGACGACTTCCCATAGCTCCTCGCCAAGAAGATAACTCTTCATGCACGACTTCCACTTCTTGAAGTTAGTTGGTGTTAAGAGTTCAATGCCAATACCCCTTGCAAAACTCCCTTCCGTTGCAACACATGTTGGCAACCTTTCAGAAGCTCCAAGCAACAACACAGGTTGATCACCACTCAAGCACTGAGTAACAACACTGGTTGACTACCGCTCACGTAACTGAACCTCGCTTTGATACCATGTTAAAATTTTCTCAACGTGGTCAGCAAGGTAGCCCAAATGCCAAATTAATATCTTCGGCACTACCCAGTTCTCACGTTGAACCAGCGGAAAACCAAGGAACAAGGCTAATCCCAACAAACAATGGAAGCACAAGCAGATCTTTTATACATTCACTTTTTTACAACACGAGGAATATATAGCGAGACATGATTTCGCTAGTATAAACAGTTGTAAACAGAAAGCACCAAAACCCAAGCCGGGCGGACAGCACCGAAGTCCGCCGAGACCGCCGAGGTCGCCGAGACCGCCCGAATTAAGCTGCAATCCGCCGAATAGCCACGGAGTCCGTCGAAGCCACGAGGCCGCGCGGACACACCGTTATTCGTCTCCTACTGAAGCTGAACTGAGGAACACCCCCTACCCGCCTGAAGCCGGCGGACATGTTATTGAAGCTGGCAAAGTTGAAACAGAGTTGACAAGCCGCAGAGCGACCACCTGCTGAATCCGCAGAGACCGCACAACTTCCAAGTACTTGACCGAAGTCAAAGCCAAACTCTTGGCTCCTTGTAGCTACCCGCGCGACCTGCACACAGCAAACCGTCATCCCTGAATCAATCCGCGCGGACAGACAAACAGAGACCGCAGCCCCTTGCCCAACCCAACTTACTGTTCACTCAAGTTTTTGTAGATGTGCCAGGGGGGTCCTATTTATAGGCGAGGTGAAGAGTGTGGTCACCGCCCAAGAGATAGAAACACCGCCCCAGCCCGCGCGATAGCAAAACACCGTCCGCCCAGTCCGCAAGGACTTAGCCGGATACCAAGGAAAACCGCTAGGAGCAAGACAACGTTGGCGAACCCACTTATGTCCGCCTAAGCTATGCGAACAAGGCATCAGCCTGCAAAGCCTCCAACTACTGCAGGACAGCAACCCCCTTCAATGGATGTCCGCACAAACCCGAGGCAGTCCGCAAGACTCAAGCCTCAATCCTCCACAAGTCCACGACCAAAGGCAGATAGCAAGTTCGCCCGGTCAACAGCGGACTTGGCGGATACGGCAGACACCATGGTCTTGGCACAGAGTGTGACCAAGTCCAAAACCATCAAAGGCCAATGCGAGCATGGCGGACATAAACTCTCGTCCGCCAAACACCCTAGCACAGAACGCTAGCAGTCCGCCAGCCACTCGCACACCTGCCCAACGCAGCAGCCATCTCCCAGACTCCACACACCAGTACGTCAACGACCTCCACAGCAAAGCACCTGCTGTAACACTAGAGCTCGACAAGGCTTCAGCCAAGCTCTAAGTCCAGTCCGCAACAGCCCACACCGCGGACACAGTAGTCTGCAAGCTTCCCGCATACATGAGCCAAACCGCCAAACAGCACAAGCTTGCGATGCGGCCACTGAGCAAAGCACGAGTCCGCAAGTCTCTATCCGCTCAGGCCGCTCCTTGGATATAACCCACTCAGAAGAACAGCCGGCTTCCACTAGACTTTCCACCAGGCCGCACACATCAGTCCGCCTAGTCCGCCTAGTCCGCCAAAGCTGTCCGCCCAGGCCGCCCGGCCTGTCCCATCATACACTTCCACTTCACAAATTTAAACAGAAATAAGCAGGTGATAAGTAGAAAAAGGCAAGAAATGGTTTGCCAAACCCAACTATAAGAAGTGCTGAAAACTACAACTGATTAGCCCAATAGAAAAAGGTAAAGTGAAAAGTTTGCAATAATGGAGTTAAAATAAATTTGCAAAAAGTGCGGAACAAAACCATGCTTCGAGAAAATCTACAAGGATAAGCATGAAATAACATAAACTGATCTATAAAAAGAAAATGAGCATAAAACAGCTTGAAAACATGCATCATTAACACTGTTAAAAACAACTGGGCCAGTGTCGGTGACCAAAACGTGTCACAAAAGGCACTACGGTGCTGGACACCTGCCCCAACATAACCCAACAGTATATAAAACAGAGACCAAACAAAATACCAAGTGTAATGATTCACAAACCGGCATCCAGTTGGTGGTCATTTATCCACTGCCAACCTTCCTAGCCGAAGAAAACAACATACCCAAACACCCCGAACCAAACCCAAGCCTAAGCCCATGGAAATACCTAGATAAGCCCTAAATAAACTCTAAGGACCATACAAGACGAATCAGACACAAATCGGCGAAAAATGCTAAGTCCAGCTACAATTCGGCGAGTATAACCGATGAACAATGCCGATACTCGATGAATAGACTTACAATACTCGACGAATAAAATAATGATACTCAATAATTTTGACTTTGTGGCCCGGTCACTCAATGCTTCCTAAGCCTAAGACAAACACGACGAATTCGTCGAATGCACTCAACGCCTCCTACTCTATGCCATACTCGATGAATCATCGAGTGCACTCAATGCATTTACCTTCACTCAATGCCATGCCCGACGATACTCGACGAACTCGACGCCAAAACACTCCACTAATCTAACTTCCTTCAATTTCACGTCAGCCGATACTAGACGAAATAGGACTTAAGCAAATATACATATACACGACAAATATGATGTTACTCCATGAAATTTCACTTAGTATAAATCCTCATATTCCATGAATTACTGATGGCCTACTACCTCTATATTCGACAAAACTTCCTTAGACTATACACCGTACTCGATGGATTCTTGGCCGAAAACTTATACTACTCTAGGTGTCCTTTCAAGACAAAGTCCTATATTATTACAACCTTCTAAGGAGAAGAAATGAACAAAATGAAAAGCAAGAAATGGTTGCAAGAAGAAGATCGCCACTTGTCTCAAGTCTTGGAATAATTCACCTCCTCTAACGCTCCACGACAAGGATCGACCGTAAGAAGACCTAGGCAACATTTCCTGAAACTATTGGGGGAAAAAGGAGGTCAAACATACAAACCCTAACAAACAAAAATCGGGGAAATGGGGAAAACTTACCATGAATGCATATATCTCTGCGAGAGCTTCCCAAATCTCTAATCTATTGACAAAACCGACCACCGAAGTTGTTTCTATCGCCGGCCAAACAAACACGAAGTCACCGCACCTCTTCCGCTTGCGAAATCACCATTGCTCGAGTTGGTAAGGCAATGAATAGGGTTTTGACGCGACCCTTATAACCGGTTATATATATATATATATATATATATATATATATATATATATATATATATATATATATATATATATAATTTTAATATTATATTACAATTAATAATAATTAATCCCAAAACGACCCGAATTCAAACCAACTCAGAATCTTACGAAAATCGCACCGTAGCTAAATACTGACGCTACAGATCCAACAACGAAGTCGAAATCAAAATCCGTCAAACCAAACTCAGGTAATGACCACCCGAAGATAAAACGCCACCACATCCCTATAAAAAGCTCCACCGAGTCACCAAAACAGACACGGCTCGCGAGTGAAGGTGCACAACCAAGCCAAAACCAACCACACTGGAAAATCCACTAAGCAAACCCATGCTCCAACAAACGACACCAGTTAACTATGCATCAAAATAACTCCCTGACGTAAAAAACTCCATTACGGGAAATAAAATAAACATAGAAAAAATCAGGAGTGTTACAACCACCCCCCTAAAAAGAAGTTTCGTCCCGAAACTTGACAAAAATAGGATCAAATCCAAAATAGAAGAAAAGTAATCAAAGGCTAACAAAGAAAATACTTACCAAAGCATCATGAGAACAGATGAGGATGAGCCTCTCACATAGTTGATTCCAACTCCCAAGTCATGCTTTCCACTTCTTGGTTCCGCCACAAAACTTTAACTATGGGTATTGTCTTCCTTCGCAACACCCGATCTTGAGTATCCAAAACACGAACAGGCACTTCCACATTGGAAAGGTTAGGCTCCAACTGGTGCACATCATCAAGAATTTGCCTATCGCTCAGCACACACATCCGCAATTAGGTTACGTGGAAAAGAACGTGCACACCAGGAAAACTTGCTGGCACATCCAGTTTATAAGCAGACATTCCAATACACTCCATAATTTTTAAGGGTCCCACATACCTAGGATCCAACTTATGGTTCTTACCAAACCTCTTAACGCCAGACATCAGGGAAACCTTAAGGAAAACCATGTCCCCAACAACAAATTCCATTTCAGCACTTCGACGATTAACATTCTTTTCATAATGCTGCTGAGCTATTCGAATCTTCTCTCGAATATGCCTAACAAAGATATCCATTTCCTCCAAGGCCTCTGGTCCCAACAACGGTCTCTCACCAACCTCGACCCAAAATAAGGGAGTTCTACAATGTCTCACATATAAAGCATCAAACGGGGACATCTGCAAACTCTCTTGAAAATATTATTGTACGCAAATTCCATCAATCTTAAATGCTCATCCCACGCTCCTCCATGGTCCAAAATATAACATCTGATCATATCCTCCACGATCTGATTTACTCTTTCCGTCTGATCATTGTCTGCGGATGATAGGCGGTGAAATACCTCAAATCGGTAGCCAACCATTCCTGTAAACTTTTCAAAAAACAAGATGTAAACTTAGTGTCTCGATCTGATACAATACTAATAGGTAGTCCATGTAATCTGATGACCTCATCCAAGTATAACTCAGCTATTTTCTTCATTGAATAGTCGATCTTGAATGGAATGAAGTGAGCACACTTTGTCAATCTATCCACTATAACCTATACTGAATAATTTCATCGGGGAGATCTCTACAATCCAGTAATAAAATCCACTGAAATACTATCCCACTTCCAACTTGGAATTTCTAAAGGCGTCAACTTGCCACCAGTCTGTCCATGATTAGCCTTAACTCGCTTGCAAGTAAAACATTCAGATAGAAACTTGGCTATTTCGCCCTTCATACCAGACCACCAAATGATCTGCTTTAGATCCTTTTACATTTTTGTAGAACCAGGGTGGTAGGCAACACTAGAATCATGCGCCTCTTTGCATAACTTAACTCGAATATCCTCAATAATGGAAATGCAAAATCTGTCGCGGTACTTCAAGGTACCATCGTCATCAATTGAAAAGATTAGCAATGCCCCCTTTTTTAGTTATATTATAACGGTGCAGTAAATCAGGATCATCATTTTGATGTAGCCTTGTAAGTGTAATCCAAGAAGGCTCTATTATTTCCAAACTGCTGGGTGAATCGCTACTCACAACTGATATATCCATCAAGATAAATTCCTCTACCAGTGAATCCACGAAGAGGTTAAACTTTTCTCTTTCTTTCTACTCACGACGTCAGCTACCACATTAGCTTTTCCCGAATGGTATTGTATCTAAACATCATAATATGCAACATACTCTAACCATCTTTGCTAGCACAAATTTAACTCCTTATGAGTGAAGACGTACTTCAAAATCTTATGATTTGTATAAATCTTGCATAGAATGCCATATAATAGGTGTCTCCACAGCTTTAGGGCTTAAATCACACCCGCAATTCCAAATCATGCGAAGGGTAATTCCTCTCATGTACCTTTAACTGTCGCGACCCATACGCAATCACTTTTCCTTCTTGCATCAACATGCACCCAAGTCCAACGTGCGATGCGTACACATGCATAGCATATTCCAGTCCTTCAATAGGCAAGGACAAAACTGGGGCAGTGCATAGTCTCCTCTTCAATTCCTTAAAAGCCTCTTCACACTTATCGCTCCAAACAAAAGATGCGTTCTTCTGCGTAAGCTTAGTCAGCCGCACTGACAACGAAGATAAACCTTCCACAAACCTCCAATAATATCCTGCCAACCCTAGGAAAGTTCTTATCTCTTTAGGTGTGGTAGGTCTGTTTCAATCCATTACAACAGCTATCTTCTTGGAGTCTATAGAAATTCCATTCTTATTAACCACATGACCCAGAAAGGAGACCCGAGGAGCCAAAACTCACACTTGCTTAACTTGGCAAACAACATATGCTCCATCAAAGCAGGCAAAATTAAATGCAAGTGCTGGGCATGCTCTGCAACACTGCAGGAGTAAACCAAAACATCATCTATAAATATGACCACAAAATGGTTCAGGAAATCCTTAAACACTCTGTTCATCATGTCCATGAAGGCAGAGGGCACATTGGGTAAACCAAAGGACATTACCAAAAACTCAAAATGTCCATGCCGAGAATGGAAGGTTGTCCGTATAATATCCGCCTCACAAATCCTCAACCGATGGTAGCCTGAACGAAGGTCAATATTTGAAAACACAGTACTACCACGCATCTGATCAAACAAGTCATCTATTCTCGGTAAGGGATACCTATTCTTGATGGTTACCTTATTCAATTTTCTGTAATCAATGTACAGCCTCATTGATCCATCCTTTTTCTTCACAAACAGCACGGGAGTTCCCTACGGTGAAGAACTTGGTCTAATGAAACCATTCTGCAATAGCTCGTCCAATTGGGTACGCAACTCCTCCAGCTCATGCGGAGCCATACGATACGGTGCTTTAGTAATAGGACGGGTACCCGACTCCAAATCTATTACGAACTCCACGTCTCTCTCAAGTGGAAGAGTAGGAAGGTTATCAAGAAAAACATCAGGAAACTTGTGCATTGTAGGAATCTCCACTACATGCGGCAAACTACCACCGGTCACCAATACTGAAACCAAACAAGCAAAACATCCAGAATCTAGAAGCTTCCAAGCATATACCGTAGAAATGATGGGAGAAACCTGACGCGAAAAACCAAAAACACTCTTGGGTTGACCGTTGTCCATCTTGAAGTCCAAATGCTTGACTTTGCAATGATCGCATCATACTAGGACGACCAGTCCATGCCTAAAATCACGTATAAGTCTTTAAAGTCTATCACCTTCAGATCAGCAACGACTAGAAAATCACCTAACAGAATCAGAGAACTCTGAATGCCTTGGTCTGATACCACTGAATCGCCAGAGGGAAACTTGACACGAAGCTCATCTCCAACACGATTGAGGGTCAAAAGGTGACGCTCTACAAAGGTCCTAGCCAAGAATAAGTGGGTAGCACCAGAATCGAAAATAACGCGTGCCCAGTGGTTCTTTACCTTAAACTTTCCTATAAAATTATATACGGAACTAAGGGAACAAACGTTAAAACTATAGCTACGAACCAAAATCTAGAACTAGGTTAGGATCTACGTGAAATTACTTGAGTAAACGTCTGATCTTCCACCAATGACACCACATTCAGCTAGCCCTTCCCCTTATCCAATTACTGCGGCGGTGGCAAGGCCTGAAGTGGAATTGGTTGTAATACGGGTTGGGCCTTCGGGCACTTCAAATTGAAATGTCCTTTATGTCCGCACTGATAACAAACCCTTTACTTTCCCCAATAATAGACAGCAACGTGCCGCCACCTCTTACACGCAGAAAAAACAAAATATCCTTTAGGAGCACTCTGAATTGCATTAACCTACTCCTGCTTTTGAGATCCTAATCTCTGGTAACATCTTTTAAATGGATGGCCTGCCAGGACACAAAAACTACATATTTCTTTACTCCTTTTCCTTGAAGCAACACCAGATTCCTCGAAACTCTTACCCTCGCCAGTCTTACTCTTATCTTTTCTCATTTCTGGACCTCAGTTCTTGGTATTGTCGATCGCGTCGACCTTCATAGCAGCCTCCACAACTTCAGCGCAACTTTTAGATCCATAAGCACTAGACAGCTGCTAGATGTCATTCCTAAGACCACCTAGAAAACATTTTACTTTACTCGACTCTGAAGACAACATGTCAGGGGCAAAACGGTACAATTTGCAGAACTCCACCTCATACTCGCTAATGGTGAGATGCCTTTACTTGAGGTGTAGAAAATAATTCATCAAATGATCCTCCTGACAGATGACAAAAACTTTTTCAGTAGCAATACCTTGAAGAATTCCCATGAGCACCCATCCTTAAGGCTCTCCTTTTCTCTCAACCCCCAACTCCTTGCAAGTCTCTTGAGCTGATAAGCAGTGACCATCACTCTCTAGTCTGCTGAGACTACTGAGTATGCAAACATCTCCTCGATGGCTATAATCCAATCATCCCAAGCCATAAAATCTGCTCTACCATCATAGGTAGGGTGTCCCAATCGCTGGAAACACGAAATAAAAGTCATCTCTGGTAGTAACAAAATCGGAGGCACTAGTGGGGCAGGGGGAACAGGAATAGTTTGACCCACAGCCGGGTCCTGCATTCTAGGCGGCTGATAAGAAACAACTGATAACAATACATGGATCTGCGACTGTATCTCCAACATTGACTTGATGGAACCTCATTGCTCTGCCGCAATCCTTCTATCATGGCCTCACTCTGGGCACCAGACGATTCCCCCTCCAACTGGTGGGTCAACCTCGTCATCGGATGCATAAGCGACATCTAATCAAACAGCGATTATCTAATCAAAACCTAGCTTAACTGCTAGAACCAAACAACTTAGTTCAGACAAATACATGCTTAAATACTTGCTCATGCTGCTAACTTGCTCTGGATTTTAATTTATGATGTCATGCTTAAAGTTAGGATGATATACCGTCATCCTACTGTCTCATGTGCCTAAACCATAAATTCATAAATTCTTATTCTTCTTTTTGACCAAAAACCATGTGTGTGCATATGTTATCATGTCAATCTTTTAGCTTAGCACGTGTGCTAATGCTATGTTATGCCATTTATTCTATGATATACTATCTAAAAAGACCTTAAAGCATGTTATGAGCGGCGTACACATGAAATATTATGCATCCCATACTATATGATATCGCATACAATGAAAATCAAAATCTAATATTCATTCATGTGATGACTGTTATACATCCCATACTACAAACAGTCATATGTTGCATCCTATGAGGATCCATATACAAACACATATTATGTATCCCATGCTACATAATATGACTTGTATTCTTCTAATCATTCTTATGAGTGGAGTGTTCATGCTTCGGCCAAGACAAACTAATGATGCATCAGTGTGTGTAGGAAATAAAACTAGACAACTAACACAAACCTGAGATAGATGTTCGACTAGTTGTCAAACAACCCATCCCTCTGATACCAACTATCACAACTCGCATTTTCTACACATTTAACGATATACCAAAGTAAGAGAAAATGTTCGTCATGATGCCATGTCAGTAGGGGATAACTGTAGATGCTTAGGCAAAACTCTAACTTGACACTTTTATAAAAGACACGTAAGTTATTAAGAGGAAAATCTAGTTAAAGTTTAAGAGGTTAGACGTTTTTCTCAGCTCGGTGGCTCATCAAGTCCACGAGAAAAAGATAGTTATACGTTGCAGAAAATATTTTATTTGCAATATTAGACATCCTACATGAGTATAAACATCCCCAGAGGACAACTCATAGTATGCAAGACTCTAGATTTATAATAATTATGAAAGTAGCTTTTACTACCATTAAATATAGTTATTTAGATTTCAATCAAGGCTTGTATGAGGTAATATAAATAAGAATTTTTATACTTTTAAAATATCTAACATGCAAACCAGCATAAATCCTTCCTAGAGAGCAAGTACAACCAACCAAAAAGGTAAACTAGCAGCTAAAAAAGTATTCAATATTTCAAAAGAAAACTACTAGTGGACGTCAACAACCTGACACAAATACACTGAAAGTATGCATGTCTGAACTAATAACCGAAAACAACAACTACCTCACGACGGTGAGAACAAACACTGCAACAACTCCAGAACACAAGCTACCACCCAACATTGGCGCTCCACCGGCTACAGCCCTGAACCTGAAGCATTCAAAGAAATAACACCACAATAAGAAATTTGCAAGTGGCAATGGAAATAAGTAGGTAATAAATAGAAAAAGGCAAGAAAGGGTTTACCAAACCCAACTAGAAGAAAAGTTGAAAACCACAGCTGATTAGCCAAATAGAAACCGGTAAACTGAAAAGTTTGCAATGATGGAGTTGAAAGAAATTTGCACCAAGTGTGGAACGAAGCCATGCTTCGACAAAATCTACAAGGATAAGTATGAAATAACATAAACTGATCTATAAGAAGCAAAAGATCACAAAGCAGCTCGAAAACGTGAATTATTAACACTGGTAAAAACATCCGGGCCTGTGTCGGTGACCAACATGTCCAAAACCGAACTACCATACCTAATCGTCTTACAAAAGGCATTGCGGTGGTGGCCACTTGGCCCAACACTACCCAACACTCCACAAAACAGAGACCAAAGAAACTACCAAGTGTAATGATTCACAAACCGACGTCCAGTTGGTGGTCCTTTATCCACTGCCAAACTTCTTAGCCAAAGAAAACATCATACCCAAACACTCCGAACCAAACCCAAGTCTAAACCCAAGGAAATACCTAGACAAGTCCTAAATTTAGTCTAAGGACCATACACGACGAATCAAACACAAATCGACGAAAAACGCTAAGTCCAGCTACAATTCGGCGAGTATACTGGACGAACGCTGCTGATACTCGACGAATAGACTAACGATACTCGACGAATATACTAATGATACTCGACGATTTTGACTTGGCGGCCCGGTCACTCAATGCTTCCTAGCCTAAGCCAAACATGATGAATTCGTCGAATGCACTCAACAACTCCTACTTTATGCCATACTTGATGAATCGTCAAGTACACTAAATGCCTTTTACCTTCACTCAATGCTACGCCCGCCGATACTCGACGAACTCGACGTCTAGACACTCGATGAATCTAACTTTACTCAACGCCACGCCAGTCGATAGTTGACGAAATTGGACTTAAGCAAATATACCTATACTCGACGAATATGATGTTACTCGATGAATTTTCAATTAGTCTAAATCCTCATATTCGATGAATTCATGATGGTCTACTACCCCTATATTCGACGAAACTTCCTTATGGTGTCCACCATACTCGACAGATTCTTCGCCGAAAACTTATAGTACTCCAAGGTTTCTTTCAAGACTAAGTCCTATATTATTACAACCTTCGAAGGAGAAGAAATGTACAAAATGAAAAGCATGAAACAGTTGCAAGAAGAAGATCGCCACTTGCGTCAAGTCTTGGAAGAATCCACCTCCTCCAATGCTCCACGACAAGGATCGGTCGAAAGAAGACTTATGCAACATTTTCTGAAACTTTTGGGGGAATAAGGAGGTCAAAACCACAAATATCGGGGAAACGGGGAATGTTTACCACAAACGTGTAGATCTTGGTGAGAGCTTTCCAAATCTCTAATCTGTTGATAAAACCGACCACCGAAGCTCTCTCTATCGCCGGCCAAACGCACAGGAAGTTGTCGCTCCTCTTCCGCTTGCGAAATCGCCGTTGCTCGGGTTGGGAAGACAATGAGTAAGGTTTTGACACAACCCTTATAACCAGATATATATATATATATATATATATATATATATATATATATATATATATATTTAATATTATATTACAATTAATAATAACTAACCCCAAAATGACCCGAAATCAAACCAACTTGGAATCTTACGAAAATCACACTTTAGCTAAATATCGACACTACAGATCCAACAACAATGTAGAAATCAAAATCCGACAAACCAAACCTGGGTACAACACCTCCCGAAGATAAAACACCACCACATCCCCATGAAAAGCTCCACCGAGTCACCAAAATAGACACGACACACGAGGGAAGGTGCACAACCAAGCCAAAACCAACCACACATGAAAATCTAGTAAGCAAACCCATGCTCCATCAAACGACACCCATTGACTACGCATCAACGTAACACCCTGACGTCAAAATTATGCCACTATGGGAATTAAAATAAACATCAAAAAAATCAGGGGCGTTACACAGGGTCAATCATTACAAGACATACTTGACTCCTTGGAAAATCTACAGAGAAGGATAAATCAGACTCTAGATGATCCCGAGTTGCTACATTTCTGCCCTCAGCCTGAGGGGGAGCAAATTCCTGGCACAGTGAATTAAGGTGCTCCTATCATAGTTGATACAGACAAACAAGTTACAATGTAAAGTGAAGAAGTTAAGGAGGAGCAAGTTCTAGTTACAGTAGAAAAGTATGTGCTGACTCTTGTTGCTGAAGACCAACAAATTCCACTGGAAAGTGCTGTAGTTGAGGGGGAGTTTCACACTGAACTCCCTACTCAAGATAGTTTATATAATAGAGATATCTAAATCTGACAAGCTAGCTGCTGATGCTGATGATCATTATTCTGAATATATGAGGACTGACATAGAAATAAGGGAATATACTATTGGTGCAACCATAGAGATCTTGAAGTGATCAAGCATGTAGTCTCACTGCCAACTCAGTACAAGCCTATCAGGGTAACACATAAGATTATGGTGAAATTGGGAGATTGGATCTGTATTATATAGCTCATGTGATGAGTTGAAAGAAAAGGGAAAAGGCTTAAAATATTCCATGGCACTATCGTCGAACTCTGTTCGACGAATTTAGCCTATGCACAGATTCGTAGAACTCCGTTCAATGAATTTGGCCTTGGAGCAGATTCGTCGAACTTAGTTCGACGAATTTGGCCTTGGCACATATTCGTCCAACTCCGTTCGACGAATTTGGCCTTGGCGCAGACACGTCGAACTCCGTTCGATGAATTTGGCCTTGGCGTAGATTCAAATTCCACTCGTCGAACTCGTGAGTAGATGGTTTCGTTCGGAATAGTAGACGAATTCCACAAACAGAACGATGTCCTTAACGATGGGAGATGCAATGATGAGAAAAGATCGTCTTCCCCGCCTTTCGTAGAAGACCACGACCTCTTCTTCCTTGCGCTTGACTCCCCAAACCGAAGGAGGCCGAAGATTGATTGAAGAAACCGTGGAGGAGACGAATTTGGGGGAAAGGGAGGTGAGAGAAGAGGAAAAGAAGAGAGGAGGGGCGGCCAAGAGCTTTGGAGAAGAAGAACCCCTAAGGGAGGCGGCGGCTAAGAGGGAGGAAGGAGAAAAAATTAGGTTGGAGGAATTTACAAATTCATCGATAAAAAACAAACACTTTTATAAGCTTACATCAAACATATGGTCTAAACGCACACCAGCATTGTCAATTATTAAAAACTCATAAACTAGCAAATTAAAATTATTAATGATAATAAGCTGAGTGTGTTAAGTTAACTCAACTCCATGGCGCAGAAGGCGTTGTTGACTTTGAGTCCATTCAACGCCTTCGTCGGGTCAAGTGTTGATTCGGCTGAAGGTTGGCATTGAGTTCATCGTATATGCTATAAGATACTAAATGATTCGACGAGTATAAATTGATACTCGATGATTCGTCATATATCCTGTAGATATTCGACAATTTGTCCAGACAAACTATTGTCTGGCCGAAAGTCTATTTTTTCTAAGTCCTGGGTCTGCGATTAGCAACGGGATATTTTGTTTATTCCCTTCGGGTATAAATAAGAAACTTTATGGTTTAACCTTAAGGGCTATCACACTCTGTCTAAGCACACGAGCCGTCACTGTGCGAAAGACCGATAAACTTAAAAGCCCGACGGAAGCCATTCTGCCTTCGACATCGTTGTACCGATCCCGATCCCAGCGACTGTCGCCCCCGCCTCTCCTACAACATATCTAGCAGTATGTGGAGACACTGAGTGTCCTATCCCGACCTTGCTCTTCTACGACAAGTTGCCACGGTTTCTCCCTATTGTGTGGATTTCCTGTAGAGGTGCGGATATACTTTCTGCACTCAATACTCTAGCCGCTGAGTGGCTGACCCGATTCTTCTAGAGCATCTAGGTTGAGTTACGACACAATCTGAAAGTGCAGTTTAGATCTGATATACTCTAGAAGGGGGGGGGGTGAATAGAGTATGGTGCTTACTAAAAACTTTTTACAACTCTTGTTGTATTCCTAAGTGAACATGGAAGCAATTAAACTAAGGTAAACATAGCAACTAACTAAACACAGAGCAATCACAGACCACAGCCAGAAAACAAAAGAAACTAAGCAACCAGAAGACACAAGGAGCTATAGTGGTTCCCCAACCAAACTGGGTACATCCACTCTTCTACCACCCTAGGTAGGAATCCACTGCAGGATGAGTTGATCAGGTGTCCTGGGCACCAATGGGTTTTGATCTAAGTCCTGGGCACCAATGGGTAGGATTCCTTTTGATGGTATCTTCTCTGTCAACAATCAGAGAGAAGATTCAAGTGGAATGATGTTAGCAACTTGCTCCCCCTGAGATCTTGAATGTATGAGGAAGACTGGAGCACTGCTTTAGGGTGATAGGTCTTTAAAGACCTAGAATGCCTGGACCAGAATATGTTTCAGGAACTCCTTGATAGATTGGTTGATTGTTGTCCTTTGAAGTTACCCTGTGAATAGAGAGAAGAAGACTCTTGATTGAATTTGGTTGTTCTTATTCTTCTTGAAAAAATTCTCTGGCCAGGCTGATTGCAGTCAAGAACTTGTGATTTGAGAATGTTTGTTCTTCTGCAACTTCAGAAAATCTGTCAGATTGTTTGTTGTATTGTAATTCTTGAACTCTATCACTTCTTGATTCTATTTTCTTGCTGTGTATCTATTTTGTGTACTTGTCTGTCTATAACTGACTGAGGAATATTCAAACTTTTGAATGTTGAGCAGTAATTATAGTCGGCCTTGGAAAGAATCAGCAATCAATAACTTTCCTAACTGTCCCATGGAAAATGGCATGTAATCGTCCATAGTCAATGCACGTTCTAACGGTAACATTCCGAGAAGATCTGACATTAAATGTTCAAGAATCAGTGCCAAGAAATGAGACGGGAACCTTGAAGAAAACCTAATCTGCATTCGTCGAACAAAGAACACAATTCGTCGAGCTGAACTTGTGTTCGTCGAGCTGAGCTAGAGTTCGTCGAGCTGAGCTTGATAGAGTTCGTCGACCAGACAATCTTAATTCATCTGATAGACAGTCTTCATTCGTCGAGCTGAGAATCAAATTCGTCGACCTGAGAAAAGTTCTGGACTTATACAAAATATCCTGCATCTGCTGAAATGCTGTGTCGACAAAAGTTGGTGTCGACAGATTGATCTTGGTGTCGACACAAATCCTGTGGTGTCGACATAAGCTGGTGTCGACTGAAATCCTGGTGTCGACATAAGTTGGTGTCGATTAAAATTCTGGTGTCGACATAAGTTGGTGTCGACTGAAATCCTGGTGTCAACACAAATCGTCTGGTTTCGATATAAACCCTGAGTGTCGACACAGATTCTCTGAGTCCAGAAATCGTCGAGTAGAGTTTAGCATTCGTCGACCTGAGAAGCTGATTTCGTCGACCTGAGAAGCTGTGAACTTGAGGTCCAAGTTCGTCAAGCTCAGAATATAATTCGTCAACCGAAGCATGAAGTTGGACTTTGAAAAATTTGAAGTTCTCCTGACTTTGGCTTGATGTAGAATCTGAGTTTTCGTCGAACAGAGAACATAGATCGTCGAGCTCAGCACAAAGAATTGTCTCACGATCGTCGAGCGCAGAACTCCTTTCGTCGAGTTGAGTTTGACGAACGTCAAACTCACTTTACTTAGTCTTGAAAACTTGTGAGTCTGGAGTCTCTGAGGGTCTTGTTGAAAGCTGGTCCATCTGGATTTGAGCATAAGGACTTAACCTAGACTCTAGGACACAAATTGACCCTGGCTATACATGATGGGTCACATCCTAAGTCAGTGAATCTAGCCCAAATCAACTAGGGATCCAACAATCTCCCCCTATTTGGGTGAGGTCACTAACAGAGACTCAAAACAGAAAAACTAAGCAAGAGAAGAGATATGTCTGGCAGAGAATTATAACACATGCAACAGATATATATATACACACATCTTTGCTTAACAGATAGCATAGTTTAAAAACAAATAACAGACAGAAATGAATCAACAAGAAAATTACTTCTTTGGCTTCTTCTGCTGGGGTTTGTCTTCTGCTTTCTTTTCTCCTGGCTTCTTGAAAATGATTTCTCTGTTAGAATCTTGTGCTTGAGCCACTGTCATGGTCATATCAGCTGCCCTAATAATTTTCAATGATATGGTCCTGGGGACAACTGCTTCTGGATGTAGTTTCATATAATCATCAACATTAAACAGTTTGTTGCTTTTCAGCTCTTCCTTTGTATACTTTGACATTGTTGAAAGACCAGAGATATCTTTTCCTTCCGCTTTGGCTTTATTTATCAAAGATAGACCAATAAGCTCTTGGTACCTAGCCATTCTTGCAGTATTAGCAGTCTCTGGATCTTCAAAAGGAATTGGAGAAGAGAGAGGTCTTTTTGGGTTTTCAGCTTTATGTACTTCAGAACTTTGTTGCCGCTGCTGCTGCTTACTTTGACTTCCTGAGGAGGATGGCCTCTGCTGGCTTCTTCCAAAAGATCTCCCTGACTGTCTCTGATAAGTTTGCATTGGGGCAGATCTCTGGGAGCTAGAGCCACTGGCACCAGCTGCGGGAGGAGGAGGACGATCCTTCCTGTATCTGTGCATTGGAGGAGGGGAGTATCTCTTGCTTCTCTTTCTATCTTTCTGCTGGTTTTTGGAGAGCCACATCTATGCTGGCATTCCCTTATATGGAGTCACATTGTGCAAAATATAGTAGGGAGTGTCTGCATTGGGATTTGGCTTGGGAGCTGGAGGAGGAGCAGCCTTTCTCTTCTTTGCGAACAATCTCTTTTTCTTACTAGCTGCATCCTCATCAGAATCATCATCATCATCATCAGATTCTGAATCCTAAGGGGTTTCATACAAAGCATCCAAAGCTTTTAAAGCTTTATCAGAAACAACAACCTTTGCTGGAGGAGAGGCAGAAGGTTCAGGAATAGGGGTATCAGCAACAAGAGAAGAATTATCTGTACAAGGTTCAGAAACAAAAGAGACAGAGCTATCAGCTACTGCCTTATTCTCTTCTTCAATGTCTGCCTGAATAAGCTCATCTAGAGTAGGAATTGGAGAGTCATCCATAATAAAATCTGGTGCTGAAACTGGCACTGATGTATCTTCTGGAATGACTTTTGAGCTGGAGGCAGAGAGAGCAAAATTGTCACAGAGTTGCTTGGCAACTGCTGGACTAGCTGGAGAGGTATATGGTACCATAGCCAAATATGGCTTAGAGAAAACTGCTGGAGGGAATTGCATATGTACAGTATCAAAACTTCTCAACAAAACTGATAAATTCACTGTGGGATTTAAATAGAAATCACCAACAGGAGTTATTTGAGCAGCTAACTCATCCAAGTCAATGTCAGTATCCATAAATTGAATTAACTGAAACATCTCAGCATCAAAGTCTGTCAAAATTATTGTATCCTCAGCTGAATCTGAATCTGCTGGAGAGGGAACAGCTATGACTGCTGCTGCTGCTGCTGTATCTGCATCTGCTGCAACTTCATCACAGAGCATCTCCCCCGGCCTGGGTTCAGGAATACCTGGAGCCAGGCCCCTAGATGAAGAGGGGACAGCAGATAGAAGAGAGATCTGGGCAGATAAGGAATTAATGGAGGTCACAAGAGGTGTAATGACCTCTTGGATCAAAGATTGGATGAGAGGAGTGAGCAAAGAAATGAGGGTGGATGGATCAAATAGGGAAGGGGAAGGGGATGGAATGGGAGGAGGAATAACAGATGGAGTGGGGGCATCTTGCATGATTGTATCTGATGGTATATGATAAGATGGGATAGTGGATAAATGTGGGGGAAGAGGAGACTGAGGAGGTGTAGGAAGTATTGTCTCATGAGGGGAATCTGGAGGAGTGAGTTGTTGATGAACTTGCAGAGGGGAAGATGGAGGTGGAGATGGAATGTTTGTCAGGTCAAGTGGTGGAGATGAAGGAGGGGTAGGTACATGAGGAGGCTTCTTTGGAGGAAGAGGTGCTGGAATAGATGGTTGAGATGGAGGAACCTCTTCAACAGGGTGGGGAGCGGCCTTTACAGCCCTTGTACTCTCAGAAGTTTGGAGGGAAGAGGAAGAAGCCTTTGAGGCCATGGAGATGGTCCTCTCCCACCTGCCAAACAGAGCGCAAGTGAGGCGCTTGCTGGCATTTATGAAGATGGTCGGGGAGACCATACATTCAGTAGCCTTCTCTTTGAGAAATATTCCCAAAATTCTGCCAAAGCAGACTTCATTCTTGCTGTTCTTCTTCTTGATCAATTCAAACAAGACCTTACTCCAATCAACTTGTCATTTATTCACTACTGCAGAGAACTGTGGGAGAGAGGGAAACAGTAGTGTTCCCTATATTGCAGGTCAAAACATCTTCTTCAGAAACTGTAGATGTATATACCCATTCTCGTATTTTCGTTCCATGAAGTTTAATGCGCCTGGTCATGAAATCCTTTAAATTGAGTTCTTCCAGTAGTTCCAGGATGTATAGAAAGATGGGGTCAGAATGTTGAAACGACTCAAAGTCCATGTCAAAACCAGTGTCAAACTTCATTGCAACCAAAGCACCTGAGGGAATTGCCATTGATGTCCCACAAGAAAAACACAGAGAGAAACGGCGATCAAGACCAAAAGAACTGAAAGCGCGAGACGGAGGTCGAAGAAAACCTAGATATAGGATTTTTAGAATATGAATGGATAAACTCCGTTCCACGAAAAAGAAAAATTCTTCGAACTGAGCTCGACGAAATGAATTATAGACAGATAATTCGTCGATCTCATCCAGAAGAATCGAAAACAGTTCGTCGAACTCCGTTCGACGAAATGTCTTCTGAAGTAAAGTTCGTCGATCTCTAGTCGACGAAAATTGTTCCCTCACAAAGAGAATTCGTCGATCTCCGTTCGACGAGAATCTCTCAAACATTCCCTGATTCATCGAACTCCGTTCGACGAACTCTGTAAAATTCGTCGAATGCAGATAGAAACTAGGTTAGCTCTTCTCCATCAATCATTCCCAGTTGATTTATAAAGAACAGATGGGTTTTCTCATCCAATGGCTTGGTGAAAATGTCTGCTCTCTGTAAATCAGTAGGAATATGGATCAAGTTAATTTTCTTTTTGTCCACATTATCTCTAATGAAATGATGTCTTATTTCAATATGTTTAGTCCTAGAATGGTGAACTGGATTCTGTGCTATAGCAATAGCACTAGTATTATCACAAAATAATGTTGAATTATTTAAGTTGACACCATAATCTAAGAGTTGGTTTTGTATCCATAGCATTTGTGAACAGCAACTCCCAGCAGCCATGTATTCTGCTTCTGTAGTTGATGTAGACACAGATGTCTGCTTTTTACAAAACCAGGAGACAAGTCTCATACCAAGGAACTGGCATGTTCCAGAGGTACTTTTCCTATCCACTCTAAATCCAGCATAGTCAGCATCTGAGTATCCAGTTAACTCAAACTCTGACTTTACAGGATAACAGAGTCCTAGACTAGGGCAGCTCTTTATATATCTCAAAATTCTTTTTAGGAAAATAAGGTGAGATTCTTTAGGGTTCACTTGGAACCTAGCATAGAGGCATGTGGAAAACATTATATCAGGTCTGATAGCTGTTAGTTATAATAGGGATCCAACAATTGCCCTATAATTTTTCTGATCCACTGGTTTCCCTGCTGCATCAGAATCCACAACAACATTTGTAGCCATAGGGGTTTTCATCCCTGAAGCATCACCCATCCCAAACTTTTTGATAAGCTCTTTAGCATACTTAGCATGGGAGAGGAAGATACCATCTGTGAGCTGTTTCACTTGGAGACCAAGGAAGTAGGAAAGCTCACCCATGCTACTCATCTCAAATTTAGAATGCATGAGGTCAGCAAACCTCTTGCACAATTTGGGATCAGTAGACCCAAAAATAATATCATCCACATAAATTTGTACAAACAAAATTTGGTCCTTATGATGTCTAGTGAAAAGTGTTTTATCTATGGTTCCTCTTGTAAATTCATGCTCTAAAACAAAGCTTGCTAGGGTCTCATACCAAACTCTTGTAGCTTGCTTTAAACCATATAGAGCTTTATGCAATTTGAAAACAAAAGAGGGTTGAGTTGGAGAGATAAAACCTGGAGGTTGTTCTACATAAACCTCTTCTTGAAGTACTCCATTCAGGAAAGCACTTTTGACATCCATTTGGTAGACCTTGAATCTCTTGTAAGCTGCATAGGCAAGGAATATCCTAATGGCCTCTAACCTTGCAACAGTGGAAAAGGTTTGGTCATAGTCTATTCCTTCCTTGTGTCTGTAGCCTTGAGTAACAAGCCTAGCCTTGTTCCTCACTATGTTGCCTTGAGCATCCAACTTGTTCCTGTAGACCCATTTGGTTCTAATAACTGGGTAGTTATGAGGTCTTGGAACCAAATCCCACACTCTACATCTCTCAAACTAATTGAGTTCCTCTTGCATTGCAATGATACAGTGGGGATCTTGCTCTGCCTCATGAATGGTGAGAGGTTCAATTTGAGAGAGAAAACAAGCATGCATCAAGTCTTGGTTGAGTTGATGCCTTGTCTGTACACCTACTGAGATGTCTCCAATCACTTGAGATATGGGGTGATCTCTAAGTGTGACAAGATCAGTTGGTGGAGTTGGTTGAGCAACACCTTCAGTATTTAATTCCTCTTGGGGAATGATACTAGCTGTTGGGGGAAGTTCAGCCACTTCCTCTTAACTTTCCTCTTCACTATCTTCAGCAACCTGTGGAGTAGAATGGTTTGATACCTCTTGAGTAAGGTTCAGTCCATCCATAGACTCACATAGTGGTGGAACCTGCAAAGAGCTTATGGTAGAAATTTCTTTCTCCTTGTATGACATGTTAGTTTCATCAAAAGATACATGAACAGATTCTTCAATTTTAAGAGTTGATTTGTTATACACCCTATAAGCTTTACTAATCATGGAGTATCCCAGAAACACTCCTTCATCAGCTTTAGCTTGAAATTTTGCTATGTATTTCTTGTCATTATTATGAATGTAACAAATACATCCAAAGATTTTAAAATAATCTACTTTAGGTTTCTTCCCTTTGAGTAATTCATAGGGAGTCTTGCCCTTCAGTTTATGTATTAAACTTCTATTCAACACATAGTTGGAGGTGTTCACTCCCTCTGCCCAAAAGGATAGAGGAAGGTGAGCATCTGACAATAATGTAGTAGCAGATTTAATAAGAGTTCTATTTTTTTCTTTTAGCTACCCCATTTTGTTGAGGAGTTCTAGGAGCTGAGAAAGTGTGCCTGATCCCTTCACTCTGACAGAACTCTTGCATAAGAAGAGAATCAAACTCTGTCCCGTGATCACTTCTGATCAGGGCAATGTGAGTGTTGAACTCAGTCTGTATGCATTTGAGAAACTCTGTCAAACACTTAAAGTTATCAGACTTCTTCCTCTATGGTTTAAAGCAAGCTCCAAGAGCTTGGTATGAGGCCTTAGCAAGCTTTCTTTTAGAGCATAAATTTACAAGAGGAACCATAGATAAAACTCTTTTCACTTGACATCATAAGGACCAAATATTGTTAGTACAAATATATGTGGATGACATCATCTTTGAGTCTACTGATCCTAAATTGTGCAAGAGGTTTGCTGACCTCATGCATTCCAAATTTGAGATGAGTAGCATGGGTGAGCTTTCCTACTTCCTTGGTCTCCAAGTGAGGCAGCTCCCTGATGGTATCTTCCTCTCCCAAGCTAAGTATGCTAAAGAGCTTATCAAAAAGTTTGGGATGGGTGATGCTTCAGAAATGAAAACACCTATGGCTACTAATGATGTTGTGGATTCTGATACAGCAGGGAAACCTGTAGATCAAAAGCATTATAGGGCAATTGTTGGATCCCTATTATACATAACAGCTAGCAGACCTGATATAATGTTTGCCACATGCCTTTGTGCTAGGTTCTAAGTGAATAGTAAAGAATCTCACCTTATTTTCCTAAAAAGAATTTTGAGATATATAAAGAGTTGTCCTAATCTAGGACTCGGGTATCCTGCAGAGTCAGAGTTTGAGTTAACTGGATACTCAGATGCTGACTATGCTGGATGTAGAGTGGACAGGAAGAGTACCTCTGGAACTTGCCAGTTCCTGGGTATAAGACTTGTCTCCTAGTTTTGTAAAAAGCAGTCATCTGTGTCTACATCAACTATAGAAGCAGAATACATGGCTGCTGGCAGCTGCTGTTCACAGATGTTATGGATACAGAATCAACTCCTAGACTATGGTGTCAACTTAAATAATTCAACATTATTTTGTGATAATACTAGTGCTATTGCTATAACACAGAATCCAGTTCACCATTCTAGGACTAAGCATATTGAAATAAGACATCATTTTATTATAGATAATGTAGACAAAAAAGAAAATTAACTTAATCCATATTCCTACAGATCTACAGAGAGCAGACATTTTCACCAAGCCCTTGGATGAGAAAAATCATCTGTTCTTTATAAATCAACTGGGAATGATTAATGGAGAAGAGTTAACTTAGTTTTTGTCTGCATTCGACGAATTTTCCAGAGTTTGTCGAACGGAGTTCGACGAATTAGGGAAAGTTTGAGAGATTCTCGTCGAACGGAGATCGACGAATTCTCTGTGTGGAAACAATTTTCGTCGACCGGAGATCGACGAACTTTGCTTCAGAAGATATTTCATCGAACGGAGTTCGACGAACTGTTTTCGATTCTTCTGGATGAGATCGACGAAGTATCTGTCTATAATTTATTTCGTCGAGCTCAGTTCGAAGAATTGTTTATTTTTCATGGAACGGAGATTGTCGATTCATATTCTGAAAATCTTATATCTAGGTTTTCTTCAACCTCCGTCCCGCGCTTTCAGTTCTTTTGCTCTTGATCGCCGTTTTCTCTGTCTTTCTTGCAGATCATCAATGGCGATTCCAGCAAGCTCCTTAGCCGCAATGAAATTTAATACTGGTTTTGATATGGATTTCAATTCTTTCCAACATTCTGATCCCATATTTCTCTATATCTTGGAACTGCTAGAAGAACTTCATCTCAAGGATTTCATTACCAGACAGATTAAAGTACATGGAACTGAAATAAGAGAATGGGTATACACGTCTACTGCTTCTGAGGATGATACATTGACCGGAAATATCGGGAGTACTGCTGTTTCCCTATCTCCTGCAATTCTTTCTGGGATCTTTGGATTAGTAAATGGAGAAGATGACATGGAAATGGATTCAGAAGAATTTGGTGATATGCTGAAGTTAATGGGGTTTTCAGGAGGCAACCCTAACAAGTTGTTGAAGAAGCAACTGTCTACCGCGTACCAGTTCCTGGTGGACATTGTAGGAAAATTGCTGATGGGCAAGCACTCAGCGCACGACTACATCACCCGCTACCAATTTCTTATCATGTGCACCGTGGTGAATAAACGCTTTGTTAATTGGAGTAAGGTTTTCTTTGAGTTGATAAAGAAGAAGAATAGCAAGAAAGAGGTCTGTTTTGGAAGAATCCTGGGGATCTTCCTCCAGGAAAAGGCTGGTGAACTCATGGTCTCCCCGACCATCTTCATCAATGCCAGCAAGCGCCTCACATGCGCTCTGTTTGGCTGATGGGAGAGGACGATCTCCAAACCATCCAAGGCTTCCTCCTCCTCCATCCTGGCTTTTGAGAGCACCAGGGCTGTAAAGGCCACTCCCCACTCTACAGAAGAGGTCATTCCATCTCCACCATCTCTTCCTGCACAACTTCCAGCAAAACAACTCCCTTCCTCTTGCATTCCTTCTACCACACCTAAATCTCCACAACATACTCATGTGCGTACTCCTCCTCCATCTCCACCTCTTGACATTACAAACATTCCTACACCCCCTACTTCACCTCATGAGACATCTATTCCAACCCCTCCTCAGTCTCCTCTTCCCCCACACTTATCCTCCATTCCATCTTACAACATACCCACAGACACTGCCACACCAGATGTTCTTCATCCTCTATCCCCTCCATCTGTCCCCCTTCCTTCATCTACTTCTCTACCTTCATCCACTATCTCTCCATCCTTGGAATCCCCCACTGTATCTATGTAACAACCTCATCCGTTCATATAATATATACTAGAATGTCCGGGCAGGGCCCCACAGCATATACCATAAAACAGACGATGAAGCTACGAAGTGGTATCAGAGTAGCGTAGCGCACCTACACAATTCATTCTAGCGGAAGCCTAGGCTAAGACTTGAACTCCTCATGAATGCCCAAATATAAAACTCCACATTTTATACGATATAGGAATATCTTACAACAAGTAAAAAGAGTTGGCCTTATGACCTTACAGGGCTTTCAAGCAGTGGCCTCAACATTGGCACGCAGGCCAGCCACAATAAAAGAAAACACAATCATGAAGTCAAAATAGCCTTCGAGGGCTAGCAGCAACCGCAACAGCAGCATGGACATCAGCCTTTATGCGTCCCGCTTGGCTCTCCATCACCTGCACAGAGACAATCCACCCAATGGTGGCAAACAGAGGCAACGATCAGCATTCAGCTGACCAAATTATAACGACCCTACCCCTTCTCTCGGGGCAGCGGTACTCTTCCCTGCAGGCATATCATATCACAAGTATGGCAATATATCTTATGAAATGTGCTTTCACGCACACATGCCATCACAACCGTTCGCCACACGGCCCAACGGTCCGTGCACTCAGGACACATTGTTGGTGTTCTGGCAAATCACATGCCCACCACCGTATTAGGGTCATCACCCAACGACAACTTACTTGAGCATTTACTCCATGGCGTGCAGCCGGAGTTTTCTAGTCTTACTACACCGGGATGGCCCGTAGCCCCCCATTGTGTCATGGCGCATAGGCCTAAGACTCTTGCTATGCGCTCCAACAGACCGCACCTTTTGGTCTCACGTCGGACGGACATAGTGCAGGTCGGATCCTCCACCCCCCGTTGCTCAAATCGCCTTGCCTTCTCCGAGTACAGCGTACTCGTGGCTTAATCAAAGGCACAGGTCGGTCTCACCAATCCTGTTCTTGGCACACAGCCTGGGTATTTCTTTATACTCATTTCCTTATCACAACAGCGGGTCTTTCCTGGGCATCCCAGTACTTCCTGTTACTCTTTTCACAGGTGGACACCGCAAAATCACAAATGTCAGGGGTCTTTCCTGGCTACCATGCCAGTACTTCCTGTTACTCGCTTCATAGGTGGACACCCTACGACATCAAGCATCACAAAGGGCCTTTCCTGGTCACACCAGTACTTCCTGTGCCTCATTCACAGGTTGGACCCAAAAACATAACACGGATATTTTCCTAGGCTACCACTCCAGTACTTCCTGCTAGTCCTTTTCGCAGGAATAACCCGTTGACTCCTTAAACTACATGTTTATCACGGAGTCTTCTCCGGTTCGTATGCAACATCACCAATCCATACCAACCTGTCCAGATGGGCTTCACACAGCATGTCTATTCAGTACTCCATTTCCGGATCTATATGCCAACAAAGGGGATTTCATGAATCACCCAAAAGACTCCCAAAATAGCCACCTCTTGGTGGGGGAATCACAACATATGCCAAAAGGAAGCATTCACATGGCTAGGAAGAAAAGTCGTTATCTTTGACGACCGCTTCGGTGCCATGAACTCCAAGCTGGCTTGAAAGACTCGTAAGAGCTTTTCCTCCGCAACGCCGGCTTCAGATTTCTCGTTGGAAAACTGCAGCACCACCAGTGACCAGCCCCCTTTTCTCCTCCTCCTTCTTCCTCTCTCTTTCTCTCTCTAAACTTGTAGAAAGATGAAGGCCAAAATACACTATTAGAAGTCCTTTCTCATTCACAGCCTTAAGGAAAGCTGGAGGCCTTTCAGCCTTTGGATCCAGGCTGAAGGATTGGACGGCCACGATTTTGCCAAAAAGCTAAAATTTGCCTGACACGGCCTGTGACACGGCCGTGTCCCAGGCCGTGTGCCTCAAGCGGTGTTCAACCGACTTATCTAAACAGTGACACGCCCATGGGACACTCCCGTGTCATGGGCCGTGTCACCCAACACGCCTTCAGATACGCCCGTGTCTGTGGCCGTGTTCACCTGGCGAAAAAAATCCCAAAATTGCCCGAGACTTCACACGGCCTGTGACACGCCCGTGTCCCAGGCCGTGTGCCCACACACGGCACGAAGACACGCCCTGTCGAAACTTTTCGTTGGGCTGAGTTCGTCGAGCCGAGGGACACGCCCTGTGACACGCCCGTGTCACAGGCCGTGTGCACCCAATTCTCGACACTCGATGACCAGATCTCGACACTCGACGATCGTCGAGCCAAATTCGTTGAGCACATGACACGGTCTGGGACAAGCCCATGTCCTTGGCCGTGTGCCTTCTCTCGACACACCGTCGAGCGAAAAATGTCGACTCCCAGGCTGATCGTCGGCACGGCCTCGACACGCACTGAGACACGCCCGTGTCTCAGGCCGTGTTTGCTGTTCGATGATCGTCGACTCCAAATTTCGTCGACCTCGCGGCCAAATCGTCGACTCCCACTTGACACGCCCTGGGATACGCCCGTGTCCCAGGCCGTGTCATCCGATAATCACCTGTTTGAGAAATTTGGGCTGTTACAATCCTCCCCTACTACAAAAAATTTCGTCCTCGAAATTCAGACACAAGAAGGCCATAAGTAACCAGCAACCAAAACGTTATAACATGCAAATTTTTATGTTACAACATAATACTCTCTACAGATTATAAAATAGCTCGGGGAACTCTTCTCGCATGGTTTTCTCTCGCTCCCATGTCAGTTCTTCACGGCCGCAGTTGTCCCATCGGACTTTGACCATGGCGACCGTCTTGTTCCGCAACTGTTTCTCGGCTCGATCTTCGATCTGAAGGGGTCTAACTCTAGTTGTTAGCCCATACTCCACCGGCACACGATCATCCGCGATCACATGAGCTGGATCTTTAACGGCCTTCCGAAGTTCCGAGATGTGAAATACATCATGTAATCCACCCAAGTCTGCCGATAGCGCTAGCCGATAAGCTGCTTCTCCGACTCGCTCAACCACTTCAAAAGGACCCAAATATCTTGGACTCAACTTTTTCAAGCGTCGAATCTTGGAGACACCTTTGAATGGCTTGATCTTCAAGTAGAACCAATCGCCAATTGTAAATTCCACGTTCTAGTGCTTGGCGTTGTAGTACTTAGCTTGTCGATCTTGAGCAATAAGTAGCTTTTCACGAATAGTCCGTATGGTTGAGTTTGCTTCGTCATCCTCATGTGGTTTAAATACTCGGGCTTCGCCCGCTTCTACCAAAGCCAAGGGAGTACGACATTTCCTTCCATATAGCGCTTCATATGGTGCCATCGCAATGCTCTCTTGGTAGCTGTTATTATACGCAAACTCCACCATATAGAGATGATCTTCCCATCTCTTTCCAAAGTCAAGGGCGCACATTCGGAGCATGTCCTCCATTGTTCTGTTGGTACGTTCAGTTTGGCCATCCGTTTGGGGATGAAAGGCCGTACTGAAAGTTAATTTCGTGCCCAATAGTCGGTGAACTAGCCTCCAATCATTTGACGTGAATCGCTCATCTCGATCACTTACGATGCTCCGAGGAACACCGTGAAGCCGCACAATCTGGTCAACATACAACTTTGCCAAACTTTCAACTGAATCATCTTGCCTGTTCGGCAGAAAATGTTCCACTTTAGTTAGCCGGTCCACAATTACCCAAATGGAATCATTTCCTCGCGGCGATCTTGGCAAGCCGTGCACAAAATCCATGGAAATATCATCAAATTTCCACTCTGGGATCGGCAGTGACTTCAAATAACTGCCCGGCTTTTGGCATTCCGCCTTCACCATCACACATGTTTGGCATTTAGATACATAAAGGGCAACATCTTACTTGAGCCCTGGCCACCAGAAAAGCTTCTTCATATCGTTGAACATCTTCGTGCTCCCGGGGTGAATGGAATACTTTGTATAATGCGCTTCATACAGCAGTTCTTACCTCAATTTCCCCACATTCGGGACGCACAAACGACCCTCTTTCCGTAAAATACCGTCATTCCAGGAAAATCTGCCTTCTGGCCCTTCCTTCACATAGCGTAAGAGATCGTCATCCAACTCCGTTGCCCGTCGAACTCGGTCTGCAAGGTCACATTGCACCTCAGTCCAGTTCAAACATGCAGTGGCAATGGAATTCTTGTCAATACAATAGATCTCCAACGCCTCCAGCTCCCGGACAAGACGTTCATCATGCCTTTGTAACCAATTCGCTCTCGCCAGAACCCGCCGACTCAAGGCATCCGCGACAACATTCCCCTTCACAGGTGTATAGTGAATCTCGAAAGTGTAGTCCTCAAGGAACTCCAACCACCTTCGTTGTCGAATGTTCAAGTTTTTCTGCTCCAAAAGATACTTTAGGCTCTTATGATCTGTATAGATCTCCACCTTCACTCCATAAAGGTAGTGTCGCCACAACTTGAGTACAAAAATCACCGCCGCTAATTCCAAATCATGGACGGGATAATTTCGCTCGTGCACCTTCAGTTGACGTGAGCCATAAGCAATTACCTTTCCATTTTGCAAAAGAACGCAGCCTAAGCCGCTCCCTGAGGCATCACTATAAATCACAAATCCATCCGTCCCACGCGGCGAAGACAACACCGGCGCCGTGGTCAACTGAACCTTCAGCTCTTCAAAAGCTCGTGCGCACTCTGGAGTCCTAACGAACTTCTGATCTTTTCACGTCAACATGGTTAGCGGCAAAGCGATCCGCGAGAAGTTTTCCACAAATCTTCTATAGTAGCCCACAAGTCCAAGGAAACTCCTGACTTTGGCCACTGAAGACAATATCGGCCACTCCTGTATAGCCTTTATCTTTGCTGGATCCACTGCAATGCCCGCTCCACTCACCACATGGCCTAGGAAAGCCACCGACGATAGCCAAAACTCGCACTTCGAGAACTCGGCATAAAGCTGATTTTGCCTCAAAGTATTCAACACCAACCGCAAGTGCGTCTCATGCTCATCTTTCGACTTTGAGTACACCAGGATGTCATCAATGAATACTATCACAAACAGATCCAGGTACTCTCGAAAAATACGGTGCATCAGATCCATAAACACAGAGGGCGCATTACACAATCCAAATGGCATGACTATGAACTCATAGTGCCCATAACGTGTTCCAAATGCGGTTTTGGGAATGTCACCTTCCCGAATTCTCAACTGGTAGTAACCAGACTTCAAGTCCAACTTCGAATAGACGGTCGAGCCCACCAGCTGATCGAATTACTCATCAATCCGGGGTATCAGATACTTATTCTTCTCGGTCAGCTTATTCAGTTCACGGTAATCAATACACAACCGCAACCCACCATCTTTCTTCTTGACAAAAAGCACAGGCGCGCTCCAATGTGACATGCTTGGGTGTATAAAACCTTGCTCCAGCAATTCTTGTAATTGGACCTTCAACTCCGCCATCTCTTTTGGCGCGACGCGATATGGCGAGCGGGCCACAGGTTTCGCACCTGGCACCAACTCAATCGTGAAGTCAATCTCCCGCTGGGGTGGTAGCCCAGGGAGATCCGTGGGAAACACATCTGTAAATTCCGCCACAATCGGAACCTCGCACACACTGGCTTTAGGCTCAACAGCCTGAATCAGTGCGAAGTAACACTCCGCACCCTTCTGAATAGCCTTGACTACCTGGAGTGCAGACATCAATGTCCCGCCTATTCCTTGCATACCTGCGAACTTTGTCTCCTGTTCGGTATTTTGGCCTAACGTGATCTCTTTGGACTGTCAATCAATCATAGCATGCTGCACCGCAAGCCAATCCATCCCAAAAATCACGTCGAATTCCGATATTGGCAAAACAAATGCAGTTAAACTGATATCCCGACTTCCTAACTGAACCGCCACATCGCAAGCTTGATCCGCAAGCATCCAACAGCCATTCGGCAAAACCACTCTGACGCAGTCTGTCTTTGCCCGACTAGGTATCCCAAGCCGCGCTATAAACTCGCTAGACAGAAAAGAATGCGACGCACCCGTATCAAACAGTGCTCGCGCCAGCGTGTCCCGAATCATCACAAAGCCTGTGACCATCATGTCACACACACAAACCGCAAACAGATATGTACTAAGTAAAGCATACAAACAATAGCATAGGAAAAACTAAACTCATACCCGTGACCACGTCACTCTGCTTGATGGCCTCCTATAGGCCAAGATTGTAGACCCGGGGTTGTGCCAGCAAGGCAGAGGAATCCACCACCGCCTTTCCTTTTTCCGCATAAGATGCTCCCGCCTTCTTTTCACTCTTTGGCGGCATCCGACAATCTCGCGCAATATGCCCCATCCGGCCACAATTGAAGCAAATACGAGTATCTGGCTTGGAGGTAGCCCCTGACGTTGCTCCCGTTACAACTGATGCAGGAGCTTGTCCACTTGTCTTGGACTTCTTACCCCACCTCTTCTTATAAAATGGTTTCCCAGATCGGGGCGCCTTCCACTCCGGTTGCGTCACAGCCAAAGCTCTCTTCCCTTGAACCCTCTTCATATCCTTTTCCAGCGCGCTCGCAGTGTCAACCAACGCTTGGAAACCTTGGTTCACAGAACTCGAAACCAGGAACCTCAACTCGTCCCGCAATCCTTCATAGAACCGATTGGTCTTCCTCTGCTCATCAGCAAAAATAGAACCCGTATACCGCCCCAAGAGAGTAAATTCATGCAGGTACGCGTCAACACTGCCATCCACTTGCGTCAGCCTTTGGAATTCATTCTCCATGGCTATCCGTTGAGCCGCAGGAAGGTGCTTTACTAGGAAGAGTCGGTAGAATTCTTCCATCGAGACTTGCGTTAAAGGACGACCCGCCAAGTGATGCAACTCCATCTCATCCCACCATAATCTAGCTTCTCCTTCAAGCAATAAGGTAGCTAAGGTAACTTTCTGATGTTCCGCCGTTCCAATCGCCGTCATAACTCGCTTGACGCGCGATAACCAATCCTTAGCCTGTGTCGGAGTTCCCGCTCCCGAGAACGTAGGTGGATGGAAACTCATAAACCGCGTTAGCTGCTTCTCAGCCGCTCGAGGAGCCACATCCACTACAGGTTCAGGCCTTGCCGCCACCTATTCTGGCCTCACATCCGGTTGCTCCTGCCTCAGTGGCTGTCTTTGGATCATGGTAAACAAAGCCTCCGCAACTAAACGCACATGTTCCGCAGACGGTGGAGGTGTAGGCACCGCGGCTGGTGCCGTACTTTCATCAGAATACTGGGGCTCAGACGACCCAGCTCCACTCCGTGTCACTTAAGGTGGACAAGATACACACATTAGCGGTCTTACACAAGCAAACAACACAAATAGGAACGCACAGATTCCTCAAACACAACAATTTGCATTACTATCATGGACATTCAGGAGTTCAATCGCAAAAATGTGGTTTGCAAAACACGTGCGCGCCGCCCCACAAAAGAAGTCGACCACGACTTCAAGAGGGAAAGACCAAAACAACCGATACCAAAAATGTAACAACCTCCCTCTGATACCAAAAATGTAACAACCTCATCCATTCATATAATATATACTAGAAGGTCCGGCCGGGGCCCCACAGCATATACCATAAACAGACGATGAAGCTACGGAGTAGTATCAGAGTAGCGCAGCGCACCTACACAATTCATCCTAGCGGAAGCCTAAGCTAAGACATGAACTCCTCATGAATTCCCAAATATAAAACTCCACATTTTATATGATATAGGAATATCTTACAATAAGTAAAAAGAGTTGGCCTTATGGCCTTACAGGGCTTTCAAGCAGTGACCTCAACATTGGCATGCAGGCCAGCCACAATAAAAGAAAACACAATCATGAAGTCAAAATAGCCTTCGAGGGCTAGCAGTAACCGCAACAACAGCAGAGACATCAGCCTTTGTGCGTCCCGCTTGGCTCTCCAGCACCTGCACAGAGACAATCCACTCAACGGTGGCAAACAGAGGCAACGGTCAGCATTCAGCTGACCAAATTATAACGACCCTACCCCTTCTCTCGCGGCAGCGGTACTCTTCCCTGCAGGCATATCATATCACAAGTATGGCAATATATCTTATAAAATGTGCTTACACGCACACATGCCATCACAACTGTTCGCCACCTGGCCCAACGGTCCGTGCACTCAGGGCACATTCTTGGTGTTCTGGCAAATCACATGCCCACCACCGTATTAGGGTCATCACCCAAAAAAACCTTACTTGAGCATTTACTCCATGGCGTGCAGCCGGAGTTTTCTAGTCTTACTACACCGGGATGGCCCGTAGCCCCCTATTGTGTCATGGCGCGCAGGCCTAAGACTCTTGCTATGCGCTCCAATAGACCGCACCTTTTGGTCTCACGTCGGACGGACATAGCGCAGGTCGGATCCTCCACCCCCCATTGCTCAAATCGCCTTGCCTTCTCCGAGTACAGTGTACTCATAGCTTAATCAAAGGCGTGGGTCAGTCTCACCAATCCTGTTCTTGGCACACGGCCTGGGTATTTCTCTATACCAATTTCCTTATCACAACAACGTGTCTTTCCTGAGCATCCCAGTACTTCCTGTTACTCTTTTCACATGTGGACACCGCAAAATCACAAATGTCAGGGGTCTTTCCTGGCAACCATGCCAGTACTTCATGTTACTCGCTTCATAGGTGGACACCCTACGACATCAAGCATCACAAAGGGCCTTTCCTGGTCACACCAGTACTTCCTGTGCCTCATTCACAGGTTGGACCCAAAAACATAACACAGATATTTTCCTGGGCTACCACTCCAGTACTTCCTGCTACTCCTTTTCGCATGCATAACCCGTTGACTCCTTAAACTACATGTTTATCACGGAGTCTTCTCCGGTTCGTATGCCACATCACCAATCCAGACCAACCTGTCCAGATGGGTTTCACACAACATGCCTATTTCGTACTCCATTTCCGGATCTATATGCCAACAAAGGGGATTTCATGAATCACCCAAAAGACTCCCAAAACAGCCACCTCTTGGTGGGGGAATCACAATCATATGCCAAAAGGAAGCCTTCACATGGCTACGAAGAAAAGTCATTTCCCTTGACGACCGCTTCGGTGCCATGAACTCCAAGCTGGCTCGAAAGACTCGCAAGAGCTTTTCCTCCGCAACGTCGGCTTCGGATTTCTCGTCGGAAAACTGCAGCACCACCAGTGACCAGCCCCCTTTCCTCCTGCTCCTTCTTCCTCTCTCTTTATCTCTCTAAACTTGTAGAAAGATGAAGGCCAAAATACACTATGAGAAGTCCTTTCTCATTTACGGCCTTAGGAAAGCTGGAGGCCTTTCAGCCTTTGGATCCAGGCTGAAGGAATGGAAGGCCACGATTTTGCCAAAAAGCTAAAATTTGCCTGACACGGCCTGTGACACGGCCGTGTCCCAGGCCGTGTGCCTCAAGCGGTGTTCAACCGACTTATCCAAACAGTGACACGCCAATGGGACACGCCCGTGTCATGGGCCGTGTCACCCAACATGCCTTCAGACACGCCCGTGTCTGTGGCCGTGTTCACCTGGAGAAAAAAATCCCAAAATCGCCCGAGACTTCACACGGCATGTCACACGCCCGTGTCCCAGGCCGTGTGCCCACACATGGCACGAAGACACGCCCTATCGAAACTTTTCGTCAGGCTGAGTTCGTCGAGCCGAGGGACACGCCCCATGACACGCCCATGTCACAGGCTGTGTGCACCCATTTCTCAACACTCGACGACCAGATCTCGATACTCGACGATCGTCGAGCCAAATTCGTCGAGCACATGACACGGCCTGGGACACGCCCGTGTCCTTGGCCGTGTGCCTTCTCTCGACACACCGTCGAGCGAAAAACATCGACTCCCTGGTTGATCGTCGACACGGCCTCGACACGCCCTGAGACACGCCCGTGTCTCAGGCCGTGTTTTCTATTCGACGATCGTCAACTCCAAATTTCGTCGACCTCGCGGCCAAATCATCGACTCCCACTTGACACGCCTTGGGACACGCCCGTGTCCTAGGCCGTGTCGTCCGAGAATCACCTGTTTGAGAAATTTGGGCTGTTACAATCTACACTCCTATCCCTGCTCACTCCCCTCATAAAATCCCTAATCACATAGGCCATTACACCTCTTGTGAATTCCATCAACTTTTTATCTGCACAAGTTTCTCTTCTCTCTGCTGCCCCCTCTTAATCCAGGGGCCTGGCTCCAGGTTATCCTAAACCCAGGCAGGGGGGATGCTCAGTGATGAAGTTGCAGCAGATACAGATGTAGTAGTAGCAGCAGTCACAGCAGCAGTTCCCTCTACAGTAGATGAAGATTCAGATGAAGATGCAGAAATTTTGGAAATTTTGCCAGAATATAATTCTGAGATGATTGAATTAATTCATTTTATGGACACTGACATTGATTTAAATGAGTCAGTTGAGCAAATAAAACCTGTTGGTGATTTCCAGTTAAATCCCACAGTTAATTTGTCTGTTTTGTTGAGAAATTTTGATACTATTTTTGTACAGTTACCCTCTACTAAGCCACATTTGGCTTTTGTACCATATACCTCCCCAATAAGTCCAGCAGTTGCTAAACAACTCTATGACAGTTTTGCTCCTCCAGTTGTTGCTTCATCATCTACAGTTATTCCAGAAGACATCTCAGTCCTAGTTTTTGATATGGATGACTCTCCTATGCCAGATTTGGATGAGCTAATCCTGGCTGATATAGAAGAGGAAAATAAGGCAGCAGCTGAATGCTCTGTCCCCATTGTTTCTGTTTCCTGTACAATCTCCTCCTCTTCTGTTGCTGAAGATCCAGTTTCTGAACCTTCTGCCCCTCCTCCAGAAAAAGCTGTTATTTCTGATAAAGCTTTAAAAGTTTTGGAAGCTCTTTATGATAACCCTCAGGGTTCTGATTCTGAAGATGAAGATGATGATGATTTTGATGAAGATGCTGCAAAGAAGAAAAAGAAAATGTTATCAAAGAAAAGAAAGGCTCCTCCTCCTCCTGCACCTAAGCCTAATCCAAGTGCTGACACACCTTATTACATTCTGCACAATATTACTTCATATAAGGGAATGCCTGCATGGATGTGGTTGTCAAAGAACCAGCAGAAGGAAAGAAAGAGAAGCAGGAGATATTCCCCTCCTCCAGTTCACAGATACAGGAAGGATCCTCCTCCTCCTCCTCCTCCTCCAACAGCTGGTGCCAGTGGCTCTATCTCTTAGAGATCTGCCCCCATACAAACATATCAGAGACAGTCCGGGAGATCATCTGGAAGCATCCAGTAGAGGTAACCATCCTCAGGTAATCAACATCAACAGCATCAGCAGCTGCAACAGCATACCTCTGAAGTACAAGCAGCTGACAGTCCAAAAAGGCCATACTCTCCGCCAACTCCATTTGAAGATCCTGAAACTACAAATACTGCAAGAATGGCTAGATACCAGAAGCTAATTGGACTATCCTTGATCAACAAAGCCAAAGCTGAAGTTAAAGATATTTCTGGATTCACAACAATGTCTAAGTACAGAAAAGACGAGTTGAAAAGGTTTGACAAAGTCAATAAACTATTCAATGTTGATGATTATATGAAGCTCCATCCTGAAGCAATTGTCCCCAGAGCTACATCATTGAATATTATTGGGGCAGCTTATATGACTATGACAAAGGCTGAGGCTTCAGATCCAAAGAGAGAAATCATTTTCAAAAAGCCAGAAGAGCAGACATCAGAAGACAGGTCCAAGCAGAAAAAGCAGAAGAAGTAATCTCTATTTTGTTTTAATTTCTTTCTGCTCTTTCTTTCAGAAGTGTGCTATCTGTTTAAACAAAGCTGTCTATATATATATATCTGCTGCATGTGTTGGTAATTCTCTGTCAGATATATTTCTTTTCTTGCTTTGTTTATCTGTTTGTTTCTATTGTGAGTATCTGTTAGTGACCTCACCCAAATAGGGGGAGATTGTTGGATCCCTTGTTGATTTGGTCTAGGTTCACTGACTTAGGATGTGACCCAACCTGTATAGCCAGGGTCAATTTTGTGTTCTAGAGTCTAGGTCAAGTCCTTAGGTTCAACATCAGATGGACCAGCCTTCTTCAAGACCATCAGAGACTCCAGACATAGAGGATTTTCAGACTAAGTAAAGTGAGTTTGACGTTCCTCGAACTCAGCTCGACGAAAGGTGTTCTGCACTCGACGATCGTGAGACAATTCTTAGTGCTGAGCTCGACTTGTTCACCTAGGCTTACAGCAAAAGATGTAAAAATTTTTGAACTAAGCACAATACTCTATTTACCCCCCCCCCCCCCCCCCTCTAGAGTATTTCAGATCTAACCTGCACTTTCAAAGCAGAAGAGCTTCATAACAAAGAAGCAAAAGACTCTCAGTGACTTTGACTCGTCCGAGTCAAGTGAGGATGAGGAATCCTACTTCGGGCTCATGGCTCACTCTGACGACGGAGAAGTCCCCAAATTTAATGGGGAGGTAAATTCTCACACTATTCTTTCTGAATCTAATGTTCCTAATAATGACCATGAGGACTGTTCCTCTGATGATGAATCAGAACTTATGTGTCAGTATAAAGAGTTGATCAAGGGCTATGACAGGTGCAGAAAAGTTGTTAAAACTCAGATTAAGGAAATAAAAACCCTTAAGGCTGAGGAGATCACTCTGAGGGAGGAAGTCACAAGTATGGACTCACTTAGAAAGGAACACCTAGCCCTGGTTGAAGAATACAACAAAGCTCTCGAGCACCTCAACATGAAATAGAAAATCAATGAGAAGTTGGAAAAAATAGCTTGCCGCTGAAAAGAAACTTGTTGAATATTTATCCAAGCCCAATACAGTCCTTCCATTTGTTGTTGAATTCTCTGCTCAGGCTAAAGGAGCTGGCTTAGGCCATGAGGCTGCTCCTAGTAAATCCTCTAGGAGAAATAAGGCTCAAAGAAAAAATAAAGCTGCTAAGAAAGCTTTAGCCAAAGAGAAAGGGAAGGCCCCTCTAGATCAGACTTCGTTTAAGAAGGTAATCTTCCCAACAAACAAGTTAGATTTTGATTCATCATACGGTCATTTCACCAGACCTACTTATGTAGAGCCTAAGTAAGGTACCAAGGATAGACCCATCCCTGGAACTATGGTGAAAGTGTGTTCAAAGCACCTTACGAAGAAATTCAAATGAAAAATTATGGTACATATGTTCATGGCCATAACATCAAGAAGGCACCTAAAGCCAAGCCTGTTGTATAGAAGGAAAAGGAGGTGCAAAAACCCTGTGAGTGTCTTCATCTTGAGAACTCTACCCCTAGATCTGCCGCCCCTGCTAGACTACACGTTCAAAAGGTCAAACAGGAGGCTAGGAAAAGATACAACAGATTTGACTATTGGTGTTGCGGTAAAGTTGGTCACTTTGTTGTGGATTACTGGTTTAATCCCAGAAACTATAAACTCCTCTAGTTAATCATATGAGGAAGACCACTCGTAGTGTTAACACTCCTAGGGGGAGTATGCTGACAAATAACCAAGGACCCAAATACGTTTGGATTATTAAGGTAAACTGATCTTATCATGCAGGTATGTTCAAAGGCTAAAAAATGTCTATCTGGTATTTGGACAGTGGATGCTCTCGGTATATAACCGGGACAAGAAGACTACTTAGGAATTATACTCCAGTCAAAGACGATCCAAAGGTTATCTTTGGTTGATTTAATCGGGGAATTACAAAAGGCTACGGTACAATTTCTAACGGTATAGACTCATTCATTGATATGGCTTATGTGAAAGGATTAGAACATAATCTGATTAGCATAAGCCAATTATGTGATAAAGGCTTTATTGCCACATTCTCTAAAGATTACCGCCTGATAAAGTCGGCCTCTACTATGGAGATGATATTAACAGTCACAAGGAGTAGATATATATTGTCTTAACTTTTTATGTTTAGACACTTCTACCCCAATATGTTTTGTTGCAAAAGATAGTGCATCTCTTTGTGATCAATGGCACAAGAGATTTGCACATAAAAATTTCAAAACAATAAATATGCTATTTTCTCAAAACCTAGTACGTGAAACATCTACTATTATTTACATTAAAGAGAGTCCATGTCACGCATGCCAAATGGACAAGCAGACAAGGGCTACCTTTAAGGGCATTGCCGATAAAGATTCCTCAAGGTGTTTGTACTTACTACACATGGACTTATTCGGTCCAATGCAAGTTCATAGCTTAGGAGGTAAGTCATATACACTGGTAATTGTTGATGATCACTTACGTTTTAATTGGGTGTTATTTCTGAAAAGAAAGGCATATAACTTTGAAGTGTTCACAAACTTTGTCAGGCAAATACAGAACGAATTAAACTGCTCATTGGTCAGAATCAGAAGTGACCACAGAACAGAATTCGAATCTGGTGCAATGATAGAATTCTGTGGAAGTCTAGGTATCTTTCATGAGTTTTTCTCCCCATGTAATCCACAACAAAATAAAGTTGTAGAGAGAAGGAACAGAACACTCATTAAAGCATATACTATAATGCTGACTGACTCCTCTCTACCAGAGTACTTCAGGACTGAGGCCATCAATACAGCTTGCCATGTGCAAAACAGAGCATTGATCAACAAGAATCATCATAAGACTCCCTATGAGATACTAAAAGGCAGGAGACTGACTGTGTCCTATTTCAGGATCTTTGGCTGCAAATGATATGTACTTAATAATGGGAAATATCATCGTACAAAGTTTGGAGAAAAATGCTTTGAAGGTATTTTCGTAGGTTATAGTAGCCATAGTAAGGCTTATAGAATTTTCAATAAGAAAACCCTTGTGGTAGAAGAGTCGATTAATGTTGTATTTGATGAGACGAGCTTGCTACATAACAGCTCTTCCAGTATTTTTATTGAAGATACATGTTCAAAACTGAAAGAATTAAGCTTGGATGAGACAATTGAAGAAAGTGCTCTAAAGTTCATCAAGATCACTCCTCTAGTCTCAATTGGAGAAGATGATCACCAAGATGAAGAAGTTATCCAAGTGGAAGAAGTAACTCAAGAAATAGTGCAAGCTCCCACGCAAGAACTCTAGAGCTTAAACACTTGAGGTATCACCCGGTTGATCAAATCATAGGAGATCCCCATGTTGGTATAAGAACTCGCAGAGATACTACTAATGAAAATTTGCATTTGAGTTTCCTCTCACAGGTTGAAACAAAAAAAATTCGAAGTTGCAAACAAAGACGCATTATGGATAGTTGCAATTGAAGAAGAACTAAATCAGTTCAAACGCTGCCAAGTATGGAAGCTTGTACCAAGACCCAAAGGCAAGGATGTAATTGGAAGAAAGTGGGTGTACAAGAACAAGATGGATGAAGACAGAACCATCATCAACAATAAGTACAGACACATAGATAAAGGATACAGATAGGATGAAGGGATCGACTTCGATCAGACCTATACTCCAGTGGCAAGACTCGAATCCATCATGTTGTTCCTCGCATATGTTGCACTTATGGTCTTCTTTGTCTATCAAATGGATGTGAAGTCTGCTTTTCTCAACGATAATATAAAGGAAGAAGTATATGTGGAACAACCCCTAGGTTTTGTTGATCCTAACCATAATGACTATGTTTACTTTTTATTTAAAGATTTATACGGTTTAACACAAGATCCACGAGCTTGGTATGAAACGATATCTAACTTTCTTCTTGAGAATAAGTTCACAGGAGGAAATATAGATAAGAAATTATTTCTTAGGGAAGTAAAATGCAAGATTTTGCTAGTGCAAATCTATGTCAATGACATTATTTTTGGCTCTACTGACGACAAACTTTGCAAGAAGTTTTCCAAACTTATGTAAGAGAAGTTTGAAATGAGCAGTATGAGTGAGCTGAAGTATTTCTTAGGACTTCAGATGAAACAATCTGAAGATAGAATTTTCATCTCCCAGACGAAGTTCACCAAGGAGATGATTAAGAAATTCGGAATGGAGAATGCAACCTCTATGAGCACTTCAATGGGTTCAGCTATGTCTCTAGACAAGGACGAGAAAGGGAAAACTTTCGATAAAACTAAGTACAGAAGCATAATTGGATCCTTGCTCTATCTTACTACTAGCAGGCCTGACATAATGTTCTCAACATGTGTTTGTTCTAGATATCAGGTGAACACTAAGGAATATCACAACTCTACAGCTACGCAGACTTTGAGATACATTAAAGGAACACCCAATCTTGGCTTATGGTACCCAAGAAATAATGATAGAGAAATAATTGGATTTTCAGATGCAGACTTTGCAGGTAGCAAAGATGATAGAAAGAGTACTTTCGGGACTTGTCAGTTCCTTGAAAGAAGGCTCATTTCATGGAGTAGCAAGAAACAGAATTGTGTTGCAATGTCAACAGCCGAGGCAAAATATATTTTTGCAGGCAGTTATTGCGCACAACTTCTCTAGATCAAGAATCAGTTTGAAGACTATAACCTAAAGTTCAGGGAAATTCCCATGTTTTGTGACTCCTCCAACGCAATCGAAAATCGCCAACAATCCAGTCTCTCAAAGTTAGACGGAGCATATCGAATTGAGATTCCACTTCATTCGAGAGCTTGTGGATAATGGGGACATCAACCTTTAGTATGTTACTACAGATACACAAATTGCAGATATTTTCACGAATCCGTTGGACGAGCGTAAGTTCTCGTTTTTCAAAACAAAACTTGACATGCTTAACATGGAGTCCTGAAGGTTCAATCAAAGTCAAGTGAAGATTCAGCATTAGCTACTTAGAGAATGCCAAAGGAATTCTCACTCAGGAAATAGTCCAGAAAGTTCAAGATTAGAAATGCACTTCTCAGAAAAGGACTTGCATTTTTCGAAAAGAATCTCTATTTCTCGAAAAGGCACTTAGATTTCTCAAAAAGAACTTGGATTTTTTGAAAAGCTCTATGGATTTTTTTTCGAAAAGCCTTTAGGATTTCTCGAAAAAGACCTTGTCTTTTTCGAAAAACCACTGGCCTTTTCGAAAAACAATAGGAGTTCTCGAAACATTCTTCCTTCTTTTTGAAAAAATCCCATATCTCTTTCGCGAAATGATGACTAATTTTCGAAAAATGGCGACATGTCCTTAACGAAAATTTTGAAGAAGTCAAACCGCCTTTTAGGTACACCTGTCTATATGTTCTCAAAATTTTAATTTAATATATATATATATATGACAATCCATAGAAAATCCAACACCCTACTTTTAGAAAAAGAATTTTCAAAGAACGCCGATTTCTTTCCGCCGCTTCAGTTCTGCCGATTAGACTCCGCCGAAAAACTTCACTGTTCTTCACCAACAAGTCAGAAATCTTTCAATCTCTATCATCCATGGATCCTACAGTGAAGATAGGGTTCAGAAGTGAGTTTGTCTGCATTGGCATCGCCTAACTGTCTGATGATTTCCGCAACGTCATTATACTTCTTGAAACCGCCAACCTCTCATTCATTCTTGAGCAACCATACAAGGTACTCATCCCAGATATTGAAGAATTTTTCCATAATGAAAATATCAAGAGAAGTGGGAAGATTTTGAAAACTTCAATCAGAAATATGAAGTTAAAGATCAAGTCATCCTCAATAACAGAGCTTCTAAAACTTCCTGCAATCGACAAGGAAAACGACTTGGAAGAACATGATTACTCTCGGGCCTTATCTTTCTGTGGTATCCTTGAATCCACAAATACCATCAGATGACCGCAAATCAATGCTGAAAGCAAGCTCCTGGCTGACATTCTTGGCAAGGTCCTTCTCTGCACAACACACTCCATTGGATATATTTCCACAGATTTCTTCGATATGATGACAGCAGTAATCTGTCGCAAAAAATTCCAATGGGGGTAAATGATTTTTGACAAGATTAAGGGAATTATCAAGACACCAAGTTATGTCAGGATCATCACATTATATCTAAATCAAGTCCACCCAGAACTTTTTGACTTGTCCAAAGGTGTGTCTGTTCATCACTTGAAGAAAGTCACACTGGCCTCCATAAACATATGGGACATAAGAATTCAGAAGCCAATGGATGCTCAAGAATCTCAAAGGATTATATTTGATGATGAGGACATGATACCATCTCCTCCTCACACTGATACAGCTGGCACATCTGGTGCAGCTGTTTGGGGGGAGCATGCTCCTTTAGTTCCAAAAGATGTAAAGCATGTTGAAGTTCCAGATACAGAAGTTCAATCAAATGTTCCTACAGCCCAAGTTCCTGAGAAAATTATTACTGTTGATGTACTAGTGGAAGAAGAAAACATAGCTTTGTCTGATGATAAGCAGTACACTCCTGCATAAGATGATGGCTTAGGTATGAGTGTTCACTCCTCCCCTGACCAAGACACTCTCCTAAATACAACAGATGACATTAATAAGATGATAGAAGAACTCAACTCAGATGACCCCCTGTTCATCCCTCCTGAGAAGCCAACTGAAATGACTACTGCAAAGTCCCAGAAGCTATCCCTAAAGAGACCCCTGAAGGAACTCCTCCAGCAGAGATACCAGAAGATTCACAACCCCAAGCACATATTGAGGGGGATACTGATGTTATATTAATTGATGAATAAGAAATGATTCCAGAGCCTGCAGAGCCTCCCATGAGGAATTTAGATTTCCCTATCCCTTCCATTCTTGGACATGATGGGATGAGAATCTACCTTTACAAAGAGCAAAGTGTACAGTTGTAATTGAATTAATGTCACCATGGTTAGTCCCTGCTCTTCCTTATCCACCTCCTACTGCTATTACTCATGATGATACCCTATTAGGTAAAATTGAATCAATGGTGACACAACAACGAGAGTACTTTGATAAGTCTCTCAAAGAAGTTACTGAAAAAGTCACTGCTCTTGAAAAGAGATGAGCAGCGGCTTTGCTGAAGTAAAACATAATACATATGAGTTTAAGAGACTATTGCAAATTGGTGGAAAGGCCATAGAACATACTATCACTAGTATTGGTCAAGTCATGGATCGATCAGTTGCATTGGCCAATAATAGAATTTAACTGGAGAAGAAAGCTCAAGAACATAATTTCAAAACATGTGAAGAAGTTGACACATTCAAAGAAGATACTATAACAACCCTTACTATAGAAGTCAGAAAGGGGGAAGACAAAGTTAAAGAAGTTCTTGACAAGAAAATTCTTAAGATGAAAAACCAGTGGGATGCACAATTGAAAGAGATAAGTACATACATATAGAAACAGATTCATGGAGTAAAGTTTTATACTTATGATACTGCTGTATGGATGCATAATCAAATACTTCCAGACTTTCCTGTCAATCCACATGAATCTCCACCTCCTCAGCTTAATCCGACTGCTTGCTTGCCTGCATTCTCTCCCAGACCAGAACATTATGAAGTTCCTCCTACAAACTACTCTCATAATTGGACTTCTGATCTACAAGAGCATCCTCAAGAGATTCCTCTTGAAGTGCAAATACCAAAAAGAAAGAAGTATGGTGAGAGTGCCTCTGCCAGCCGATCCATTCCAACTCATGAAGCTGAGAAAAGAAAAGCACAACAATTTGCTGAAGTTTGGATCCCAACCTCCAAGTCACTTATTCTTGAGACTCTAAAGCTTGTTGTGGATTACAATGAAGATAGAAATGACCATTATAGTCCACAGGAGTGGGAGTTGTATGAAAATTCCTTGACCAAGAGGAGAATCTATGACAGAGAATATGGTAGGAATAATCCCAAAGCTCCTTCCAAACCTGCAAAGTACTATCCTAAACCCTACTGCAATTAAAAGAGACAACAAGAGAAGAAAGAAAGATAACAACACCATCAATTCAAATGATTGGAGTTTAGCCATAGTTTACAATTTTGTGGATCGAGACACTTCTATGGACATACTCCTTATATATATATAATTTTGAATTTTGATGTTATATTATTTCTCATTTATCACTATTATTACTATTGTGTTTGTTAGTAGATTCTTTTAATTATTTTGATATAATTCACCTTAGTGTAGAGGGTTCTTACTTCTATAATTAGGGGGAGATTGTTGGGTATTGTATCCACAATAACCTAGATTTGTGTGAAGTCACTTTTGAACTAAGATGAATTAAGTTTGTATTTGATGCCATCTTTTAGTTGAATGCTTGCAGGTCATTATTGCTAAGTGTAGACCAATATCAGTTTACAATGAGTCACCAAACACAGGACCATGCAATATAATCCCTTATTGTGTGATCCATGGTGTTGCCTCACGTCTAACCACTCTATTGGGATACTCATTTTCAAGTACTAAAGAATTGGAAGAAAGGAAGGGTTGCTGGTGTTTGAAGAAAGAAGAAAATAAAGTTTTCCTAAAAATTTTTCCTTAGTATATTTTTTGAAAAAGAAGTTAGTTTTTCGAAATGGGTAAGTAAGTTTTTTGAGAAAGCAATGTTGTTTTCGAAAAATATTAGACCTTTCGAAAACTCTCAAAAAACTTATAAGTTCTATTTTTCGAAAAAATACTCTAAAGATGTTTGATAGTCTTTAAGTCAAAGATAGATAAATCACCTAGAGGGGGGGGGGGGTGAATAGGTTATTTGTCAATTTGAGACTATCTTTTGCTTTCTTTATAATATCTTGTTGTTTTCTTTTATCTTTAAGCTTAGGGTGATCTAGAGCTTGTGCTTAGCACCTATAAATAAGAAAAGTAAAACAATCATATAAAAGCACACAAAGATTTATAGTGGTTCCTCAATTGGGTACATCCACTTTCTCTCCCACCTATCCAACTAACTTTTTGGACTAGGCACAACTCCTCCAAACTGCTTCTAAGAGCTTACACCACAGATCACGTAGGATCTCCAAGTCTCCTCCAAGACTCACTTCTCAGCCACAAGGTCCTACAGTAAGTGGTTAGCAAACCACCTACCTCAGGCTGTTAAGCCCTACACCCAGGCTGGGAGGACAGCCCTACCTCAGATCCACAAAGGATCCTACCTCAGAGCTCTACAGTGCTCCTACACTCAGTGACCCGCAAGCCACCTACCTCAGCCTTATATCTAAGGCCTACAGCTCAGGCTTTTCAACCCTACAACTTCAGGAACAAGGCCTTACCCTTAGAGTGTTGCAACACTCCTACAACTCAGTACCCCTTCAGGTACCAACCTTAGTGCCCCTCCAGGCACCTATAGCTCAGTGACAAACTTGTCACCTACCTTAGGCACAAAGGCCCTACACTCAGAGAGTAGCACTCTCCTACCTCAGGCAATTAAACCCTACAACTCAGATGCACACTTGGATCCTACCTCAGTACCCCAGCAGGGCACCTACAACTCAGTGACTAAATAGTCACATATAACTCAGATTCAGGTATACTGAATCCTACAGGATGAAGGTGTGTTGATGGATATTCTTGACACAAGATATATTTCTTTGTGTCAAGCTTCTTGACTGAGATAAACTCAGCCTAATAATGACTATAGGAATTTATTTCTTGAGTCTACCTTTCTCTAGACTAAGTAAATACTTAGACCAAACTTTCTCTTCTTAGCACTAGGAATTTTATCCAGCTGGAGTTAGAGATGTAACTATAGCAGATCTTACTGTAACCTGAGCTAGAAGAGTCCCAGCTCTACTCCTTTCTTCACAGCAACAAGGATGAAGATGTGCTAGAAGTAACTTGCAGATCTGTTTCTCTGCCTCTTCCTGAACTGAGCCAACTGCTCTGTCCTATCTCCTTTTTCACAGCTCTCCAAGTGAATGTTCTTTAGGTTTGTTGGCTGGGACTATGAAGCACCTACAGCAAGGGTTCGCCCAAGTTGCTACCTTTTGCTCAGAGAATCCTTCTGAGCTTGCTTGCTGGTGCAGGTGAGAATGATACCAGCTATCTTGTTGTTGAAGATGTTGATTCCAACAACTAACTTGCTCTCTGTCTTATAGACATGAGCTTCTTGTTCTTCAGCTCCAAAACAATGGCAGAGAAGAAGAACTAACTTGATTTCTTTTTCCTTGAAATATCTTTCCTCTGCACGCCACTTTTCTTTTATTGATTTTTGACCCAATGGCTCTTTAGCAGTGGGCCCCACATAATTAATGGCATGCAGCAACTTGCTTTAACACAAATTACCGTACAGTAGGTCTGCGACAACAATTGTTGCGTACTGTAGCCATCCCGCCACTAATTTGAATTTTGTTGACTTGTTGACTTGCTGACATCATCAACTATGGACTTAGCCAAAAATCAAATATCATTAGCATAGGCGTTGAGCGAGTTAGCATCACTCAACGCCAAAAAACTTAGACAGATTTTCTCTCTCATGACATTGAGTGAGTAACCTTCACTCAACGCCAAACTACTTAGAATATAAAATTGTTTCTAGCGTTGAGTGATTCAGCTCCACTCAATGTCAACTTGCTTTATCAGTTATCTACTGCTCGGCATTGAGTGTATGAGCATAACTCAATGCCAAACCCCTTAGACAAAATTCTGTCTTCACTAGGCATTGACATCATTGAGTGAGCAACCTTCACTCAACGCTTTTTGCCTTAACCATTTTTCTACTTAACTTGTCTCAGCTCTTTCTTGTTCTTTGCTGAGACAAACACTTACCTCAGCGGTTATGCTGAGACCAACTTCTGTCTCAGCAGTTTTGCTGAGACCAACTCCTGTCTCAGCGGTTTTGCTGAGACCAACAATTCTCTCAGCGCTTTTGCCTTGAGCATCTCAGCTGTCTCAACTGTCTCAACGCTTCATTCTCAGCGGTCTCAGCGCTTTTTGCCTTTGTCAATTTTTCTGGTTTTAGCTCGACAAGAGTTGAGTTGTGTTCAACGATCTGTCGACTGAGTTTGATGAACTCTGATCTTCTCAGCGGTCTCAGCGCTTTTTGTCTTAGTCAATTTTTTTTGGCTTCAACTCGACAAGTGTTAAGCTGAGCTCGATGATCTATAAGCTGAGCTTGACGAACTTCAAGCTGAGCTCGACGAACTTATCCCAAGGAAAGTTGAGCTGAGCACGACGAATGCTGAACTCAACTCGACAAATGGCAAGCCTCTGCTCGACGATCTCTGAACTCAGTTTGACAAATTCTCTGAACTGAGTTCGACGAACTTAGAGTCTCAAACTATGAACTTAGCTTGACGAATGGTGAGCTTAGCTCGACGAAATCTGAACTCAGTTCGACGAATTCCTGAACTGAGTTCTACTCACAGCCTTTTTTTGTATGGTGTTGAATGTGTCTTCATCACTCAATGCCTATGGACTTAGACAGATTTCTGTCATCCCATAACATAGGTAAGAGTTTACCTATCTTGGCCACTTAGGCAACTTCTTGCCTTTCCAGCATCTTCATTTTGTGATCACTTGTCACATCACTTAGACCACATGTCTAGACTTGTTCCATGGAACATCCTGCATATGTCACATCACTTAGACCACCTATGTAGACTTGTTCGATGGAATATCCTGCACATGATGAGCTCAAAAAACATCAAATACAACTATGCTTCTAGTGTTGATGGAGATGTCTATTCAAATCTAATATAGGGAATATTGTGGGCAATAGACCCAACAATCTCCTCCTACTTGAAGAAGGCAGAACACCCAACAATACCAATAGGCATTACCAAAATAGGCAGAATAATATCATGCAGCTGCAGATTATGATCTGCTACACCTGCTAGCTTTTGCTACATTCATTCAATGTGCATCCTCATACTACTTGATCAATTGCTCAAGTAATATGAACTCTCATCTATACCACTTAATATTTAAATGGTGCACTACTAGAAGCACTTGCTTGAATGTATGCACTGACACAATCATGACTCAACATGTGGTCTGTCATTGCATTTCTCATACTACTAGAATCTTTTCCAGTAATATGAACCTACTCAACAAGACCTTGTCATGTCAAATATTGCTTCTATATCTCCCTCATATGTATTTCCACACATATATCCCCCTTTTTGTCTTCTTCAATAGGTATATCTATTGAGGGAGTAGAAAATATCATGAGAGAGATTATCTCTTGATCCTAGACAAAGTCCAATATTGATAAAGTTAAGGAAACCATCCTAGTGATCAGTCTACTTGATTAGGAGTCATACCTTCTTGTTGATACATTGATACAACACAACACTACTGCATTTAAGCTTGCTGCACATATAGTTCCACTTGCTGATATTGTATCTATAGAATCAACATCCTCTTATGGTGATATCATTGCTACACCATATCACTGCCGCCCCTTGGCACATGAGTAACCCAGGGATCCACTTGAGCTGGCTGCTAGCTATTCCTCTTCTCATAATCTCCCCCTTGGTTTGTGCCTTATTCTTAAGACAAACTTATCAGCTATTGTGATAGATGTTCTACTGCAACAGCTACCTACTCCTTCCTAATAGGAGGTAGATCCTATTTCAGTAACTGCTGGACATGCCCCCTTTATAGGGTACTGAGCTTGCTCTCCCTTAACAGGAGCATCCTTTTCATTCCCTCTGCTAGACACTTGAGTCCATCTAAGTCTTGATACCACTTAATGGACTTTATAACCTTGATGTCACATCAAGAACATATCCACCTGCAAGAGAAATGAATCCTGCAACACAAGTATGACATGGAGCAACTGAAGCTATACCAAGTTCAACATACCAAATCTTAATCTAGATGGTGTTGAATCTTGACTTCATCTAGTGGCATGATAAATATGTTAGCCACATGTCAGTCAGGACAAACTCAGAATTGAGTTCTTCTTTATGCTCCCTAACTTATTGAACCTTAATCTACATATGCATAATCCTGATATGACAGACAGGATTCCTAGCAACTTAGATTATACTAGTAGAATATCACTAAAAATAAGGATTCTACTTATCTGGAGATTATGTTTCTGAAGCAGAGGCTGGATTCTCATCAGCTAATCACAGCAGCTCCCTTATACCATGATCATTACTTGATCAATCACTTCTTGGTTTCTAAATAGGAAGGGAGGGGCTGGTCTGCTGTGATTCTCTTCTCCCCCTAGATGATTGCAGATGATACCATTGGTGCAGCTATCAGCTTTCTCTTCTTCCACCAGGAGACATCACTTGGGTAGTTTCCCCCTTAGCTTCTGCAATGTACATGGGGGCAAGCTGATCCTTTGTAGTAATGCTGATCTATTTTGTGCTGGGGAACTTTGGGTAAGATTCAGGCTTGTCCAGTAACCTTGACTGAACATGCTCCCCATCAGCATTTGCACAGATCCTATCCATAAAGCCCACTGACATGGACACCTTATCCTTCTATTAGGATAACTTCCTTGTTCCAATCCAAGTTCTAGAACATCTTCTGTCCAAGTTCCACATGAGGGATGGACACTATGATTAACCTGCAAAACAGAATTACCTTACCTTAGGACCCTAATAGGGATTGAGTCCTAGGTTCCTATTAGCCTGAAATCTGACTTGCCTACCTGTAGAAGTTTTGACAAGTAGGCTAACTCTTGCTATAGACACAGAAGGATTGTGTCAGCAATCTTGGGCAAAATGCCCCACCTTACCACAACACCAACAATCATGAATATTATATCATCTTTTCTGAGCAGGTCTTGTAGTGTGGTTAATTGTTGACAGAACATAAGGAAGATGAGCGACAACTTTCTTCAGGTTCCTTTCATCAAGGATCTGACTGAATGTCCTTCTTCCAGCAGGCTTCCTTTGTTTGCCCTGAGTGGTATTTACAGCTGTCTTCTTTGCAGATGACATGCTGTTTATATTATCAGAACTAGCCAAGTTAGGCTTACTAGTAGACTGACCCTTGGTTTGAGTCCTTGCTGGATGGGCTTGAGTGAAAGTCACTGCCTTACCCTTGTGAGTTGGGGCTGAGGCACTAAATATAAATGGTCCAGCATGGGCCATTTGCACTTTTTCATGGGGAGCCATAAAGGCATTCATTCCCCTACCCTTTATTCTTCCATTGGAAGATACTCTTGTAATCTTATAAGAAGAATTCTCATTCTCCCAGTGGTCATGCATGCAGCCTTGGTCATACCTATGAGAATGGAGGATTACCTTGTGAAGGGCTGACTGTGGAACTATAGGGGCTTTGTCTTTCCCTTTGGCAAGGTCAACACTTGTGCTTCCCTTGACTGCTAACTCCTTCTTACCCTTTTGGTAGAAGAAGGAATTTATTAAGGGCAGCACAACCTTAGGCTTGCTGAATTCAGCAACATCCCTTCTCTCCTTCAGGAGTTGCCTTTCAAGATCCACAATGATCTTGTCCTTCTGCCTTATGGTCTCAATTTGGATGATTGAGATGGCCTTCATTTGGCAGACTTCCGCCACTTTCTGATCCAGCAGGGAAGCTGTCTCCGATTGTTGGGCAGTAGCTAGCTGAAGAGAGATAATCTCCTCAGCCTGCATCTTAGCCAACTTCTTGCCTTTTCTCAAAGCATCCAAGATTTTTCCATACTTGTCAATCAATTGATTGACATCTACCTCAAATTCAAAGAAATTTTCATCAGTAGATGAGGATGCATCAGAATCTGGACTGGTCTCAAGACCTGAGCAGCTAGACAGAGGTTTTACCTGATCTTGACTAGGCTGATCTTGGAAGGATACTTCTTCTGTCAGAGCCATCCCCTCACAATAGCCATTGATATCTTCATCCACCTTAGTATCACTTTTTGAGTGTGATAGAGGTTCCCTAATCTCTATCCTGGTATTTGAAGGATAGACTTCTCCTACTGCAACAACTTCATCTTCAGTAGCAGCAGCAACTACCCCAAAGAAGGCTTCTTCTTCTTCAGACTCTGAACCACTGTCAGAAAGACTGACTTCCTCTGTCCATTCCATGTAGCTAGTGAGAGAATCTCACATCTCTTTGTCTGACTTGCTGTGGATAAGCATTTGGAATGTGGAGTCATCTATGACACTTACCATGATTTGTTGTTCCTTATTGTCCATAGATGCCAAGTTGATTTCATCTTCAGACATCTCTGCATAACTCTTTGGGATATGGATGCTTGCATCTGATGTAGAGACCCTTATGGGAATGAAGGGTCCTTCTTGAATTGAAGCTAAGAATCTAGGATCACTAGCTTCCATGATCTGGATGATCCCTACTTTCTATGTCCCAAAGTTCTCCTTGCTGCAGACTTTAAGCTCCATTGAGCTCCACTCCTTATGGTTCTTTTTTGAACCCACCAATACTAACCTTTCAGCTATCCTTTGAGGTCTACTCAGAATGTTAGTTCCTTTTTGAGTAATATCCCTCTGATACCACTTGAAAGTATTTAATTCAAGGATAACTAAATAACCTAAGTTGGGATGAATAGGTTATTTGTCCCGTTGAGACTATCTTTTGCTTTCTTTAAAATGTCTTATTATTTTCTTTTATATTTCAGCTTAGGGTGATCTAGAGCTTGTTCTTAGCACCTGTAAATAAGAAAACAAAAATAACCATAGAAATGCACACAAAGATTTATAGTGGTTCCCAAATTGGATACATCCACTTTCCCTCCCACCTATCCAACTAACGTTTTGGACTAGGCACAAACTCCTCCAAACTTCTCCTAAGAGTTTACGGCTCAGATCCTGTAGGATTTCCAAGTTTCCTCCAAGACTCACTTCTCAGCCACAAAGGCCTATACTCAGTGGTCAGCAGACCACCTACCTCAGGTTGTTAAGCCCTATACTCAGGCTGGTATGACAACCCTACCTCATATCCACAAAGAATCCTACCTCAGGGCTTTGCAGTGCTCCTACACTCAGTGACCCGCAAGGCACCTACCTCAGCCTTATATCTAAGGCCTACAACTCAGGCTTTTCAACCCTACAACTTCAGGCACAAGGCCCTACTCTCAAAGTGCTGCAACACTCTTATAACTCTGTACCCCTCCAGGTACCTACCTCAGTGCCCCTCCAGGAACCTATAGCTCAATGATAAACTTGTCACCTACCTCAGGCACAAAGGCCCTACAGCTCAGATCCACACTTAGATCCTACCTCAGTACCCTAGCAAGGCACCTACAACTCAGTGATAATCTTATCACATACCTCAGGCACAAAGGCACTACACTCAGAGAGCAGCACTCTCCTACCTCAGGCAATTAAGCCCTAAAGCTCAGATCTACACTTGGATCCTACCTCAGTACCCAGTAGGGAACCTACATCTCCGTGACTAATTAGTCACCTACCACTCAGGCACAAAGTGCCATACATCTTAGATTCAGATAAACTGAATCCTATAAGATGAAAGTGGGTTCGTGGTAATGATTGACACAAGAGATGTTTCTCAGTGTCAAGCTTCCTGACTGAGGTAAATGCAGTCCGACTAATGACTACAGGAATTTAATTCCCGAGTCTCCCTTTCTCTGGACTAAGTAAATACTTAGACATAACTTCTTCTACAACAACAAGTAATTACTTGTGCTGGAAGTTACTTGCAGAGCAATGTTTTGCCACTTCCTGAACTGAGACTGAAGCTCAGCCCTAACTACTTCTTCACAGCAGCAGGAATTTTCCTTCTGGTCAGTGAAGTTACTGCAGCTAACTACTGCTACCTGAGCTGAGAAAATCACAGCTCAACCTTGCAGACTGGAATAACTCTGCCTCTTGCTCTATTCCCGGGCTAAGCCAAAAAACTTAGACCACCTGAGCTAACTCAATGTCATGAGATAGAAAATCTGTCTAAGTTTTTTGGCGTTGAGTGATGCTAACTCACTCAATGCCTATGCTAATGATATTTGATTTTTGGCTAAGTTCATAGTTGATGATGTCAGCAAGTGAACAAGTCAATAAACATCAAATACAATAATCTCTTAGACCACCTGAGCTGAGAAAATCATAGCTCAACCTTGCAGACTGGAACATCTTGCACATGTCACATCACTTAGACCACCTATGTAGACTTGTTCGATGGAACATCCTGCACATGATGAGCTTAAAAAACATCAAATACAACTATGCTCTTAGTGTTGATGGAGATGCCTATTCAAAGCTAATATAGGGAATTTTGTGGGCAATAGACCCAACAATCTCCTCCTATTTGAAGAAGGCAGAACACCCAACAATACTAATAGGCATTACTAAAATATGCAAAATAATATCATGCAGCTGCAGATTATGATCTACTACACCTGCTAGCTTTTGCTACATTCATTCAATGTGCATCCTCATACTACTTTAGCAATTGCTCAAGTAATATGAACTCTCATTTATACCACTTAATATTTAAATGGTGCACTACTAGAAGCACTTGCTTTAATGTATGCACTGACACAATCATGACTCAACATGTGGTCCGTCATTGCATTTCTCATACTACTAGAATCTTTTCCAGTAATATGAACCTACTCAACATGACCTTGTCATGTCAAATATTGCTTCTATATCTCCCTCATATGTATTTCCACACATATCTCCACCTTTTTGTCTTCTTTAATAGGTATACCTATTGAGGGAGTAGAAAATATCATGAGAGAGATTATCTATTGATCCTAGACAAAGTCCAATGTTGATAAAGTTAAGGAAACCATCCTAGTGATCACTCTACTTGATTAGGAGTCATACCTTCTTGTTGATACATTGATACAACACAACACTACTGCATTTAATCTTGCTGCACATATAGTTCCACTTGCTGATGTTGTATCTATAGAATCAGCATCCTCTTATGGTGATATCATTGATACACCATATCACTTCCACCCCTTGGCACTTGAGTGACCCAGGGATCCACTTGAGCTGGCTGCTAGCTATTCCTCTTCACATATTCTCCCCCTTGGTTTGTGCCTTATTCTTAAGATAAAATAATCAGCTATTGTGATAGTTGTTGTACTGCAGCAGCTACCTGCTCCTTCCCAATAGGATGTAGATCCTATTTCAGTAACTGCTGGACATGCCCCCTTTATAGGGTACTGAGCTTGCTCCCCCTTAACAGGAGCATCCTTTTCATTCCCTCTGCTAGACACTTGAGTCCATATAAGTCTTGATACCACTTAATCTACTTTATAGCCTTGATGTCACATCAAGAACATATCCACCTGCAAGAGAAATGAATCCTGCAACACAAGTATGACATGGAGCAACTAAAGATATACCAAGTTCAACATACCAAATCTTAATCTAGATGGTGTTTAATCTTGACTTCATCTAGTGGCATGATAAACATTTTAGCCACATGTCAGTCAGGACAAACTCAGAATTGAGTTCTTCTTTATGCTCCCTAACTTATTGAACGTTAATCTATATATGCATAATCCTGCTATGATAGACAGGATTCCTAGCAACTTAGATTATACTAGTAGAATATTACTAAAAATAAGGATTCTACTTATCTGGAGGTTATGTTTCTGAAGCAGTGGCTTGATTCTCATCAGCTAATCACATCAGCTCCCTTGTACCATGATCACAACTTGATCAATCCCTTCTTAGTTTCTAAATAGGAAGGGAGGGGCTGGTCTGCTGTGATTCTCTTCTCCCCCTAGCTTATTGCAGATGATACCATTGGTGCAACTATCAACTTTCTCTTCTTCCACCAGGAGCCATCACTTGGGTAGTTTCCCCCTTAGCTTCTGCAATGTACATGGGGGCAAGCTGATCCTCAGTAGTAATTCTGATCTATTCTGTGCTAGGGAACTTTGGGTAAGATTCAGGCCTGTCCAGTAACCTTGACTGAACATGCTCCCCATCAACATTTGCACAGATCCTATCCATAAAGCCCACTTACATGGACACCATATCCTTTTATTAGGATAACTTCCTTGTTCCAGTCCAAGTTCTGGAACATCTTCTGTCCAAGTTCCACATGAGGGATGGACACTATGATTAACCTGCAAAACAGAATTACCTTACCTTAGGACCCTAATAGGGATTGAGTCCTAGGTTCCTATTAGCCTGAAATCTGACTTGCCTACCTGTAGAAGTTTTGACAGGTAGGCTAACTCTTGCTATAGACACAGAAGGATTATGCCAGCAATCTAGGGCAAAATGCTCCACCTTACCACAACACCAACAATCATGAATATTATATCTTATTTTCTGAGCAGGTCTTGTAGTGTGGTTAACTGTTGACTGAACAGAAGGAAGATGAGCGGCAACTTTCTTCAGGTTCCTTTTAGCAAGGATCTGACTGAATGTCCTTCTTCCAGCAGGCTTCCTTTGTTTGCCCTGAGTGGTATTTACAACTGTCTTCTTTGCAGATGACATGCTGTTTATATCATCAAAACTAGCCAAGTTAGGCTTACTAGTAGACTGGCCCTTGGTTTGAGTCCTTGCTGGATAGGCTTGAGTGAAAGTCACTGCCTTGCCCTTGTGAGTTGGGGATGAGGCATGAAATATAAATGGTCCAGCATGTGCCATTTACACTTTTTCATGGGGAGCCATAAAGGCATTCATTCCCCTACCCTTTCTTATTCCATTGGAAGATACCCTTGTAATCTTATAAGAAGAATTCTCATTCTCCCAGTGGTCATGCATGTAGCCTTGGTCATACCTATGAGAATGGAGGATTACCTTGTGAAAGGCTGACTGTGGCACTATAGGGGCTTTGTATTTCCCTTTGGAAAGTTCAACACTTGTGCTTCCCTTGACTGCTAACTCCTTCTTACCCTTTTGGTAGGAGAAGGAATTTATCAAGGGCAGCACAGCTTTAGGCTTGCTGAATTCAGCCACATCCCTTCTCTCCTTCAGGAGTTGCCTTTCAAGATCCACAATGATCTTGTCCTTCTGCCTTATGGTCTCAATATGGATGATTGAGATGACCTTCATTTGGCAGACTTCCGTCACTTTCTGATCCAGCAAGGAAGCTGTCTCCGATTGTTGGGCAGCAGCTAGCTGAAGAGAGATAATCTCCTCAGCCTGCATCTTAGCCAACTTCTTGCTTTTTCTCAAAGCATCCAAGATTTTTCCATACTTATCAATCAATTGATTGACATATACCTCAAATTCAAAGCCATTTTCATCAGTAGATGAGGATGCATCAGAATTTGGACTGGTCTCAAGACCTGAGCAGCTAGACAGAGGTTTTACCTGATCTTGACTAGGCTGATCTTGGAAGGATACTTCTTCTCTCAAAGCCATCCCCTCACAATAGCCACTGATATCTTCATCCACCTTAGTATCACTTTTTGAGTGTGATAGAGGTTCCCTAATCTCTATCCTGGTATTTGAAGGATAGACTTCTCCTACTGCAACAGCTTCATCTTCAGTAGCAGCAGCAACTAGCCCAAAGAAGGCTTCTTTTCTTCTTTAGACTCTGAACCACTGTCAGAAAGACTGACTTCCTCTGTCCATTCCATGTAGCTAGTGAGAGAATCTCACATCTCTTTGGCTGACTTGCAGTGGACAAGTATTTGGAAGGTGGAGTCATCTATGACACTTACCATGATGTGTTGTTCCTTCTTGTCCATAGATGCCAAGTTGATTTCATCTTCAAGCATCTCTGCATAACTCTTTGGGATCTGGATGCTTGCATCTGATGTAGAGACCCTTATGGGAATGAAGGGTCCTTCTTGAATTGAAGCTAAGAATCTAGGATCACTAGCTTCCATGATCTGCCTGATCCTTACTTTCTATGTCCCAAAGTTCTCCTTGCTGCAGACTTTAAGCTCCATTGAGCTCCACTCCTTATGGTTCTTTTTTGAATCCACCAATACTAACCCTTCAACTATCCTTTGAGGTCTACTCAGAATGTTAGTTCCTTTTTGAGTAATCTCCCTCTGATACCACTTGAAAGTATTTAATTCAAGGATAACTAAATCACCTAAGGGGGGATGAATAAATTATTTGTCTCGTTGAGACTATCTTTTACTTTCTTTAAAATGTCTAATTATTTTCTTTTATCTTTCAGCTTAGGGTGATCTAGAGCTTGTTCTTAGCACCTGTAAATAAGAAAAGAAAAATAACCATAAAAATGCACCCAAAGATTTATAGTGGTTCCCAAATTTGAAACATCCACTTTCCCTCCCACCTATCCAACTAACTTGTTGGACTAGGCACAAACTCCTCCAAACTGCTCCTAAGAGTTTACACCTCAGATCCTATAGGATCTCCAAGTTTCCTCCAAGACTCACTTCTTAGCCACAAAGGCCTATACTCAGTGGTCAGCAGACCACCTACCTCTGGTTGTTAAGCCCTACACTCAGGCTGGTAGGACAACCTTACCTCATATACACAAAGGATCCTACCTCAGAGCTTTGCAGTGCTCCTACACTCAGTGACCCGCAAGCCACCTACCTCAGCCTTATATCCAAGGCCTACAACTGAGGCTTTTCAACCCTGCAACTTCAGGCACAAGGCCCTACTCTCAAAGTGCTGCAACACTCCTATAACTCAGTACCCCTCCAGGTACCTACCTTAGTGCCCCTCCAGGAACCTATAGCTCAATGATAAACTTGTCACCTACCTTAGGCACAAAGGCCCTACAGCTCAGATCCACACTTAGATCCTACCTCAGTACCCTAGCAGGGCACCTACAGCTCAGATCCACACTTAGATCCTACCTCAATACCCTAGCAGGGCACCTACAGCTCAGTGATAAACTTATCACCTACCTCAGACATAAAGGCACTACACTCAGAGAGCAGCACTCTCCTACCTCAGGCAATTAAGCCCTAAAGCTCAGATCTACACTTGGATCCTACCTCAGTACCCAGCAGGGAACCTACATCTCCGTGACTAATTAGTCACCTACCACTCAGGCACAAAGTACCATATAGCTCAGATTCAGATAAACTGAATCCTATAGGATGAAAGTGGGTTCGTGGTAATGCTTGACACAAGAGATGTTTCTCAGTGTCAAGCTTCCTGACTAAGGTAAACGCAGTCCGACTAATGACTACAGGAATTTAATTCCCGAGTCTCCCTTTCTCTGGACTAAGTAAATACTTAGACCTAACTTCTTCCACAACAACAAGTAATTACTTGTGCTTGAATTTACTTGTAGAGCAATGTTTTGCCACTTCCTGAACTGAGACTGAAGCTCGGCCCTAACTACTTCTTCACAGCAGTAGGAATTTTCCTTCTGGTCAGTGAAGTTACTGCAGCTAACTACTGCTACCTGAGCTGAGAAAATCACAGCTCAACCTTGCAGACTGGAATAGCTCTGCCTCTTTCTCTATTCCCGGGCTAAGGTGATTCAGCCCTAGCTTTGACTCCTGAGGAATACTCCCTTGAGTCTTTCTTCAGCTTCTTCAAGCTTTCTTCTCTTCACAGCTTCCACATAAAGATCTTCAGGTGCTTGTGTTGCTGGAACTGTTAAGAACCTGTAGCAAGGGTCGAACCTTGGCTGCTACCTTTTCCCTCAGATAAAATATTATGAACTAGCTTGCTGGTGAAGGTGAGAATGACACCAGCTATCTTGTTGTTGAAGGTCTTGATCCAACATCTAACTTTCTCTCTGTCTTATAGACTTGAGCTTCCTGTTCTTCAGCTAAACAATAATGGCAGAGAAGAAGAACTAACTTTTTTCCTTTTCCCTGAACTCCTCTTTTTTCTGTATGCCTCTTTTATTTTATTGATATTTGACCCAACAGCTCTTTGAGCAGTGGGCCCCACATAATTAATGGCCTGCATCAACTTGCTTTAACGCCAACTACCGTACAGTAGGTCAGCGGTAACATTTCTCGCGTACTGTAACCATCCCACCACTAATTTGAATTTTGTTGAGTTGTTGACTTGCTGACATCATCAGCTGTGTACTTAGCCAAAAATCAAACATCATTAGTATAGGCGTTGAGTGAGTAAGCATCACTCAACGCCAAAACACTTAGATAGATTTTTTGTCTCTTGGCATTGAGTGAGTAACCTTCACTCAACGACAAAACACTTAGAATATAAATCAATTTCTAGACGTTGAGTGAATCAGCTTCACTCAATGCCAACCTGCTTATTCAGCTAAATGCTGCTTGGCATTGAGTGTGTGAGTGTCACTCAACGCCAAACACCTTAGACAAAATTTTGTCTTCACTAGGCTTCGACAACATTGAGTGAGTAACCTCCACTCAACGCGTTTTGACTTGACCATTTTTCTGCTGAATTTTTCTCAATGCTTTCTTGTTCTCGGCTGAGACAAACACTTGTCTCAGCGGTTATGCTGAGACCAACTCCTGTCTCTGCGATTTTGCTGAGACCAACTCCTGTCTCAGCGGTTTTGCTGAGACTAACTTTTCTCTCAACACTTTTGCCTTGAGCTTCTCAGCAGTCTCAGCTGTCTCAACACTTTCTTCTCAGCGGTCTTAGTACTTTTTGCCTTAGTCAATCTTTCTGGTTTTAGCTCGATAAGTGTTGAGTTGCATTCAATGATCTATGACCTAAGCTCGACGAATTCTGATCTTCTCAGCAGTCTCAGAGCTTTTTTCCTTCGTCAATTTTTCTGGCTTTAGCTGGATAAGTGTTGAGCTAAGCTTGATGATCTGGAAGCTGAGCTCGACGAACTGCAAACTGAGCTCGACGAACTTCAAGCTGAGCACGACCAACTTATCCTAAGGAAAGTTGACCTGCACTCGACGAATGCTGAACTCAGTTTGACGAATTCTCTGAATTAGGAAATCATCCTAGTGATTAATCTACTTAATTAGGTGTCATACATTATGTGTTGATATATTGATACAACACAACACTATTGCATTTAAGCTTGTTGCACAACAATCTCCCCCTTCTATGTTGATACATTGATACAACACAACACTACTGCATTTAAGCTTGCTGCACATATAGTTCCACTTGCTGATGTTGTATCTATAGAATCAACATCCTCCTTTGGTGATATCATTGATACACCACATCACTGCAGCCCCCTTGGCACTTGAGTGACCCAGGGATCCACTTGAGTTGGCTGCTGGCTGTTCCTCTTCTCATAATCTCCCCCTTACCACAATACCAACACTCATGAATATTATATCTTCTTTTCTGAGCTGGTCTTGTAGTGTGGATAACTGCTGACTGAACAAAAGGAAGATGAGCAACAACTTTCTTCAGGTTCCTTTCAGCAAGGATCTGACTGAAGGTCCTTATTTAAGCAGGCTTTCTTTGATTGCCATGAATGATATTCATAGCTATCATCTTTATAGAAGATAAGCTGTTTATATCATAAGAACAAGCCAAGTTAGGCTTACTAATAGACTGACCCTTGGCCTGAGTCCTTGCTGGATGGGCTTGAGTGAAAGCCACTGCCTTACCCTTGTTAGTTGGGGCTGAGGCACCAAATATAAATGTTCCAGCATGGCCATTTGTACTTTTTTTATGGGGAGCCATAAACTCATTCATTCCCCTACCCTTTCTTCTCCCATTGTAAGATACACTTGTATTCTTACAAGAAGAATTCCCTTTCTTATAGTGACCATACATACAGTCCTGGTCATACCTATGAGAAGCGATGATTACCATGTGAAAGGTTGACTGTGGCATTACAGGGGATTTGCCTTTCCCTTTGGAAAGGTCAACTCTTATGCTTCCCTTGACTGCTAACTCTTCGTACCCTTTTGGGTGGAGAAGGAATTTATCAAGGGCAACACAGCTTCAGGCTTGCTGAATTCAGCCACAGCCCTTCTCTCGTTTAGGAGTTGTCCTTCAAGATCCACAATGATCTTGTCGTTCTACCTTATGCTCTCAATTTGGATGATTGAGATGGTCTTCAGTTGGGTGACTTCCCTCACTTTTTGATCCAGCAAGGAAGTTGTCTCAGATTTCTGGGCAGCAGTTAGCTGAAGAGAGATATTCTCCTCAGCATGCATCTTGGACAACTTCTTGCTTTTTCTCAAAGCATCAAAGATTTTACCATACTTGTCAATCAATTGATTGAGATCTACCTTAGATTTAGAGTCATCTTCATCCCTGGATGAGGATGTATCAGAATCTGGACTGGTCATATGGCTGCAGCAATGAGAAGAACTTGACAGATATTGTACCTGATCTGGACCAGGCTGATCCTGGCAGGATTCTTCTCCTTCTATCATGGCAATTATCCCATAACAACTACAATCATCTTATTCTTCATCATCCACCTCTGAATCACTTTTTGATTGTGACAGAGGGCCCTGATTCCTATTCTCACAGGATGATTGACTTCTCCTGCTGCAACAACTTCATCTTTAGTAGCAGCAATAACTAGCCCAAAGTGGGCTTCTTCTTCTTTTTCATACTCTGAACCACTGTCAAGATTGAATTCCTTTATCCCTTCCATGTAGCCAGTGAGAGAATCCCACATCTCTTTGTCTATATTGCAGTGGACAAGCATTTGGAAGGTGGAGTCATCTATGACACTTACCATGATGTGTTGTGCCCTCTTATCCATAGATGCTAAGTTGATTTCATCTTCAGACATCTCTGCATAACTCTTTGGGGTCTAGATTCTTGCATCTGATGTAGAGAACCTCATGGGAATGAAAGGTCCTTCTTGAATTGAAGCCAAGACTCTAGGATCACTGGCTTTCATAATCTGCCTAATCCTTTCTTTCCATGTCTCAAAGTTCTCCTTGCTACAGACTTGAAGCTCCATTGAGTTCCACTACTTATGGTTCTCTTTTGAACCCACCAATGCAAACCTTTTAGCTATCCTTTGAGGTCTACTCAGACTGCTAGGTCCCTTTTGAGTAACCTTCCTCGGATACCACTTGAAAGTCTTTAAGTCAAGGATAGCTAAATCACCTAGAGGTGGGGGCGAGGTGAATAGGTTATTTGTCTATTTGAGACTATCTTTTGCTTTCTTTATAATATCTTATTATTTTATTTTATCTTTCATCTTAGGGTGATCTAGAGCTTGTCCTTAGCACCTGTAAATAAGGAAAGAAAAACAACCATAGAAAAGCATACAGAGATTTATAGTGGTTCCCCAGTTGGGTACATCCACTTTCCCTCCCATCTATCCAACTAACTTGTTGGACTAGGCACAACTCCTCCAAACTGCTCCTAAGAGCTTACACCACAGATCCCGCAGGATCACCTAGTTTCCTTCAAGACTCACTTCTCAGCCATAAGGGCCTACACTCAGTGGTCAACAGACCACCTATCTCAGGTTGTTAAGCCCTACACTCAGGCTGGGAAGACAGCCCTACCTCAGATCCATAAAGGATCCTACCTCAGAGCTCTGCAGTGTTCCTACACTCAGTGACCCACAAGCCACCTACCTCAGCCTTATCTCTAATGCCTACAGCTCAGACTTTTCAGCCCTATAACTTCAGGCGCAAGGCCCTACTCTCAGAGTACTGCATCACTCCTACAACTCATTACCCCTCCAAGTACCTACCTCAGTGCCCCTCCAAGCACCTAAATCTCAGTGACAAACTTGTCACCTACCTCAGGCACAAATACCCTATACTCAGAGAGCAGCACTCTTCTACCTCAGGTAATTAAGGCCTATAGCTCAGATCTACACTTGGATCCTACCTCAGTACCCCAGCAGGGCACCTACAACTCAGTGACTAAATATTCACCAACAACTCTGTTGGGTCCGGCGTTCCCTCACTTGACCCGTGGCGTTCTTCTACTTATTTAAGAAATTAAGTAGCACCTTTTCCAACAGTCCGGGCTTTTGGTGCAGTTGGGTATGCGCTTGATCCTTCAATTGGTATCAGAGCAGGTCACGGGTTCAAGACCGGGGGAGCGCTATTAAATCCTGATTTTTCCCTTCTACCTGTGTGGGTCCGGCGGGTCAGGCAACCATGGACATGTGGTAAACCCACCTCTGAGCCGTGCAACCGTGGACATGTGGTAACCCAACCTCTGAGTCGTGTGGGCCATGTGGTAACCCCACCTCTGAGCCATGTGGGCCATGTGGTAACTCCACCTCTGAGCCGACGGGTTGTGCTGGACGCCGGGGGGGATTGTTGGGTCCGACGTTCCCTCACTTGACCCGTGGCGCTCTTCTACTTATTTAAGAAATTAAGTAGCACCCTTTCCAACAGTCCGGGCTTTTGGTGTAGTTGGGTATGCGCTTGATCCTTCAAACTCAGATTCAGGTAAACGGAATCCTACAGGATGAAGGTGGGTTGATGGATATTCTTGACACAAGAGATATTTCTCTGTGTCAAGCTTCTTGACTGAGATAAACTCAGCCCAACAATGACTACAGGAATTTATTTACAGAGTCTACCTTTCTTTGGACTAAGTAAATACTTAGACCTAACTTTCTCTTCTCAGCACCAGGGATTTTATCCAGCTGGAGCTATAGAAGTAACTGCAGTAGATCTTAATGAAACCTGAGCTAGAAGAGTCCTAGTTGTTGGGTCCATTGCCCACAATGTTCCCTAGATTGGATTTGAAGAGGCATCTCCATCAACACTAAGAGTATAGTTGTATTTGATGTTGTTTAAGCTCATCATGTGCAGGATGTTCCATGAAACAAGTCTAGACAGGTGGTCTAAGTGGCGTGACATGTGTAGGATGTTCCATGGAACAAGTCTAGACAGGTGGTCTAAGTGATGTGACAAGTTGTCGTAAAACGAAGATGCCAAAAAGGCATGAAGTAGCCTAAGTGGCCAAGACATGTAAACTCTTACTTATGTTGTGGGCTGACAGAAATCTTTCTAAGTCCACAGGCATTGAGTGATGAATACTCACTCAATGCCATACAACAAAAAGCTGTGAGTAGAACTCAGTCCAGGAATTCGTTGAACTGAGTTCAGAGTTCGTCGAGCTAAGTTTAGAGTTTGAGACTCTGAGTTCGTCGAACTCTGTTCAGAGAAATCGTCGAACTGAGTTCAGAGATTGTCGGGCTGAGCTCACCATTTGTCTAGCTAAGATCACAGCAAAAAGGCTGTAACTTGAACTTAGTTGAACTTCAAAATCCATCAATCTAAGTTCAGAATTCGTCGAACTTAGTTAAGAGAATTCGTCGAACACAGTTCAGAGAATTAGTCGAACTGAGTTCAGTGTTCGTCGAGCACAGCTCAACTTTCCTTGGGATAAGTTCGCTGTGCTCAGCTTGAAGTTTGTCGAGCTCAGTTTGCACTTCGTCGAGCTCAGCTTCCAGATCGTCGAGCTCAGCTCAACACTTATCTAGCTAAAGCCTGAAAAATTGACTAAGGAAAAAAGCACCGAGATCGCTGAGAAGATCAGAATTCGTCAAGCTCAGACCACAGATCATCGAACGCAGCTCAACACTTATCGAGCTAAAACCAGAAAATTTGAGTAAGGCAAAAAGTGTTGAGACCTCTGAGAAGAAAGCGTTAAGACAGCTGAGAAGCTCAAGGCAAAAGCATTGAGAGAAAAGTTGTTCGCAGCAAAACAGCTGAGATAGGAGTTGGTCTCAGCAAAACCGCTGTGACAGGAGTTGGTCTCAGCATAACAGCTGAGACAAGTTTTTGTCTCAGCCGAGAACAAGAAAGCGCTGAGACAAATTCAGCAGAAAAATGGTTAAGGAAAAAAGCGTTAAGTGGAAGTTTCTTACTCAATGATGTCGACGCATAGTGAAGACAAAATTTTGTCTAAGGGGTTTGGCGTTGAGTGATGCTCACACACTCAACGCCAAGCAGCAGATAGCTGAATAAGCAAGTTGTCGTTGAGTGAAGCTGATTCACTCAGCGTCTAGATCTAATTTATATTCTAAGTGTTTTGACATTGAGTGAAGGTTACTCACTCAACACCAAGAGACAGAAAATATGTCTAAGTGTTTTGGCATTGAGTGAAGCTTACTCACTCAACGCCTATGCTAATGGTGTTTGATTTTTGGCTAAGTCCATAGTTAATGACGTCAGCAAGTCAACAAGTCAACAAAATTCAAATTAGTGGCGGGATGGTTACAGTACGCGACAAATGTTGCCGCAGACCTACTGTACAGCAGTTGGCGTTAAAGCAAATTGTTGCAGGCCATTAATTATGTGGGGCCCACTACTCAAAGATTCGTTGGGTCAAATATCAATAAAATAAAAGAGGCGTACAGAAAAAAGAGGAGTTCAAGGAAAAGGAAAAAGTTAGTTCTTCTTCTCTACCATTGTTGTGGTGCTGAAGAACAGGAAGCTCAAGTCTACAAGACAGAGAGCAAGTTAGCTATTGGATCAAGACCATCAACAACAAGATAGCTGGTGCCATTCTCACCTACACCAGCAAGCTAGTTTAGAGTATTTTCTCTGAGGGAAAAGGTAGTAGCCAAGGGCCGACCCTTGCTAAAGGTTCTTCACAGTTCCTGTTAACCCCGAAATTGGTGATCCTTCCCAAGGGAGCCAGCTCGCTCATCGCGGCCTGCCCCGGGTTCCTCCTGGAGGCCGTTATGCCCTAGGTTGGGCGGACAGAATTCTCTGTCCGCTCAGGCCACGCGGCCTGCGCGGTCTCAGCGATCTGACCCCCCAGGCCGCGCCCCTTTCCTTGGTCGGCGGGGTCCGCGGACTGCTTCCGCAGTCTGCCTCTGCAGGCCGCCCCCTTTTCAGCTTAACCGCGAGGTTTTTTCCGCAAGTCTCTCTCTGCCGGACTCAACTCCCTATCCGCCCAAGCCGCCAGCTAGCAACCACGGCTTCTACCTTGCCAACACCCGCGGTCTACCTCGACAAAATTGGCAGGTCGCTCAGTCCTTGCCCCCAGCAGCTTGAGCAACTGATTCCTCCAGCCGCCTATAGAGCGCGGACTCCAACTCCGGCTACCCGCCAAGACCAGCAGCAACCTCCAAGTTCCTCGCGAGCTTGGCGGACTCAAAGTACAGGCAAGACTTCCAGTCAGCCTTCATTGGTGAACCCCAACATCAACAGCCAGGCTCTCCTCCGACGCAAGCGGACTTAGCTTTGCAGCAGCCGCGGACTCGACGGACTCTCTATGCAGTCCTCCCTTCCCTTCACCATCACCAGCTTCTCGGCAGCAGCGGGGTCAACTCCTCCTCAGTCTACAGGCCTTTCACGGACTCAGCCAGTAGTAGCAGTGATGCAGTGACCCAGAGCTAACCCGCTCTATCGACCAGGCCTCGCACCTGGACTAGCTAGAGGCCCACATCTGGCGGCCCACTGCCGGGCCCACCAAGGCATCACACCATGACGTCCCTTTTATCAGGCCCGCGGCCGTACACCCCAGCCCATCTCCGGGCCCAACCACAGGCGCACGGTAGGTTGTTGAGGCCAGGTCTCGATCCCCTGACCTCCTTGATAAAGAGCTTTCAGGCAAGCTCTCATCAACCAACTGATCCGCGGCTCAGTTGGTTGATGAGAGCTTGCCTGAAAGCTCTTTATCAAGGAGGTCAGGGGATCGAGACCTGGCCTCAACAACCTACCGTGCACCTGTGGTTGGGCCTGGAGATGGGTTGGGGTGTACTGCCCGCGGGCCTGATAAAAGGGACGCCATGGTGTGACGTCTTGGTGGGCCCGGCAGTGGGCCGCCAGACGTGGGCCTCTGGCTAGTCCAGGTGCGAGGCCTAGTCGACAGAGCGGGTCGGCTCTGGGTCACTGCATCATAAAAGTGCACTTTTTTGATGCAGTGACCCAGAGCCGACCAGCTCTATCGACCAGGACTCGCACCTGGCCTAGACAGAGGCCCACGTCTGGCGGCCCACTGCCAGACCCACCATGGTGTCACACCATAGCGTCCCTTTTATCAGGCCCGCGGGCCGTACACCCCAACCCATCTCCGGGCCCAACCACAGGCGCACGGTAGGTTGTTGAGGCCAGGTTTCGATCCCCTGACCTCCTTGATAAAGAGCTTTCAGGCACGCTCTCATCAACCAACTTATACGCGGATCAGTTGGTTGATGAGAGCTTGCCTGAAAGCTCTTTATCAAGGAGGTCAGGGGATCGAAACCTGGCCTCAATAACCTACCGTGCGCATGTGGTTGGGCCCGGAGATGGGTTGGGGTGTACGACCCGCGGGCCTGATAAAAGGGACGCTATGGTGTGACGCCATGGTGGGTCTGGCAGTGGGCCGCCAGACGTGGGCCTCTGGCTAGGACAGGTGCGAGGCCTGGTCGATAGAGCGGGTCGGCTCTGGGTCACTGCATCAAAAAAGTGCACTTTTATGAAGGAGGTCAGGGGATCGAAACCTGGCCTCAACAACCTACCGTGCGCCTATAGTTGGGCCCGGAGATGGGTTGGGGTGTACGGCCCGCGGGCCTGATAAAAGGGACGCTATGGTGTGACGCCATGGTGGGTCCGACAGTGGTCCGCCAGACTTGGGCCTCTGGCTAGGCTAGGTGCGAGGCCTGGTCGACAGAGAGGGTTGGCTCTGGGTCACTGTACTTTTTTGATGTAGTGATCCAGAGCCGACCCGCTCTGTCAACCAGGCCTCGCACCTGGCCTAGCCAGAGGCCCACGTCTGGCGGCCTACTGATGGGCCCACCATGGCGTCACACCATAGCGTCCCTTTTATCAGGCCCGCGGGCCGTAGACCCCAACCCATCTCCGGGCCCAACCACAGGCGCACGGTAGGTTGTTGAGGCCAGGTTTCAATCCCCTGACCTCCTTGATAAAGAGCTTTCAGGCAAGCTCTCATCGACCAACTGATCCGCGGATCAGTTGGTTGATGAGAGCTTGCCTGAAAGCACTTTATCAAGGAGGTCAGGGGATCGAAACCTGGCCTCAACAACCTACCGTGTGCCTGTGGTTGGGCCTGGAGATGGGTTGGGGTGTACGGCCCGCGGGCCTGTTAAAAGGGACGCTATGGTGTGACTCCACGGTGGGCCCGACAGTGGGCCGCCAGACATGGGCCTCTGGCTAGGCCAGGTGCGAGGCCTCGTCGATAGAGCGGGTCGGCTCTGGGTCAATGCATCAAGCAGCCTCTCCCTCAGTCTGCAGCCTCCTTGCGGACTCAGTCAGTAGTGGTGGACTCCTTCCAGCCCACCAGGCATCAAGTCCTCTAGAAGGAAGTCCCAGTCCGCATAACCTCGTGCAGACTCACCGGACTCCGCAGGCTCTCTCCAGCTTGCATCCCTTCACAGCTCGATCAGTTCAGCAGTGGTAGACTCCCCGGATTCTCCTCGCAGTTCGCCACATAGCTTCCAGCATCCGGCACCCCATCAGTAGGCAGACAGTCCCAGCTCAGCGGTGACAGACTCCGCGAACCTGCATCACAGTCTGCCACTAAGTCTCCCATTTTGCCGACAGTAGCTCCGGCTTCAGTACCAAGTCCCAGTCCGCAACGACCTGTTGTGGACTCGGCGGACTCCGTCTCGATCTCGCTCAAGTTACCGTCTCACCGGGGGTAACATCAATGCAAGCTGTTACCTCCTCGGGCCTATAAATAGCCCGCCATGCCTCTCATATGGGTGGTCGGCGACACGCGCGGAGGTCTCTCGTCATCGCCAAGGTGCTCTCGCGCTCGAATTCAACCAGCCAACCCAGCTCCTACAGACTCCGATTATCAGTCCACATCTATCTCTGCGCCTTTAGTCGCGCGGCCTGCCGACCTGGATCTTCAGTCTGTGTGGTCTGCTTCCTTTGCTTAACCGCGCGGCCTGCCAGCTTTGCTCTTCAGTCCGCGTGGCCTCCTCTCGCATTCTTCTCCCTTAGACGCCAACTTCCTTTTGTACCCCTTTATTGCTTTGTTGTAAAGGTGTATTGGCAAGTTGTAGCTCTCGCAATTAATAAAAGGAAAGCCCATCGCAAGAGTGGTGTTTAAGCTGCGGCGGGCGAAGTCTGCTGTTACCGCTGCTAGCGGCCCCTTCTCTTTACCTTCTTCCTAGCTCAGCTCAGCTCTTCTCGGCACCAACCTGCAAGCACAACCGTCATATTAACCGTCTGCTCAACAGTTCCTGATCAACCTCCTCCTCTCTTGATCAACCTTCTCTATTGATCAAGCTTCTCCTCTGCTCTCAGCTTCCCTTCTATCCTCTATCCCTGCAACCTCCTTGACAAGCTACTTTCTACACTCTCGAGCACTCAGAAGCTTCCCCTTCTCCTCTATCCCCGCAACCTTCATCCTCCTCCTCTCCTAGCCTGTGAGATCGAACACCCCCTCCGTGTTAGCTGCCCCGGTGCCGTTTTCGCGCATCAACAGTTAACCCGCGACCTTCAGATCCGAACAGACGGTGAACAGTGACAGTTATCCATGTCAGATCATCAACCATCCGAGAACTTTGCTCCAAGTCCCAGTGAAGATCCTCTCTGGGAGTCCTTTGAGCAATCGCGCCGTGAGAATGCTCAGCTGTTCGAAGCGATCAATCAAATGCTCGCTGCAATCACACAACGACTTGACTCTCAACCAGCAACAACTCCAGTTGCTTCCGCTGCTCCAATCAACCCAACACCAACTTTGGGTCATCAACAAGCTTATCCTCCAGCTTGCCCGCCAGTCTATCCTCCTTCTTATACATCAATCTTCCCGCAAGGTTCTGCAGCTCCTTTGCGACCTCAAGATGAAAAATTTGCTGCTCGCCAAAACTTCTTTCGGGAAGCAGCCCGGGGAAGTCCCGATAGATTTCTCAATTTTCAGGGAAGTCATACCGACCCTGCAGCTCCTGCCTTTGCTCCTCCTACAACAACATTTTCATTTTTATCCTCCTGCTTCTTTTGCAGCTGCAGCTTATGCCCCTTTCTTTCCTTATGTTGTAGGAGATCAAGAAGAACCTTCACCATTCACAGAGAATGTTCGTCATGAGCCAACTCCAGCTAATTTCAGAGAGCCCCGGTTACCAATCTACACCGGAGAGACCGATCCAGTGAAGCACCTTCAAGCCTTCGAATCAGCTATTGCTCTCAAGACTCTGTCAGATGTAACCAATTGCAAGCTTCTTGTCACTACTTTTGATGGGCAAGTGAGGGACTGGTTCTATGGCCTCCGTCCTCACTCCATCACTTCCTTCGTTGATCTACGAAGGGAGTTTCTTCTCAGATTTTCTACCTCCACCAAGAGAAAGGGCGGTCCTGAAGCCCTCTTTGAGATCAAGCAGCGCAGTGATGAAACTTGGTCTCAGCTTGTTGATCGATTCCAAAGAGAGATTTTGGACATCGAAATTGCTGATCAAGAAATGTACAGAGTGGCTCTTATCCACGGTCTCCGTGAAGGGCCTCTCAAATTTGAAGCCAATGTCTGTGCTTGATTGGCCCGCGAACAGACTCTTACTGTGGTTGGTTCGGTGAGTCGATCGTCGCGGGCTTGCTATGGTAGGCAAGTGCACCTATCGCAAGTAGTACTCGATATTCGGGAGAATACCGAGGTCGTATTATTCCCGGGAATGGGTTGATTACCCCTACTACTCCGAAAACACTATTATTTTACCGAAATAGTAAGTTGAGGGTTTTAATAAAAATAGGAGGAAAATAGATTTAAGAAAATAGTCGATGAAGAGATAACTCCCGGTATCGAATTACGTTAGGATTAAAAATAGATTTGAATAACTAGAGATCTAAAGTTTCAATTTAATTAAAGCGGAAACTTGGTCGTGGAGGTTCAAAATAATGAGCTCACCTATCTCTAGGAATATCACTCACCTGGACATTAAGGCTATTTGACCGGGCTCTCGTCCGACGAAGGATTCCCCTTAATGCCCGCAGTACGCTAAGAACCCCGCTATTGGGTGGGGAACCTAATCCGGTAGAGTTAGTGCGCCTCCTCTCTCGAGGGTTAGTGCATAACTCTATTTACCCAGGGGTTATCTATCCATACGCATGGCCTCTCGGCTAGCTAGCGTATGGATAACGGAAATAGAGCCCACACATCGATATGTGGTTCTACGCGTCGTTAACCTGGGGTAAACCTTAAGTTTTTAATTAAATTGAAAAATTAGACATTTGGTTATTTAAAACATTTTAGATCCAAAAGCTCCTCGATACCGAGGGCTAAAAGCAATTATCCACTCATCGGAATGGGGATAGATTATATGTTTGGTTATGCGAGCGTTCTAAATTATTCGCTGAAAGGTTATAAAGAAAATAAGAAGAAAAGTAAAATACCCTAACATTAGAAAAGTTATTACAATTAAACACACCCGCACTCATTCAAACATATAACAATAGACAGAAATAAAACTAAGTTACACATAAGAGAAAATTGCATAATTGAAATTTGCAGGTCTCACTCAAACGAGTGGGGGCGGAAAATAAAAGCTAAAAATTGCAAGTGTTACTCAAACGAGTAGGACTGAAATGAAAGTGAGTCCTACTCAAACGAGTAGGAGAAAATAAATGCGATTACAGGGCTTTCTTAAAAATTTACATCAAAATAAAGTCCAACCATTTAACTTCTAGCGAGTAGGCGGAAAATCAAATCCAGCCATTTAACTCAAGTGAGTAGGCGAAAAAATAAAGAATGAAAATTACAAGTCCTACTCAAACGAGTAGTACTGAAAATACAGTCCAGCCATTTAACTCAAGTGAGTAGGCGGAAAAACAAAAGCTACAAACACTTGCTTGAATAAAATCCAGCCATTTAATTCAAATGAGTAGGCGGAAAAATAAAAACAGCACACACACTCTACTTGAATAAAATCCTGCCAATTAACTCAAATGAGTAGGCGGAAAAAATAAAAACAACACACGCACTCTACTTGAAAGTAACTACTCACGCACTCGACATAAATAAACACACACACACACACACACTTACATAAATTAACTTAGGAGCTGAAAAATATCTCATACACGCACACACTCGTGCTAAAATAATTGAGAAAAACAAAGTTATTGAAAAACTAAAATGACTGCATTTCTACCGCTGAAATGCAGTAGAAATGCATAAAAAGGCAAAATAAAAATGTTTGAGCAAAAGTTTTCAAATTAAAGTGAGAAAGGCAAGTGCCCGAAAAAATAAAATGTTTACATTTTTACCGTTGGATTTTGATAGAAATGCATAAAAAGTGAAAATAAAAATTGTTCGAGCGAAAATATTTTTTGTAATTACTTAAAATGAAAGTTGATGAAAAATAAAAATGACAATTTATACATTCTTATAGCCTTGTAAAATGGTTTAAAAAGTGGGAGTAAGCTAAAAAGAAGCAATAGTTTTATAATTAAAACAAAGTAAAAGCTAAGTTAAGACTGATGAAAACCACCTTTTTAACATTTTACAAGTTCATAAGAACGTATTTTAAAGCATAAAAATCCTAAGTCTAACCAATTTTTAAGAGTTTGAGAATGAAATAGGCCATAATAACGGCTATAAATTTTGTTATTATGATAGTAAAACAAATTGTTTTTCATTTTAAAACATAAATTTTGCAATTTTTAACTCCACACACATACGTAATATAGAAATGAAATTAAAAGTACTTAGGATTGATGAAAAGGAGGCCTTCAGAGATTTTTTCAAAGCATTATAAGGATGTAAAGAAAAGATTTTATTAACAAAAAGGGTTGATTACAATGCTTAAACAAACTTGAAAAAGAGGGGGAAAGATTCTTACATAGCCCCAAAGCTAGCTCCAAATGTCAGCCCTTAGCATCAAAACGGTTCAAAAATTTGGAACCCTTAACTCATACAGCAGCTGCCCTTAAATAGGCAAAAATTTCCAAGTACACGCCCTCCGACACGGGCGTGTATGGGGGCGTGTCAGCACTATTTAACAGCAGAATTTGGTGATCTGACGGATTTGACGGCGATTTGACTTTGCGGCCGAAAACGCGGCGGTCACGCCCCAGGTCACGGGCGTGACGGTGGGCGTGTCGTTCAGCGATTAAAGGCGTTGTTGACTTCGGGATTCGCTGGTGGCAGTTTGTCGGGCCAGACGGCGGGGTCATACACCAGGCCACGGGTGTGACGCTGGGCGTGTTGAGGGGGTCGACGAACGTCGAGCTGAAAACGTCGAGCGGGTGGACACGAGCTTGGGTCACGCCCCGTGTTGGGTGACACGGGCGTGACCCCGGGCGTGTCAAACCTTTCACTTCAGAAATTTGCTGCTTCACGAAATTTTGAGCTGTCACGCCCTGGTCACGGGCGTGACCAATTTGACACGGGTGTGACATGGCATTTTTTTGCAGATTTTGATTTTTTTCCTGAAAAATAAAATAAAACAAGTTGGTATGATATTTACAAAAAAATAAACATTTTATTGAACAAAAGTAAGTAAAAATGACAAAAATAGAGTAAAACGACTGATATAATATACATAAAACTAAGTATATTTACAATTCATCAGTGCTCCAAGGACATACCAAGAGTTGATTGCCTTAGCCAAATCGTACATTCGAGGCGAAAAAAGCAACCCAGGCTTCGTCTCCAAGCTCTTACCAGAGAAAGATCCTTTTCACAAACAGCCTCCGAGGTCTCCTCACAATCATTTCCCATCTCATTCAAGAAAGGAGAAAAGGTTTCAACGCCTTCGATACTCCTTCCGAAGCCGTGATCGTGCTCAAGACCCATTGCTACGACTCGATCCTTCTCAAGCAGCAATAGTTCAGCAGCAAGACAATGACTTGCATGAGTCTGATCTCGACGAGGCCATGCAAGAAGTAAGCCAAATCATGAAAGACAGGGCAAACTACAAGAAGCCCTACCGGCCAGCCGATCAATGGTCTAAAGACTCAGAGCCATACTGTGAGTTCCACAAAGGGTCAGGTCACTTGACTGAGTACTGCCGAGCACTCCGCCAGCTTGTGCAAAGGATGCTCCGGCAGGGCAAGATGTGTGACCTGCTTTCTAAAGAATATCGCCCTGATCCAGCAACCTCAAAGGGCAAAGAAGTTGCCGACATTCCTTTCTCCTCCAAAGGAGTAAATCTAGTCGAAGAGCCTCCTCTCCTCTTTATTAACAAAACTGTCGAATGCTTTGATGCCGACGACGAGGGTGTGCTTGGAAGGCTATTCTAAGCAAGAAATGGCCTTCACAGTCCTTCAAACTCTCTCACAACCTTGATGGGTTATCTTAACTCTTGCTCTTACTCTTTTCAGACATTTTCATTTCAAAGCACTTCTCAATGTTTATTTCTGTTTCTCAACAAAGCTTTTATTTGGGATCTTATACTGACACAGTTCCCTTCTTGTGATGCTTCTACCTCCTTTTTTCTCTTTGCCAAAGAGATCACTACACCAATGAGATATCGCCAAGTCTGGAATGCTCCCTCCGTAGTTTGTTCTTTGGTACGACCGCTTCGACCACATATGGCGGGAGTATACCCATATGTGTAGTGGGATCTGTTCAATCTATGATGTTGGGCTTCAGACTTAGGATCCTAGCCAGCATCTGACACAGAGTGTGTGCTAGGGGAGCCCCATGTGTTAGCTCTGCTGTGCTTCATAAAGGATACATTACAGTTACGATGATCTTTGCTTGACAAGAAATGGCGATCAAGCGTAGCCTTGTCTTTTCGATCATCTTACAACTGTGATGGTCGACACTCTCTAGTACTCTCGATCCGTGCCTTCGCAGGTTCCCACACTCCACTGATCAATCCACAGACAAGCAATAGGCCACTTGGCACAACTAGTCTCATTGATCAGTGATGATTGTACCAGATGCAAGAGAGCAGTGCATCTAGCGATCCTTCTCAGGATTCTCCCCTTGATTTTCTCTTTTGTGCCCTCCTAGAGGATGCGCGGCAAGCCCGCTTTGAGCAGGACTATACTCGGGATGATTTTCTCAGGCAAGCGATGCATAAGGCCCACGGGGAACACCGGTGGCAGCATTTAGCCTTCTTTAGTCATCTCCGAGTATAGACCTCCTTTTTTGTCAATTGCCTTCTTTCACAGGTGAACATGTTGATCTGACCTTCCAAGAGGATTTCCTGCATTCATTTTGCTTATGCTCATCTTATATACATTGCTTGCTCAAAGCTCCATCAGATGATGACTTACAAGCTCTCTACTTGTACAAGCTCTATTGCTCTCATCTTTTATTCACTGCCTGCTTAAGCACTATCAGATGAAGATTCACAGAGCTATTCATTACTCTTATCAAAATCTAATGGTTTCAAGCATTGATCGAAGAATCTTACTCTCCTCGATCATCAAGCCCTGCTATTGCAGTCTAGTTAAGATTGGCAGAATTTGTCAAGTTACTTCTCTGCTAATCTGATCATGTCCATCCAGCCATATCAACAGTTAACGCTCGATTTATTGATCTGGACTTCATGATAAGGTGTTCATCAGGCATTTTCCTTACTATTTGGACATATCATCCTTATCTCATCAACAGTTGACACTTGCAAGCCTTCTCTTCACAGGTACTTGCAAACTATCTTCATAAATATATATGTCTGCTCTTAACTCTTTTCTTGCAGAGACTAGCAGACACTTGCAAGCCCTCTCCCAGGTACTTGCAAGCTTCTTTCATATACATGTTTGCTTCTAACTCTTCTCTTTGTAGAGATCAACAGGCACCTGCAAGCCTCATCCATGTACTTGCAGTTTAATTCATTATTCTATATCTGCTGCTCACTCTTTTCTTAGTAGTGGTTAGCAGACACCTGCAAGCCATATCCAGGTACTTGCAGCTTATTTTTGTATACAATACCTGCTCCTAACTCTCATTTTGCAGAGATCATCCGATACTTGCGAATTTCTTCACAGGTACTTGCAAGTTACTTTCATATACTGTGCATACCTTTAACTCTTCTTTTGCACAAACCAGCAAAGACTTGCAAGTTCCTTCCAGGTACTTGCAACTCATTTTTCTTTCTTGTATACTCTTCATCCTTCCTTTTTTGCAGAGGATAACAGGTGCTTGCAAGCCTCCATTAGGTACTTGCAAGTCATTATGCTTTTATGTTTTCCTCTTACTTTCATTTTACAGAACTTAGTGGAAGACACACCTTCTTCGTTTTACAAAGGCAAACTCAGGTACATACTCGATGTACTACCCATATATGCCTACCCTAACTTTCCTCTTGCAGGAAAATAGACAGGCAGCACCAAACTCCTTAGGAGAGGCTTCAGGTTCTATCTCTCCCTGCCCCCCTTCTCTTTCCATTGGGGTGGATCATGATTTTCGCGGGTCTCCAACTTTTTCGAAGTTCTTTTCGGAACTTAAAAAAGTGCGGGGATTATGTTAACCCCGAAATCGGCGATCCTTCCCAAGGGAACCAGCTCGCTCATCGCGGCCTGCCCCGGGTTCCTCCTAGAGGCCGTGATGCCTTAGGTTGGGCGGATAGAATTCTCTGTCCGCTCAGACTGCGCGACCTGCACAGTCTTAGCGGTCTGACCCCCCAGGCCGCACGCCTTTCCTTGGTCGGCAGGGTTCGCGGACTGCTTCCGCAGTCCGCCTCTGCAGGCCACCCCCTTTTCAGCTTAACCGCGAGGTTGTTTTCGCAGGTCTCTCTCTTCCGGACTCAACTCCATATCCGCCCAAGCCTTCAGCAAACTACCATGGCTTCTTCCTCGCCAACACCCGCGGTCTACCTTGACAAAATCGGCAGGTCGCTCAGTCCTTGCCCCCAGCAGCATGAGCAGCCGATTCCTCCAACCCGCCTATAGAGCGTGGACTCCAACTCCAGCTACCTGCCAAGACCAGCAGCAACCTCCAAGTTCCTCACGAGCTAGGCGGACTCAAAGTGCGGGCAAGACTTCCAGTCCACCTTCATTGGTGAACCCCAACATCAACAGCCAGGCTCTCCTCCGACGCAAGCGGACTCAGCTTTGCAGCAGCCGCGGACTCGGCGGACTCTCTATGCAGTCCGTCGTTCCCTTCGCCAGCACCAACTTCTCGGCAGCAGCGGGGTCAACGCCTCCTAAGTCCGCAGGCCTTTCACAGGCTCAGCCAGTAGTAACAGCCTCTCCCTCAGTCCGCAGCCTCCTTGCGGACTCAGTCAGTAGTGGCGGACTACTTCCAACCCGCCAGGCATCAAGTCCTCTAGAAGGCAATCCCAGTCCGCATAACCTCGTGCGGACTCGCCGGACTCTGCGAGCTCTCTCCAGCTCGCATCCCTTCGCAACTCGATCAGTTCAGCATTCGCGGACTCCGCGGATTTTCCTCGCAATCCGCCATATAGCTTCCAGCATCCGCCACCTCATCAGTAGGCGGATAGTCCCAGCTCAGCGGTGATGGAATCCGCGAACCCGACAGCAGCTCCGGCTTCAGTACCAAGTCCCAGTCCGCGCAGCCTGTTACGGACTCGGCGGACTCCGTCTCCATCTCGCTCAAGTTACCGTCTCACCGGGGGTAACGTCACCGCAAGCCGTTACGTCCTCGGGCCTATAAATAGCCCCCCATGCCTCTCATATGGGGTGTCAGTGACACGCGCGAAAGTCTCTCGTCATCGCCAAGGTGCTCTCGTGCTCGAAGTCAGCCAGCCAACCCTACTCCTGCGGACTCCGATTCTCAATCCGTACCCGTCTCTGCCCCTTTAGTCGCGCGGCCTACCAACCTGGATCTTCAGTCCGCGCTGTCTGCTTCCTTTGCTTAACCGCGCGGCCTGCCAGCTTCGCTCTTCAGTCTGTGCGGCCTCCTCTCGCATTCTTCTCCATTAGCGACCAGCTTCCTTTTGCACCCCTTTATTGCTTTGTTGTAAAGGTGTATTGGCAAGTTGTAGCTCTCGCAATTAATAAAAGGAAAGCCCGTCGCAAGAGTGGCGTTTAAGCCGCGGCGGACGAAGTCTGCTGTTGCCGCTGCTAGTGGCCCCTTCTCGTTCCCTTCATCCTAGCTCAACTCAGCTCTTCTCGGCACCAACCTGCAAGCACAACCGTCATATTAACCGTCTGCTCGACAGTTCCTGATCAACCTCCTCCTCTCTTAATCAACCTTCTCTGTTGATCAAGCTTCTCCTCTGCTCTCAGCTTCCCTCCTCTCCTCTATCCCCGCAACCTCCTTGACAAGCTGCTTGCTCCACTCTCGAGCACTCAGAAGCTTCCCCTTCTCCTCTATACCCACAACCTTCGTCCTCCTCCTCTCCTAGCCTGTAAGATCGAACACCCCCTCTGTGTTAGCTGCCCCGGTGCCATTTTCGTGCATCAATAGTTCCAGCAACACAAGCACCTGAAGTTCTTTATCTGGAAGCTGTGAAGAGAAGAAAGCTTGAAGAAGCTGAAGAAATACTCAAGGGAGTATTCCTCAGGAGTCAAAGCTATGGTTGAATCACCTCAGCCCAGTAATAGAGCAAGAGGCAGAGCTATTCCAGTCTGCATGGTTGAGCTATGATTTTCTCAGCTCAGGTATCAGTAGTTAGCTGCAGTAACTTCACTGAATAGAAGGAAAATTTTGGTGCTGTGATGAAGTAGTTAGGGCTGAGCTTCAGTCTCAGTTCAGGAACTGGCAGAACATTGCTCTGCAAGTAACTTCCAGCACAAGTAATTACTTGTTGCTACGGAAGAAGTTAGGTCTAAGTATTTACTTACTCCAGATAAAGGGAGACTCGGGAATTAAATTCCTGTAGTCATTAGTTGGACTTAGTTTACCTCAGTAAGGAAGCTTAACACTGAGAAACATCTCTTGTATCAAGCATTACCACCAACCCACCTTCATCCTGAAGGATTAATTTTATCTGAATCTGAGCTGTAAGGCATTTTGTGCCTGAGTTGTAGGTGACTAATTATTCACTGAGCTGTAGGTGCCCTGCTGGGGTACTGAGGTAGGTTCCAAGTGTGGATCTGAGCTTTAAGCCTTAATTTCCTGAGGTACGAGAGTGCTGCTCTCTGAGTGTAGGGCCTTTGTGCCTGAGGTAGGTGACAAGTTTATCACTGAGTTGTAGGTGCCCTTCTAGGGTACTGAGGTATGATCTACGTGTGGATCTGAGCTGTAGGGCCTTTGTTCCTGAGGTAAGTGACAAGTTTATCACTGAGCTGTAGGTTCCTGGAGGGGCACTGGGGTAGGTAACTGGAGGGGTACTGAGTTGTAGGAGTGTTGCAGCACTCTGAGGGTAGGGCCTTGTGCTTGAAGTTGTAGGGCTGAAAAGCCTAAGCTGTAGGCCTTAGAGATAAGTCTGAGGTAGGTGGCTTGCAGGTCACTGAGTTTAGGAGCACTGCAAAGCTCTGACATTTGATCCTTTGTGGATCTGAGGTAGGGTTGTCCTCCCAGCCTGAGTGTAGGGATTAACCGCCTAAGGTAGGTGGTCTGCTGACCACTGAGTGTAGGCCTTTGTGGCCGAGAAGTGAGTCTTGGAGGAAACTTTTAGATCCTGCAGGATCTAAGGTGTAAGCTCTTAGGAGCGGTTTGGAGGAGTTTGTGCCTAGTCCAACAAGTTAGTTGGATAGGTGGGAGGGAAAGTGGATGTACCCAATTTGGGAACCACTATAAATCTCTATGTGCTTTTCTGTGGTTGTTTTTCTTTTCTTATTTACAGGTGCTAAGAACAAGCTCTAGATCACCCTAAGCTGAGAGATAAAAGTAAATAACAAGACATTTTAAAGAAAGCAAAACGTATTCTCAATGAGACAAATAACCTATTCACCCCCCCCCCCCCCCCCCCCCCGTCCTCTAGGTGATTTAGCTATCCTTGAATTAAATACTTTCAAGTGGTATCAGAGGGAGGCTACTCAAAAAGGACCTAACAGTCTGAGTAGACATCAAAGGATAGCTAAAAGGTTAGCATTGGTGGGTTCAAAAGAGAACCATAAGCAGTGGAGCTCAATGGAGCTTAAAGTCTGCAGCAAGGAGAACTTTGGGACATGGAAAGTAAGGATCAGGCAGATCAGGAAGCTAGTGATGCTAGAGTCCTAGCTTCAATTCAAGAAGGACCATTTATTCCCATGAGGGTCTCTACATCACATGCGAGCATCCAGATCCCAAAGAGTTATGCATAGATGTTTGAAGAAGAAATCAACTTGGCATCCATAGACAAGAAGGCACAATACATCATGTAAGTGTCATAGATGACTCCACCATCCAAATGCTTGTCCACTGCAAGTTAGCCAATGAGATGTGGGATTCTCTCACTGGATACATGGAAGGGACAAAGGAAGTCAGTCTTTCTAACAGTGGTTTAGAGTCTGAAGAAGAAGAAGAAGCCTTCTTTGGGCTAGTTGCTGCTGCTACTGAAGATGAAGCTGTTGTAGCAGGAGAAGTCTATCCTTCAGATACCAGGATAGAGATTAGGGACCCTCTATCACACTCAGAAAGTGATACTGCGGTGGATGAAGATATCAGGGGCTATTTTGAGGGATGGCTTTGACAGAAGAAGTATCCTCCAGGATCAGCCAGGTCAAGATCAGGTACAACCTCTATCTAGATGCTCAGTTCTTGAGACCAGTCCAGATTCTAATGCATCCTCATTTACTGATGAAGATTGCTTTGAATTTGAGGTACATGTCAATCAATTGATTGACAAGTATGGTAAAATCTTGGATGCTTTGAGAAAAAGCAAGAAGTTGGCTAAGATGCAGGATGAGGAGATTATCTCTCTTCAGCTAGCTGTTGCCCAGCAATCGGAGACAACTTCCTTGCTGGATTAGAAAGTGTGGGAAGTCTACCAACTGAAGGACATCTCAATCATCCAAATTGAGACCATAAGGAAGAAGGACAAGATCATTGTGGATCTTGAAGGGAAACTCCTGAAGAAGAGAAGGGCTATGGATGAATTCAGCAAGCCTAAAGTTGTGCTTCCCTTTATAAATTCCTTCTCCTCCCAAAAGGGTAAGAAGGAGTTAACAGTCAAGGGAAGCACAAGAGTTGACCTTTCCAAAGGGAAAGGAAAAGCCCCTGTAGTGCCAAAGTCAACCTTTCACAAGGTAATCCTCCATTCTCATTGGTATGACCAAGGCTGCATGCATGGTCACTGGGAGAATGAGAATTCTTCTTGTAAGATTACAAGAGTATCTTCCAATGGAAGAAGAAAGGGTAGGGAAATGAATGCCTTTATGGCTCCCCATGAAAAAGTGCAAATGGCCCATTCTACACCATTTATATTTGGTGCCTCAACCCCAACTCACAATGGTAAGGCAGTGGCTTTCACTCAAGCCCATCCAACAAGGACTCAAACCAAGGGTCGGTCTACTAGTAAACCTAAGTTGGCTAGTTCTGATAATATAAACAACATGTCATCTGCAAAGAAGACAGCTGTAAATACCACTCAGGGCAAACTAAGGAAACCTGCTGGAAGAAGGTCCTTTAGTCAGATCCTTGCTGAAAAGAACCCGAAGAAAGTTGTTGCTCATCTTCCTTCTGTTCAGTAAGCAGTTAACCACACTAGAAGACCGGCTCAGAAAAGAAGATATAATATTCATGAGTGTTGGTGTTGTGGTAAGGTAGGGCAATTTTCCCTTGATTGCTGACATAATCCTTATGTGTCTAGAGCAAGAGTTAGCCTACCTGTCAGATATTCTGCTGGTAGGCAAGTCAGATTTCAAGCTAACAGGAACATAGGACTCAATCCCTATTGGGGTCCTAAGGTAAGGTAATTTTGTTTTACATGTTAATCTTAGTGCCCATCCCTCATGTGGAACTTAGACAGAAGATGCTCCAGAACTTGGACTGGAACAAGGAAGTTATCCGAATAGAAGGATAAGGTGTCCAAGTCAGTGGGCTTTATGGACAGGATCTGTGCAAATGCTGATGGGGAGCATGTTCAGTCAAGGTTACTGGACAAGCCTGAATCTTACCTAAAGTTCTCCAACACAGAATAAATCAGCATTACTGCTGAGGATCAGCTTGCCCCCATGGACATTGCAGAAGCTGAGGGGGAAACTACCCAAGTGATGGGTCCTGGTGGAAGAAGAGAAAGCTAACCGCTGCACCAATGGTATCATCTGGAATCAGCTAGGGGAGAAGAGAATCACAGCAGACCAGCCCCTCCCTGCCTATTTAGAAACCAAGAAGGGATTGATCAAGTAGTGATAATGGTACAAGGGAGCTACAGTGATTAGCTGATGAGAATCCAGCCACTGCTTCAGAAACATAACCTCCAGATAAGTAGAATCCTTATTTTTAGTGATATTCTACTAGTATAATCTAAGTTGCTAGGAATCATGTCTGTCATAGAGGATTATGCATATATAGATTAAGGTTCAATAAGTTAGGGAGCATAAAGAAGAACTCAATTCTGAGTTTGTCCTGACTGACATGTGGCTGACATGTTTATCATGCCACTAGATGAAGTCAAGATTCAACACCATCTAGATTAAGATTTGGTATGTTGAACTTGGTATAGCTTCAGTTGCTTTATGTCATACTTGTGTTGCAGGATTCATTTCTCTTGCAGGTGGATATGTTCTTGATGTGACATCAAGTCTATGAAGACCATTAAGTGGTATCAAGACTTAGATGGACTCAAGTGCCCAGCAGATGGAATGAAAATGATGCTCCTGTTAAGGGGGAGCAAGCTCAGTACCCTATAAAGGGGGCATGTATAGTAGTTGCTGAAATAGGATCTACCTCCTGTTGGTAAGGAGCAGGCAGCTGCTGTAGTAGAATAGCTGTCACAACAGCTGATTAGTTTATCTTAAGAATATGGCACAAACCAAGGGGGTTATTATGAGAAGAGGAACAACTAGCAGCCAGCTCAAGTGGATCCCTGGGTCACTCAAGTGCCAAGGGGGCTATAGTGATGTGGTGTATCAATGATATCACCATAGGAGGATGCTGATTCTATAGATACAACATCAGCAAGTGGAACTCTATGTGCAGCAAGCTTAAATACAGTAGTGTTGTGTTGTATCAATGTATCAACACAGAAGGGGGATATTATTGTGCAATAAGCTTAAATGCAGTAGTGTTGTGTTATATCAATGTATCAACACAGAATGTATGACTCCTAATTAAGCAGATTGATCACTAGTATGATTTCCTTAACATTATCAACATATGAATTTGTCTAGGATCAAGAGATAATCTCTCTCATGATATTTTCTACTCCTTCAATAGATATGCCTATTGAAGAAGATAGAACGGGGGAGGTATGTGTGTCAATACATATGAGGGAGATATAGAAGCAACATTTGACATGACAACGTCATGATGAGTTGGTTCATATTACTAGAAACGATTCTAGTAGTATGAGAAATGCAATGACTAACCACATGTTGAGTCATAACATACATTGAGGCAAGTGATTCTAGTGGTGGACCACATTTAAATATTAAGTGGTATAAAGGAGAGTTCATAGTGCTTGAGCAATTGCTCAAGTAGTACGAGGATGCACATTGAATGAATGTTGCATAAGCTAGCATGTGTTGCAGATCATAATCTGCTGCTGCATGAAATTATTCTTATTATTTTGGTAATGCCTCTTAGTATTGTTGGGTGTTCTGCCTTATTCAAATAGGAGGAGATTGTTGGGTCCATTTTCCACAATGTTCCCTAGATTGGATTTGAAGAGGCATCTCCATCAACACTAAGAGAATAGTTATATATAATGTTGTTTAAGTTCATCATGTGCAGGATGTTCCATTGAACAAGTCTAGACATGTGGTCTAAGTGATGTGACATGTGCAGGATGTTCCATGGAACAAGTCTTGACAGGTGGTCTAAGTGATGTGACAAGTGGTCACAAAGAGGAGATGCTAGAAAGGCAAGAAGTAGCCTAAGTGGACAAGACAAGTAAACTTTTACCTATGTTGTGGGCTGACCGAAATCTGTCTACGTCCACAGATATTGAGTGATGAAGACTCACTCATACAACAAAAGGTTGTGAGTAGAACTCAGTTTAGGAATTCGTCAAACTGAGGTCAGAGTTCGTCGAGCTAGGTTCAGAGTTTTAGACTCTAAGTTCGTCAAACTCAGTTCAGAGAAATCGTCGAACTGAGTTCAGAGATCGTCGAGCTGAGCTCACAGTTGATGCGCGAAAACGGCACCGCCTAGTTAACGGGTTGTTCGATCTCACAAGCTAGGTGAAGAAGAGGATTGCGGGGATGGAGAGGAGGAAGCTTCTGAGAGCTCGAGAGTAGAGCAAACACTTATTCAAGGGTTGCGGGGATAGAGGAGAGGTTTGCTGAGAGCAGCAGAGAGGGCTGATGATCAGCGGAGAAGGTTGATCATCAGCAGAGGAGGTTGATTAGGAGATGTCGAGCAGACTGTTACTTTAACGATTGTACTTGCAGGTTGACGCCGAGAGAGTTGAGCTGAGCTGATAAAAGAGGAGGGGGATGCTAGCAGCGATGACAACAGACTTCGCCCGCCGCGGCTTAAATGTCACTCTTGCGACGGGCTTTCCTTTGATTAATATTGAGAGTTACGGCTTGCTAATACACCTTTACAAGAAAGCAATAAAGGTGGTAGAAAGAGGAAGCTGGAAGTTAAGGAAAGAGTGCCAGAGAAAGCCGTGCGGACTGAGCTTGGAGGCCGACAGGCCACGCGGTTAAGGGAAGAACAGTGACCGCGTGGACTGGAGATCTAGGTCGGCAGGCCGCGCAACTAAGAGCGGAGTAGAAGGTGCAGACTGAGAAGAGGAGTCTGCAGGGGTTGACTGCTTGAGCTTGTTGTGGGCTGTCTTCAAGCGTGAGCACCTTGGCGATGTTGTTCCCCCCCCCCTCAAATGAGAGGCATGGGGGTCTATTTATAGTCCCGAGGAGGTAACGGCTTTCGGTGACGTTACCCCCGTTGAGACGGTAACTTGAGCGAGAAGAGGATGGAGTCCGCCTAGTCCGCAACAGGCCATGCGGACTGGGGCTTGCTTCTGGAACTGGTCCTATTGATGGCAGACTGGGAAGAGTCTGCTCGTACTGAGCTGATTGAGCCCGCGCCAAGATTGTGCGGGCTGAAGGACTATCTGCCCGCTGCTGGGAAGCGGGAGCTGGAAGCTATGTGGCGGACTGCGAGGAGAATCTGCGGAGTCCGCCGCTGCTGAATTGAGCTAGTGCTAAGGGTGTGAGCTGAGAAATGTCCGCTGACTCTGCCGAGTCCACACGAGGCTGCGCGGTCTGGGACTGCCTTGAGGATGGTTCTGCTGCCTGCTGGACTGGGAGTAGTCCGCCACTACTGATCGAGCCCGCGCCAAGACTATGCGTCCTGAGGAGGTATCCTCCTGCTGCCGGTAGGCGGATGTTAGAGGCTGACGAGTGGCGGGCTGCATAGCGAATCCGCTAAGTCCGCGGATTCTGTCGCTGCTGACAAGCTGAGTCCGCCTATGCCTTTGAATGAAGATGAGGCCTGCTGAGACTGCTGGGGTTTATTAGTGTAGGCGGACTGGTAGGCTCGACTGCACTTCGAGTCCGCCCAGCTCACGATGAATGGGACGTGCGCTGATCTTTGCAGGTAACTGGAGAGTTGGAGAATCCGCACTCCTTAGGTGGACTGATGAGGCTTGCTTCCCATGCTACTGGAGCCCGCTATTATTAAATGGAACTTTCCGCACCTTTTGGGACAAGGGATGGGCACTGATCTTTGCGGGTAACCGGAGAGCTGGAGCGTCCGCGCTCCTTAGGCGGAACTGATGAGGCTGGCTTCCCATACTACTGTAGCCCGCCATTTTTGAATGGAACTTGCTGCACCTGCTGGGATAAGGGATGGGCGACTTGTCAGACTGACGGGGCAGGCCACACGTGTCAGCGAGGTTGAAACTGCGATAGCTGACTGGCGGCCTGGGGGCAGGTCGCCACTTTTGATTGGCGGTGAAAGTGCAAGTTAGATCTGATATACTCTAGAGGGGGGGGGGGTGAATAGAGTATGGTGCATGCTAAAAACGTTTTACAATAGTTGTTGTATTCCTAAGTGAATAGGGAAACAAATAATTAAATAAACACAGCAACTATCTAAACAAAAAGCAACCACAAATCACAGCCAGAAACAAAAGAAGGACAAGCAACCAGATGACACTAGGAGATATATTAGTTCCCCAATCAACATGGGTACATCCACTCTTCTACCACCCTAGGTAGGAATCCACTGCAGGATGAGTTGGTCAGGTGTCCTGGGCATCAATGAGCTTTTGATAAGGTGCTCAAAAACCAAACCAGATTTTTTGATCAGATGTCTTGCCACCACTGAGTTTTGATAAGGTCTCAGAAACCAAACACAAACTTTTGAAGGGAGTTTGAAAAACCCTTTACAGCAGAGAGAGAGAGAGAGAGAGAGAGAGGGATGAGAAGATCTTCTCTGTCAACAGTCAGAGAGAAGATAGTGGATGTTGTTAAAGCTCTCCCTGAGATCTGTAGTTGTTCAGGAAGTGAAGCTTTGCAGTAGGGTGATAGGCCTTCAAATGATTTGATCTACAGCAAAAGATGATTTCAGCAGCAGCTGAAATGTGAGGTGTCTGGAGTCTTGAATGATGATGGCCTTTGAACACTTGAATGAAAAGAGATCTGAAGATTTCAGTTTGTTGATCTCCTTTGGTGATGTGTGTTCTTGTATGAATTTGAGACTGAGAATGTCTACAACTCTCTTTCTTTCTCTTGTGTGATTGTTGTGTTGTAAGAGTTGTTGTTTCAGAGAATATGTGTCTGACTTCTTTTTTTTTCTGCAGCAGGAATGAATAATCTGATCTTTTATTCCTTTTTTTTGAATAGAAATGATCCACTATTCAAGATAGTCGTTAGTCTGTCAATAAATGACTTCCTTAAATGTATTTGTCTTCTGGAGGAAAGTCCAATACAATCATTCCTTGAAAATTCCTTGAAACTTGCTCCAGGTTAATTGAAAACGGCTACAAAATCTCTGAATTAAATGCTGACAATAATTCAACAGCTGTCCAAATTTGAATCTTGAAAAACGTTGAACTCTTTAGAGAAACGTCGAACTGAGCTCCACTATCGTTGAACTGGGCTCAGAGATTGGACTTAGACAGAAACAGAGATCGTCGATCTGAGCTCAACTATCGTCGAACTGAGCTCAGAGATAGAGAATCAAACTGGAGTCAAGATCATCGATCAGAGCTCGAAGATCGTCGAATGGAGTTCGATGACTTGTTGAAGTTGAGCTCAGAGATCGTCGAATGGAGTTCGACGATTCGTCGTACTGAGCTCGACGAAATGACTTGAGGGCAGCTTCCAAACCTAAATACTAACCATTAGACTCAATTCTAATTGACCTTTAGATCTATACAATGAGGTCAAAATAGGTTTCCTAAGAGACATAGTGATCCTTGCCCAAATCAGTAATAGGGTGTTCCAACAATCTCCCCCTATTTGGGTTAGGATTACTTTTTACAGACATTTGAGGAAATAAAAACATATAAAGCATAAATGCAATAAACAAAACATTGCAGAATCACAGACATTGTCATAGATAGTTCAGAAATCAAAATAACTGTCACCTTACAGAATTACTCTTTTTCCTTGCTCTTTATAAGGACTATTTCTCTGTTTGGATTAAGAGCTTCCTTTTTAGATCTTCTGTCATCAGCTGCACCTAAAGAGGTTTGTTGCTTAGGCCTGGGCACTACAGCTTCAGGGTGCAGCTTCATGTAGCTTTCTGAATCAAAGAACTTACTGGAAGAATATCTTTCAAGTTCCTTCCTCCTTTGATCTGATAAGGTAGAGATACTGGAAGTGTCTTTGCCTTGTTCTCTGGCTTTCTTGATCTGGTCCAGAGCAGCTAATTCTTTCATCCTGGTTGTCCATGAAGTAGGATTGTTTTCTGGATCCTCAAAAGGAACAGGAGGCTCCTATCTATTTGATGGATTATCTGGAGGAGCTCTGGAGGAGACTAACTCTTTCAGCTTGTAAGGAAAGGAACCTGAAGTACTATCAGTGGAAGCTTGTCCTTCCCTTGAATAAGGGTGTTTCCTGGAATGTCCTTTGGAATAAACTTGAAATTCTCTTTGGTTTCCTCTGTAATTTCCTCTCCTTGACTCGTAGCCTTTGGATTGACTTATTCTGTATTGAGATCTACCTTGAGGTTGATAAGAGGATTGGCTTCTGGCAGAAGGTTGAACAGCTGAACTACCACCTGCACCTGCATCAGTTGAGGGAGGAGGAGGAGGATGATTGAACTGAGAAGATCCTTTCTCATATTTTCTCTTTTTCTTCATAGCCTTCAGTTGATTTTTGGAGTATTGCATCCAATGTTCTGTGATAGGGCAGTTATGCAGTATATAGTAAGGAATGTCATTGGTATCTTTTACTTTTGCTGGAGGAACTCTTTTCATTGCTTTACTTCTGGCCTTTCTTTTCCTTGCAATAGTAGCAGAGGAGTCATCTGAATCAGTTTTGAACTGATCACTTTCTGAGCTTTGATCATCATATAGTGCATCAATCCTTTTGAGATAGTCTATCTGTTGTTGTGATTGAGCAGATGTAATAGCAGTGACATCAATAGTAGTAACAGTAACAGCAGAAAGAGGAATAGAAGCAGCAGCAGATTCAGATACCACAACAGATTCAGATACAACAGTTTCAGCAATAGAAATAATATCAGCAATAACAGCAGGCTCAGAATCAAATGCCTCTGTCTGTATATCCTCAGAAACTAAATCAGCAGCAATAACAGAACTATCAGAAACATCAATGTCAGCAGTAGGAGCAACAGTGTATAGGGAATTTATAAAAGAATAAATTAAGCTGGTGTCACAGCTTGAAATAGGCACAATGGCCTTAGAGAGATTTTCAGATGGCTGGACTGCAGTATACTCTGGAAGACAGCTGAAATATACAGAGTCAATATCTGACAACAGTGACCTGAGATCCACTGTAATAACTGCAACTGGATGTGTTGAGGCTTGAGCTTGGGCTGAAGATACAGCAGCAGCAGCAGCAGGCAATACAGCAGCAGCAGCAGGCAATCTTTCCACTTCATGAGGCATTTCCCCCTGCCTATATTCAGTCAGGACTGGATCAAGGCACCCAGATGAAGGGATTGCCTGAGGAGGAATGAGAGAGGAGAGCCTGGCAGACAGTTCTGCAACTGACTGTAGAGGTGGAGCCAAGGAGGTCTCCAACAAGAGTGACAGCCTAGGAGCTATCAGCTCATAGAGTCTGTCTACTAGAACTGGAAGATCTACATGCTCAAGAGGGACTTGAGCAGGGATATAAATTGAAGGTGGAGCAGCTAGAGATGTGGATGGAGAGCTGGTGGATGGTGGAAATGAAGGTTGAGATATGGATGGAAATGGGATGGATGAAATGAAGGTGGATGGTTGATTTGAGGTTGATATGATGTGGAAGAGAGTTGGAGGAAGGAGGAATTGGAAGAGTGTGAGATGGATGGATGTGTAGATTGATGGAGGAAAGGATTGGATAGAGTTGGAGATGATTGAAGTTGGAGATGGAGTTGAAATGTGATTGTGGAGGAAATTGGAATGGTGGATGTGACTGGTGAGGATGAAACAAGAGGTGGAGGAGGAGGAGAAGAAACATGCAAGTCTTCTGCAAGGGCAGAGACTTGAAGGGAAGTGACTGGAGCAGTCCTTGTGCCTGAAGTAGCAGTTGTAGAGGGCCTGCTGGGCTTCACAATTTGCCTATCGCATTTTCCAAATAGGGCACAGGTGAGCCTCTTGGAGGCATTGATGTGGATCTCATTTGAAACTAGCAGTGCAGGGCATCTGTTCTGAAGAAATAGCCCTATTATTCTCCCATAATTAACAATATTTTTGTTGATCTTCTTCTTGATCAGATCAAAGAAGATGTCTCCCCAGTTCAATTGTTTCTTATTCACAAGGGCACCCATCAAACATAACTGATACCTGGAGATGGTATCGTGGGTTGAGTGTTTGGCCAATAACACCTTTCCTACAACATCGGCCTGAAATCTGTACTCCACAGATAGATTTTTCTTCAGGAGTTTGCTAGGGTTTGCATCTGAATGTCCCATTCTCTCATGTAAATCTGAAAACTCTTCTCCAGAAAGTTCAGCAGAATCTTCTCCAGAATGTAATTGAAAAACTTCTGTCAAGATGGTAGGTATCAGAGGTACCTGGGTTCCAGATATTATTCCAATCACTGTATTCTGATACTGGTTGTGGGCAGTATACACCCACTCTTTTATTTCATCAGCAGCTAATTTGATCATGGTGGACATGATAGTAACGAGCTGTTGTTCCTTGAAAAGTTCTAGAATATCGTTGAAAATCTGATCACAGTTATTGAAAGAATCCATATCAATATCAAATCCTGCATCAAATTTCATTGCAGCCAGGACTGCAACTGAGACGGCCATTGATTCCTGCAAAAATCAACAAACAAACGACCAAGTGTAGAGAAGTTTGGAGGGAAAGAGAAAATTTACAGAGAGAATGAAAGCGCAAAGGGAGAACGACGGCCGAAAAATGAATTTTATATTAGGGTTCGACGTAGAAGAGGAAAGATCGTTGAACTCAGTTCGACTATCGGGGCTTCTAAAGGAACCTGAAGGGTCATCAATAGCGTCGATCTCCGTTCGACGATATTGGAAAGCGTCGAGCTCCATTCGACGATAGTTCAGAAAACAAAACCGTCGAGCGCCGTTCGGCGATCGCTGACCTGGAGAGATAGTTTAGACTATCTGAGAAGAGCTGAACTCTGGTCGACGATTCCGGAAAGCGTCGATCTCCGTTCGACGATCTGGGGGAAAATCGTCGAGCGCAGTTTAGAGACCAGAAACAATTTATACACTATAAAAATCAAGATGTTTGCCTAGTCTTGGTCAATTTTTATAATTTAAAAATCTTGGAACTTATTTTAGACTTCCTCCATCTAACATTCCTAACTGATTCAGGAAGAAAGTATGTTTCTTTTCATCCAAGGGTTTGGTGAAAATATCTCCCCTTTGTAAATCAGTTGTGATATATCGAAGTTCAATTTTATTTTCCTCAACATTATCCCTTAGAAAGTGATGCCTAATTTCTATGTGTTTTGTCCTACTATGGAGGACTGGATTTTGAGCTATAGAAATAGCACTGGTATTATCACAAAATATTTTTGACTTCTCTAAGTTGTAGCCATAGTCTAGGAGTTGGTTTTGAATCCACAAGATTTGTGAACAACAACTACATGCAGCCATATATTCAGCTTCAGCAGTTGAAGTTGACACAGATGTTTGTTTCTAACAAAACCAAGACACAAGTCTGTCACCAAGAAACTGACAAGTTCCACTAGTGCTTTTCCTGTCTATTCTGCATCCATCATAATCAGCATTAGAAAATCCAGTTAAATCAAATGCTGAATCTTTTGGATACCATAGACCTAAATTTGGACAACTTTTTACATACCTGAGAATCCTTTTTACTAATGTTAGGTGTGACTCTCTAGGGCTCACTTGGAATCTAGCATATATGCATATAGCAAACATTATGTCAGGTCTACTAGCTATAAGGTACAATAAGGAGCCAATCATTGCTCTATATGTTGTCTGATCAACAGGTTTCCCATGTTCATCAGCATCTAATACAGCATTAGTAGGCATAGGTGTTTTCATACATGATGCTTCAGACATACCAAATTTCTTAAGCAATTCTTTTGCATACTTGTTTTGAGAAATAAATATGCCTTCAACATGTTGTTTGATTTGCAATCCTAGGAATAAGGATAGCTTACCCATGCTACTAATTTCAAATTTAGAATGCATTAGATTGGAGAACCTTCTGCACAAATTTGAATCAGTAGAATCAAAGATAATATCATCTACATAGATTTGTACTAGTAGGGTATGGGACTTATGGGTTCTAATAAAAAGAGTTCAATCTACACCACCCCTTATAAATTCATTTTTCAGAAGAAAGCATACTAGGGTCTCATACCATGCTCTAGGAGCTTGCTTTAGACCATATAATGCTTTGTGCAATTTGAAAACATAATCAAGGTGAGTTGAAGAGATAAAACCTGGAGGTTGTCTAACATAGACTTCTTCTTTGATATCTCCATTTAGAAAAGTACTCTTTACATCCATCTAGTATACTTTGAAACCTTTGTGTGCTGCATATGCTAAGAATATTCTTATGGCCTCCAACCTTGCAACTGGTGCAAAAATCTGGTCATAATCTATCCCTTCTTCTTGAGAATACCCTTGAGCAACTGGCCTTGCCTTGTTCCTTACAATTACTCCTTGATCATCTAATTTGTTTCTGAACACCCACTTTGTTCCAACAATGGAGTGATCCTTAGGCCTTGGTACTAGTTCCCAAACTTTGTTCCTTTCAAATTGATCCAACTCTTCTTGCATTGCAATGATCCAGTGTGGATCTTGCTCAGCATCTTGATTGGATTGAGGTTCAATTTGAGAAAGAAAGCAAGTGTGCATCAGGTTTTGGTTGACCTGATTTTTGGTTTGCACACCAGCTGAGATGTCTCCAATCACTTGGGAAATTGGATGGTCTCTTGATGTTACTAAATCAACAGGGGGTGTTGATTGTTCAGAAACCTGTGTTGTTGCTTCCTCTGGTAATTCAACAACTGGCTCTTCAAGATGTTGAATGTCTTCTTCATCTTCACTGCTTTCCTCTTTTTGAATGATTTGTAACCTGTCCAAGTCTTCTTCAAGAGAGTGTACCTGTAAAGGTTCTATGGTAGAAGTATTCTTCTCCTTGAAAGACATGTTAGTTTCATCAAAATATATATGAACAGATTCTTCAATTTTAAGAGTAGATTTATTATATACCCTATAAGCCTTAGTGATCATGGAGTATCCCAAGAACACTCCTTCATCAGCTTTAGTTTGAAATTTTGCTAAGTACTTCTTGTCATTATTGTGAATATAACAGATACAACCAAAAATTCTAAAATAGTCTACTTTAGGTTTCTTCCCTTTAAGTAATTCATAGGGAGTCTTTCCCTTCAGTTTATGTATTAAACTTATATTCAGCACATAGTTGGAGGTGTTCACTGCCTCTACCCAAAAAGATAGAGGAAGGTGAGCATCTGACAACAATGTAGTGGCAGATTCAATAAGGGTTCTATTCTTCCTTTCAGCTACCCCATTTTGTTGAGGAGTTCTAGGAGCTGAGAAAGTGTGCCTGATCCCTTCACTCTGACAGAACTCTTGCATAAGAAGAGAATCAAACTCTGTCCCATGATCACTTCTGATCTGGGCAATGTGAGTATTGAACTCAGTCTGTATGCATTTGAGAAACTCTGTCAAACACTTAAAGTTATCAGACTTCTTCCTCAGAAAGAACACCCATGTGAATCTAGAGAAGTCATCTACAACCACTAAAGTGTAAGATTTCCCTCCTAAGCTTTGTACTGTAATGGGTCCAAAAAGATCCATGTGTAACAGATACAAAATCCTAGGTGAATCACTCTTATTAAGTGACTTGAAACTATTTTTGGTTTGCTTGCCTAATTGACAAGCACTGCAGAGTCCTTCCTTCTTGTAGGGGCCAGAAGGTAGTCCTCTAACAAGGTTGTCCTTGGATAGTCTAGCAATGGTTCTAAGGTTTATATGTCTTAATCTCTTATGCCATAATATATTAGTTCTACAAATATAATTAAACAGGCAAATATCTACTTCTGTTGAAAGAAAGTCTACTAAATAGATGTTACCTTTCCTTTTACCTGTCAACACAGTTGTGTTGTTCTCTGATTTGATCTTGCATAAGGATTTGCTGAAGGTCACTTTGTAGCCTTCATCACATAGCTTACTGATGCTGATCAAGTTGTGCTTCAGTCCTTCCACATAGGCTATTTTCTTGAATCTGACTGTGCCAATCTGGACTGCACCATATCCTTTTGTTAGTCCAAAGTTTGAATCACCAAATATGACTTTGGGTCCAAGCTTGGCTTTAAAGGATGTGAAGTTATCCTTGTTTCCTGTCATGTGCTTTGAGCACCCACTATCCAGATACCATTGCTGCTTTGATGTTGGATAGGTCTTCACCTGTACGTAAAACAATTTACTTGTTTTTCACCCAGTTTACCTTGGGCCTAGGTTGATAATCTTTAAATTCAGAAATAAATGACATCCCTGGTTGACTCTTATAACCTTCAGGATGATATCTCCTTGGAGGTATTATCCATTCAGTATAAGGGTTAAAGCTTTGGGATGAAGGACCCCTAAGTTTGGATTTTGATTTACCCTTGAGTTTTCAAAGCTCTGATCTCTGCTTGACGATCGTGGAGCTGAGTTCGACGATCTTGGGTCTGATCATCGAGCTCCGTTCGACGATCAACTGTGGCAGAGTTCAGGGTTTAGAGATCGTCGACCTGAGTTCGACGATTTTGCCTGAGATCGTCGATCTGCGTTTGACGCTCGTCTAGCTCCGTTCGACGATTTCTGTTGAACCTTGGTTTTCTTAGGTAAGTCGGAATTTTTCCTAGCTACCTCTACAACTCCCTTGCCTTTATCAGAGATAAACTTAATTGGGGTTGTTAGTACTATAGGTTGGTTGGATGAAGCACCCAAGCCCAGTGTACTGTTGAATCTTGAGTTCACTGTGCTTGTGATGTCCATTAGCTTGATACTTCTCCCATTGAGGGATTTTTCAAGCTTCTTGGCCTCTGACATCTCACTTTTCAGTGAAGTTATTTGCTCCCTACTGCAGTCCAACTCCTCAGAGAGTTTGAGGTTTTCTGATTTTAAGGTACTGTGTTCAGACAATTGATTTCTGAGAGAACTGATTTCCTTCTCAAATTTTAATAAGTCTAAACATAGTGCTTTAAATTCATACTTAAAGTCCTCAGAATTGAAATCAAATGAGTCTATTACCTGGTCTTCTTCAGCTTGAGTCTCTGATTTAGATTCAAACTCTTCTACATCAGAATTATGTTGTGAGGCATTGATAGCCATCATGCAGAATTCCTTCTCTTCAGCATCATCCTCATCATCACTTGAGCTGGAAGAAGTTTCTCATTCTTCTTCTATCTCACTCCAAGTTTCAGCAACAAATCCCTTCCTTGTATGCTTGTTCTTGCTGGAGGAGGGTTGCCATTGCTATTCTTCTTGAAGTCCTTGTCTTTTCTTCTTTCTCTTTTATCCTTTCTGTCCTTGTTTTTGTTCTTTGGACAGTCAGGCACAATGTGGACTGGTTTCCTGCAACCAAAGCAAATAATTTCTTTATTTTTTGATTTATCATACATTGGCTTGTCATGTTCTTTGTATGATCTCTTCCTGAAGTCCTTTCTGTCCATTTTGTAAAATCTTTTGGACAGTAGACTAAGCAGCTCATCATTGCCTGTGACTTTGTCTTCAGGCTGATCTTCAGTGGCTTTGAAAGCTATTGATGTTTCCTTTCTTGTGGCTAGTGAGGCAACCTTCTGCTCTTCTTCTCTATTTTTGATGAGCAGCTCATAAGACTTGAGCTTGCCCTAGAGAGCTTCTGTTGTGATCTCATTGAGACTTCTGGCATCCTTGATTGGCCAGATCCTTGAGTCCCAAGTGCTTGGGAAGCACATTAGGATTTTGTCATTTAGCTCAGTCAATGAGATCTCCTTATCCAAAGTTTTCAGTTCATTGACTATCAGACTGAGTCTATTATACATGTCTGCTACTGACTCAGCTTCTCCTTTCTTGAAATTCTCATATTGGGTTATGAGGTGAGATCTTCTGTCCTTTCTTTCATCAGCAGATCCTGAGACTATTTCAGATAGCTTGTCCCAGATCTCCTTTGCTGAGTTGCATTCAGCTACCTTTTGGAAAATTTCATCAGACATAGTCTAGGCTAGAATGTTCATAGCCTTTGCATCTGCAACTTTCCATTTCTTGATGTCAGCATCTGTTCCTGAGGGAGGTGGAACAGCATTTGTACTTGTATTCTCTGGAGGTCTTGGACACACTGTCAAAACAGAATTGAAAATGTCCTCATCAATAGAATTCATGTACAGTCTAATCATTGCCTTCCAAAGTGCAAACTTAGATAGATTGCACACTGGAGGTCTGGTGCTAGCATAATCTTTGTTTTGGGCCATGTTTTGTGAGGAAATAATTCTAATACAAACTTAAACAGACAGATCTAACTGGAGGGATCTTTGGGTTCAGGTGTTAGCCTGTGCAACCACTGAGTTGTGGTATTTTTAACCAACCTGGCTCTGATACCAATTGAAAGTGCAAGTTAGATCTGATATACTCTAGAGGGGGGTGAATAGAGTATGGTGCTTGCTAAAAATTTTTACAACAGTTGTTGTAGTCCTAAGTGATAGGGAAGCAAATAATTAAATAAACACAGCAACTATCTAAACAAAAAATAACCACAAATCATAACAGAAACAAAAGAAAGACAAGCAACTGATGAGTCCACTTTATATACCTATTTTCGGACTCATCTAGGCTATTTTTCACACGGTTGCACTTCACTTTTAGTTCTTTATCGTTCCTATTTCATCTAATCTTTATTTCCATAGGAAGTGCACATTTATGCCCGTGGTTGTGTATTTTGTTATTTTTATAGTTTGTACTCCCTTTTGTGATTGTCTGGAATGTCTGCACAGATTAGTGATTTGTTTTTCCTTTCGGTACAGGGGTCGTGTGCGTGTCCGGGATGGTTGTGAAACGGAATACTGGCCCACGATCATGATGAGTATGCACTTTTACACTGATTTTTGGACTCATCTGGGCTTGTTTTATGTGTTGGCACTACACTTGAGAGCCGTTATTGCTTATTCTGTGCTTATGTACCTTTTCACGATTGAGTGACTGTATGCCCGCTTCTGTGTGATTCTTTATTCCAGTTTGTTTTATTATTTTACGCCCATCTCGGGGATGTGGTGTGCACGTTCTGTTGCATTTTGCCCCTTCTGCTGGTACCGGGGTCGTGTGAGTGTTCTGCATGATTGTGAAAAAGGAAATCTGCGCACGA